>VZRM01007745.1:1532830-1767885 GCA_013397955.1 Grantiella picta | reverse complement strand
GGCCGGCGCCCCGGCGGAGGTGAAGGTGGTTTGTAGCAACCTGGAGCTCGCTCAGGTCCTGCCTCCCGAGGCGCTGCCCAACCGGACGGTCACCCTGTGAGTACCGTCCCGCGTGGAGGGTGGGCGGCCCCCGTGTACGAGGCGGAGGGGGAGCGGGACCGTCGGTCTGAGGTAAAACGGGGTGAGGTGGGGGGGAGCGGAAGAATAGTTGACTCCCCTCTACTCCTGGAGAAGGCCCCGGGAGCGGATGTGCTTTCCATGTGTTCCGGTGGTTTCCCGGGATGGTCATTTCAGAAGGGGCCGAAGTGTGCCGTAGCTCACCTGCGGGCGGCACCGTGCCGTGGAGCTCCCCCGCGCCACCGCCTGTCCCGGGGAAGAGCATCCCCAGCTCTCTCTCCTTCATCCTTCCGTAGGCGTGCTGTTTTTGTGTGCAGGCAATCCTTGCTTATCCATTTGAATAACAAGTTCCAAACAGGATATGCAACTTAATCCAAAGTAAAAAATACGTTGCCACTTACTTAGATGTAGGTGTGCACATGTAAAGAGGGGCTTTGCAAGTTGTTTTCCTTCCTGAGACATGATCTGGTCTCTCTAGTAAAGAAGTTCGTAGAAAGGTTTGGATTGGAAGGGAGCTCTCAAGGTCAGCTGGTCCAATCTCCCTGGTATGGCGAGATCCTCCTCAGCCCTGGATCTCATCGGTGGATGGGCCCAAAAGTGGAGCCCTTGCCCCTTCTTTGGAGAGGCTTCATATGCCTGTGCTACCATGGGAGGACTCAAGTGCAACCAAGCAGTGTACAAGAAAGTCAATGAAAAGAAACTGAAATGTGGGGTCTTACTTAAGATATTTATCTGCTTAACTTGAGAGCGCAGGTGTGAAAGATCTACCAGTAATGCAACATTTAAAAAAGTACAGAATGTACTGTCATGAGAAGAACAATCTGCTGCTTTTGTGAACTCTGACAGCACTGAAACACCAAGGATGGGCTTCCTTCAGGAAGTCTTAGAGAGGTGTGAACCCGGCAGATGCATGCACCTAGATGTGTGAGAAAAGGGAAAGCAAAAAAAAATGGGAGCTGATTAAGGCTAAAGTAATTGCTCTTGCTTTGAAGTCTGCAAGGGTTCAGACATTATTTCAAAATTGCTTGTGAGAAATGATTATAGATGTTCCTGTGTGAAGTTTCTGAATTAGAAAACAAAGCAAAAAATAGAAGTGACAGTAGTTTGATCAACAAAACTGTTTTAGTCTTTGTTAGGCTCAAATGCTTTACAGCTGATTAAATGTTACAAATCTGGTATTATCCATAAAAATTTTGATATAAGTAGATGTTAGTGTGGTTGATATGCTGAAGTTCACTGTGGGGTTCTTTTGGTTCAAAAAACTTGAATCACAGCTCTGATAGCTATGAAAGACAAGCAGATACCAAACACAGCAGCCTTGCTGTGAGTGGATCTTTGTTCATCATTGCAGTGACAGAAGAATTTGGAAGAATGGTTCATCTTTCATTTTTTCATACTCCTTCAATATCTAGAGCATATCTACATACGCTAATTAGTAGCTTTCAATTAACCAGACTTTGAAGTTCATAACAACTTCTGAAACATTTATTTTTCTGTTTTGAACTTTTTAATAGACCTAGCAAGAAACAATGTGATTTTTTTCATTGTTATTTGCAGCAAATATCATAACTGTGTTGATACAATTTAATGAACACGCACTTCAAAACTTCGCTTAAATAATAAGGCAAGGATTATTAAAGCAATGACTTTCTTTTTCCAAGAGAGTGACCGCTAACTGTTGTGTTCAGGTTCAGAATCTTTTAATTTCATTGTCTCTTGAAGCGTGACTTTCCATTCTGAGAGTTTTTGTTTTGTTGTGCTTTTTTTTTTAAATCTATTATTACCAAATTCCTGTTAACATGGATAAAAAGTGTTAGTGACCTGTAGGGTTTGTTGCCAAGTGCCACTGCGCTAACATGTTGATTAGTAGTGCTTGGATAATTGTTATCTAATCTTTTGCCAAAAATTACAGTTGTTTTCCCCCAAGCTGATGCTTAAAATTGCAGCACTTGGTGGATAGTTGTCTGATTAGTCAAACTGCCCTGAGTTATCTGGAATCTTGATTCTTGTGGGATTCGTCTATTAAGATAAGTACTAGTTGTATTAGATCTTTTTGGATTATTGGATCACTGCAGAGATATGTAGCTGAAAATAGATCACTGTTGTGTATGTCAGCTGCATTTTAATTTGGTTAATTTTCTTTTATGTTGACTCTATTTTGCACAAGCCAGTTTTAAATACAATGATCGATATAGTTTCTTATAGCTTCTTGTTTTTTGAATGAGCTAAGAATGATGCAAATGAAATGATTAAACACATTTTGGAAATATTGATTTCATCCTTATCACTGGTCAAGCTCTTAGATTTTCAGTAGATTGGCTCCTGTGCTTTTAACATTTGCAATTTCTTTTTTCCCAGTGAAATGTTTTTGAGGACGATTGTCTCTAAAAAGTGAGAAAAGAGAAATAATGGAAATTTGGATAAGCGAGTAGCATCTGAGGATGCTGGTCAGGTTCCCTCATTCTTGCACATCTCTGTAGTTAGTGGTTAATCATGATATAAGTTGGGCAAGGTCACTTAATTTCCGAAATGCCTTGGCCTGTGTTTGCCACAGAACCTGCTATTGTCCCAGTAATTTAGGTCAGTATGATGAGAATCTTCAGTTACAATTCAGAAAAAAAAATCTTAACTTGATTTCTATTGATAAGAGAAAAAGTGAATTTGTTTCACTATTGAGGAAGAAAAGCAGACACTGGAAGACGAGTGTTAAAGTATGGAGACGTATCTGTGGGAGAGTAAGTAATGTTTAGGATTTCTGGTGGTACTGTAAATTGATTTTGTTTTACAATCCAGGTAGAACTGCCTGTTGCTTTACTGGGAACTTAGGTCAAATTCCAAGATGAATTCAAGTTTATTTATAGCTAAGGAAGGGACTTTTTCCTAGCATTACTTAATAACAACTGATGTGGATGCAAGTGAAGGGTGTATCTGCAGGAACACCATAGGTGGCTTTGACCTTTGTAGGTTAACCAGCCAGATGAGATGTGTTTGGTTTGAAGATACCAAAACCGGGTGAATGTAACTGTGGTTTGTCTGCCATGCTCATTATTTCAGTAGATACTGAAGCCATTGTCATGGTGCACGTTCAAGTAAGGAATGCACAGTACTTTTGTAATAGAAGTCTGAGATAAAATACCTGTTGCTATTGTGTTTCTTGATGCAAACTCAAATGATGATGATGATGGATACTTGTTTGAACTTGTTGGATATTAGCCATTACTTTGTTTTTTGTAGACAATGTGTTAAATCCACCGAAGGCAAGACTATGAAGCTTATTATTTGTTGAGAATATAATTTACCTGTAAAATACATTATTGGGAAAGGAATTTAAATAAACAGAAGAAAAGCATATATATTCAGTAAATAATTTCATTTCTGAATCAGGAGTCTTACTGCTCTGCAAACAACTTTGGTTAAACACATATCCTCATAGGAACAAAGGAGTATCAGTGTTTGCACTTAAAGTGTTAGGTTTTACAAGCCAGAGCATTTGCCTGGATTTATGTTCAGAGCTTTTCAAAGATATGCTTAACTGGGTTGCTGTTAGGAAACATCTTAAAATGTTACAATTTTTGTCCAGTTCCTAAATAAAATCACGTCAAACTACATCCATCAGGCAGCTCAAAGGCATTCTTACTTGGATTTCCAAAAATCTGTGCAATTTTTCCATTTATGACACAAATTCAAAATTTCAGACATTTCAAAGCAAAATGTTATTCATATTGCAAGGAGCCACTTGTATTGCAGTGTGTGATTATGCTGTAATTACCTGAGTCATGTGTAATGTAAATGTCCTCTGTGGAAGTTTGCCTCTTATTTTAAAGTACATTTCTATGTACTAACTTGATGGTAATCCTGATAGCTATTGGTTTGGGGGGTTTTGTGGGTTGGAATAGTTAATTTTAGGCTGTTAAAGTGCTCAGTACTAATAACTTGGGCAGTGATAACATTTTTGAAGGTACAAAGTGCTAATTATTCCCATTAAAACTTAAAATTTCCTTTGACCGGTGGATACATGGGCTATGTGAAATGCATTTTACTTATTAACACAAGGCAGTACAGAGATAGTACTTGAGAACTGTAGCTGCAACGTAGTAATTCACAAGTACATGCCTTTTTATCTGTGACATCTGGCTCCTAAAAATCATTAGAGTGTGTCATTTACTGGTAGGCTTGTGTTCTAGTAGACCTGTTCAGGATACATCTACCAGATTTTTGTGTGTCTTTCACCTAATTTCATGCATTTCTGTATGTCCTTTTCCAACCCTGGTAGATTGCTGTGAGCTTGTTACAGGATATTGAGTATGTACAGTATTCTCTTGTTTTGTACACTTTTGTATATATTTTATTGCAAGAAAATTCTGACATCGCAATATGAACAATTTTTTCTCTAAATTGCAACATTTAGTTCTATCTGAAAAACTATTCAGCTTTGGAAGACATCATGTTACATGGTTTATATGTGTCCACTGGGATACGCTGTCAAGGTTGAATAGTGTTTTCCCAAGGCTGAATAGTATTTTCCCAGTTCACTGTTGCAGTAATGACTTTACCATACACGGTGGTTTTGTAACAGGCAATAGTCTTCTTGCAGTATTATATTCAATTATTGCATTGATTCATACTTTTTTAATACAAAACATTTCTATGTAAGCATTTTAAAATTCTTTTAGGTGCCTTTCACAATGAGATTATTGTACTTTTGATTAAATACGTGAAGTAATTAGAAATTACTTGAATTTTACTTGAAGTAATTAGAAATTACTAGAAATGGCTTCTGTAGCATAGATACAACTGTAGCAGTTGTTACAAGCCCGGGGCTCAGGTTTTGCATCAGAGCTATGTATTGGTTACTGTTGAGTTGAAAATAAGGGAGAAGGACAGAGCTACATTTTGAAAAATTCCAGAGAGCAAATTTAGATTTTTATAGTGGAACTTTTTTTTTTTAGTGGTCAGAGCTACCATATTAATGTAAAATAGCCCAATACCTTTGTTCCTAAGAAGGAAACCACATAAGCAATGCTCTTTATGTGTTTATTAGCCCTGCAATTAGCCCTGAAGTGACTGTTAAATGCTGAATGTGTTCTCCATCTTCCCAAGGCTAGATAAAGAATTTTAATCTTCACAATTATTACTTTATTTTACTGTTGCCTTTTATTGATCAGTAGTATTCCTGGTTTTGCTTCAGAACTGCAAAATACTAAAATTTTTATTTAACGCCAAGAGTAAAATAATTGAACTGGAATTTGTGCTGCAGTGATGAAGAACGAATAACCTCTTATGTCTCATTGCCTGCAGTTTGCTCATGTTTCAGAGGTTATTTTTGTAATTTAAAACAACTATGGACTGCAAATTTAGATTTTTCAAAATTTAATGGTTCCCATATGTCCTTTGCATGGGCCAGATATGTTGCAGGTTCATGGATTTGTCATGACTGCCTTATACAGTCTATCTTTACCATTACAGTCTATAATTTTTTAATCTGTTCAGTTTAAATGCATTTTTGTACTACTAATTAATCCATAAGTATTAAAAACACTTGAGCATTTCTTTTCATCAGTGATAAAAAACTGTTCTAAATTTAAGAATGTCAGATAAAGTATGTTTTCAGGAGTTTTGCTTTCTGTAGTGAAATAATGACTTATAAATTCTGATTAAAAAAATTTATATAGTCTATAAAATGTCTGTAGTCTTTATATAGCAAATAGGTGAGAATTTTCACCTTATATTTACTGTTTATGTGTTTAGCAGTGAAAACTGCAACGTCTTGTTGCTCTTAGAGTGCTAGAGATCATACCCATTAATTACCATTGATGTGGTAACTGTGTTGTGGCTTCTCCTCCTGCAGTGCCGCAGGGCATGTCCAGTGGTGCCGTACAGCACTGTCCTGCAGGTTTCCAGCCTGCCCTGGAGCGAGTGGCACCAGTGCACTGCAGTGCAGAACCTTTAGGTCCCCAAGGAGCTGACCCGCTTTCATTGCGGGTGTGATCCAAGCTGGTCAGCCGCTTTGGCCTTGGCTGCAGAGTTGTCACTTCTGGACTAGGAACTTGACCTTCTTGCTAAAACAGAACAACTAAGAGCATAATAAATGCAGATAGATTGAAGACGTTTAAGGAATTGGCAGCTTAATTCCACAGTTCTGTCTGCACTGGACAGTGTGTTCTAGGATTCGTCCAGACTCCAGGTGCCTGATGGCTGTGCTATCTTCAGGTGATTTGTCTAAGAGCGCAGTCTGTGCCCTCTGCTATGTATGTTCAGTCTAGGGAGAGAAGGTGCTTTGAGGTAGGGGAAGGGAGGTTAGAGGCTAGATACAGAATGAATAAAGGCAGGAAGATGGGATTTAGAGGCAGAAACTGTTGCTGGGATTTAGGGTGGAAGTGTGGGTTTTTTTGAATGGATATATCTGTTGTGGAGGTGGGAAATCAGAAAACTTAAAGGAGAATGAAGAAGGCAGAGCAAATAAGGTACTGAAGGCTGAGTGTAAGCTGGCTTGGTGTGAGATGAGCAAGAGTCTTGGAAATTCAGCAACTACCCCCGAAATCACTAAAGGCAGTATTAACATCTCAATGCCAGTAAGAAAAGATGGATCATGTAAGGAACGGTAGTGGTATAACACAGTCCATGAAAACTCTTCTGGTGCTGTCTATCTGAATGTAAAGGTTTTTCCTGTCAGATACAAGAACTCCTTCTTAGTTTGCCCATGTTGATATAGTGTGTTTTACCTTGAAATTTAGTATCAGGCAGAGTTTTTGCAAGTTATGCTTAGATTTCTAATGTCATACATTCTGGAAAACTTATTCCAATATCTTGAACTGTTGTTTTAGGTTAACAGCCTCTGGTGTTAACAGCAATTCAAAGCAATTCTCAAAATTGTGTGTTGATGGGCTCACTGATGTTTCTGTGGTTTGTGGTGACCCGACCTTACAGCTGTGTGCTGGAGATCCCCTTCAACCCTCTCTTCCTGCTTCTGACACAGGGATGATGAGATGTGAGGGCTGAGGAGAGAAAATCTCACCCTCTGAGCGGGGAATGTTGCATCAGCATCCAGCTGTTCGTAAAACTGGAGCTGGTGTGTTCATACCTTCATCTCCCAGTCTCTCACTATGTAGATGTTTGTGGGGTTTTTTTTCCTCTCCTCCCTGGATGCAGTACTAGCATTTATCTGGCTCCGTGCCTAGTCAGTTCAGGGAGCTAAGCTATCCAAAAACTGTTTACTTCTGTAGGATTAGGATATAAATTTTTGTAAATGTATCTTTGTATGCCAGCTGCTGACAGGAAGTGCTTGTTAACGTGTCTAGACAAAGCACTTTCTAGAGAGCAGGTACACCTGATAGGAAGTGTGAATACATGTGAGATGGGGTGTGACAGTCTGTGCTCTAATTAATACTATTGTAATATGACACACAGAATTTATTGGCCTTTGCAGCTAAAGTTAGGAGTGGCTGGTAAGGCATCCCTGTACAGTCTTTTGTGTGAAGCAAGTTACTCTCTTACATGTATGGATGCAGGTTTTTGGAGTCAGATAAACTTGCACTGAACTGCAAGCCAGTGAGAATCCTAAAAAAGTTACATCTGGTGGCTAAGTGGGAAAGTCAGGAGGGAGCAGAAGGTAGTAAAACAGCATAGTTATTACAGGAAAAGTTGATCATTGTATCTTAAAATAATGCAGATGCTACAGCTAAAAGCAGGGGGGAGAGAACTTGGAGGAAGCTTCCTAGAATTCAGTGGTCACAAGGGTTAGACTTCCAGTCTTACTAGCTAACTTACCAGCTTTAGAAATGGCAACACAGAGTTAGTGTTGGAAGAAATTGGGGGTAGCTGCATCCTCTGAAATTTCTTTTTGGTAGGCTTTTGAACCTGGGATAAGTACAAGAAAGAAAGAAAAGTTTGGTTGGTAATTTTGTAATTCCACAAGAATTTCTTTTAAAAGCAGTATGATTTTCAGCAACATTGCTGCTCATTCTTGGATTCAATTTTGCCCTTCAGTTCTGTCCTAAGGTGATTTTCATTTAGTACTTTTACGTAGAATACTTGCTGATTTGATCCAGTGATTGGCACTGTATTTCATTAGAAGTAACTTCAGTCCTTAAGAACAGTTTGTTTCTAATGAAAATCAATAAATAAAACATGTTGCCATATACTGACTATCAAGAAAAACATTCTAATGACAGTGCATAGTGAGCATCGCTGCTTAAATGATCCCGGGATTGTGTAGGAAAAATAATGATTCTTTAGATTATATAAATTTACCACATTAGTAGTTAAAAATGGAGCAGTATAAATAGATACTGTTTTAATTCTTAATGTCATTTCTTCTGAGGGGTTTAGTTTACAATTTTAATATTGTTTAATATGCATAATAATGAAATATTGCAGGAAATCTTTTATCTGTTGCACACTTCTATTTTGCAAGTGTCTCATTGCTAAGCTTCCTCAATTATAATGTTTTTGTTGAATTGGAAAATACGGTCTCCTTTCATTAGAGTTTTGGAATGATTAATAGTTCTTTTTCTGTGTAACACTTACGGAATGTTTTCATTTCAGAGTTACTTCTAAGTAGGTACTGTTTGTGTTCGCTTCACTTTGTTACAAGGTTTCTTTCCCTATGACACTAGTAACTCACTAGAAGGCAAAATACTAACTTGAAAAGTACTGGGTTTATATTCTTGTTAAATCACCACTTCTACAAGATAAACTTTAAGAAATGTATTTCTTTTTGCATGTTCATGACTTCCAGCAGAAAGCATTTTTCTTGGTTGTTTGCAGATGGTTATTTTAATCTGACTTTTGTGGGTGGCTGCTTTCCCAGTCCTCAGAGTATGCAGTCATCATGAATTGATCTGATTTATTTTCTATTTCCTGGCTCTCTACTTGGGTCTTAAAATGTGCTTTGGAAGCTACTTCAGCATTCAGCTAACAGTTACACTGTCTCCCAGTCTTCCTACAGGCTTCTTGGTGGCCATTTTGACTATTTGGTATTAGTGTTAATGGATGTGTGTGTTTCAATAACATCCTCTGGATTAGGATTCATTTGTGAAGTTAAGAGGTGCATTCTCAATTCCTGTCTAGTTAACTGCTATCTTGGTGATGGTAGTTTTATAGCTGACAAGCCGAAATTGTTTCACAGAACAAAACTTTTTCATCTTAATGCTTATTACATTATTCTAATGGTAAAAAAGGATCCAGCCATTGTTTTTTTCCCCATCTCTATAAAAAAGAAAAGTTAGTACATCATCTTTAGTATCGATTGCTAAAATTCTTTGTAGTTCAAGGCCAGATTTTGGGTTTGACTGCGTTTATATATTGCATGCTGGGCATCTACTGCTGAAGGTCTCGCCAATAAGTTAAGAGTCGTAGTTGAGCTTTTTTGCAGTTTTGCCAAAATCTTCTGCCAGTTTATGGAGCAAAATGGAAAACAGGCTTTCAGGTCCAAGTTATATTCAACAAAGAAACATTTCATCAATGTTCTTGGAACAGGTGAGAAGCTGGGGAGAGTTGGGCGGGGGGGTTGAGGGGGCTGGTACTTTTTTTTTCTTGGGGTGCATTGTTTCAGATCACCTCTTTGTCTCTACAGTGATTCTGCTCAGTCAGAGGAAGAGGGAAATGCTTTGTTGTAAGCTGACTTGAGATATCCTTAATCCTGTCTAGAACCTAATTTTCAGCTGCTTGTTCTTCCAAGTTTTTTGTGTTAATTTCTGTGGCCATGTTTTTTTTACATAGGAACTAACATTAGTTAGTTCCACATTTTATTCTCTGATATGTAAGTGTTGGACAAGCAAAATGCATTTGTTCCAAGCAGACGTTGTTGATTATGTAAAAGAAAATAAACATCTCTTATGGAGCTCATAAGAAATACAGAGCAGCCGTGATGTTGGGCCATGGAAACCCCTTCATGAAATCTTCAGTGACATCATTTATGTTTCAAAGTCATTTGTTATAGAGTTGAACAAGATGGGGATTAGTGGAGCTGTCATCTCAATGATAGCTCTCTACTGTTTTCTCTTTAGACTACTTAATGATGGCAAAGTTAGCATATTTTCAGAATTACTTGCCTCTTTGGAAAAATTATGTTCTTAAACTAGTAACTTAGAATTATTATTGATCACAAATAATATCCTCTGTGTAAGTGGTACATAATAGTCCATCATTTCATTGTACATTAATGCACAGACACTCTGAAAGTGACTATAAAACATCTACTTTGAGGTGAATGCTTTACTATGTTTTGTCTTTTTGTGCCACATCTCTTAATACTTCAAATAATGTATAGACTCTATATTAATAGCAAGTTTTCAACTGCATTTTTTTAAGATTACACAACATTTTTGTGTTATGAAGTGTTTCAGGTTATATGGAGTGTTGTAAAATCTATCATTTATTGTACTAAACCTTTATGGTTGAGCAACTAACAGCCTCTGCAGAGAAAATACTAAATCAGTCTGACTGTAATTTGTAAATCACACTCAAGAGAGAAATTTACCTTATACCTAGATATTCAAAGGCATCTACTTTAGGCCTATTTTTTTGTAGTCAATGTCAGAATACTAATTTTTTTTTCTTACAGAACTGTTATTTAGTTTAAATTTAGTTCAGTCAGTTATAGCTACTTTTGAAGTGGTCCTGGCTCCACTTTGAATAACTTCTTTTTCTGGAAAAAAATACAGGTAAATGAATAAATCTTAAGATGAAGTGAATTGTAACTAAGGTACAAATTAATTTCTATGCTACCAAAGACTGTAATATGCTTGCTTGCTTCTGTTGACTTGCTGTTTGCTTGTGAACCTTTTGGGTTTTTTTTCCTTAATTTCTCCAGAAGTCTGGAATTGGTCTGAATTTTTTTTTTCTTGCTGCTGCTGTTATGCCTTATGCTCAGTTTGCCTTAACTATTAATGATTTTTATAAGCTCCTTCATCTACTTCTTTCTATATTATTACTATTTTTTTTCATGCATACATTTCTGAAACCAGGAAGGATGTTGAAATAAAGGTGGACTTTATTTAGTTTACTGAATGTATTGGGTACCTGTCGTTTTTACAAATAATACTTACAATTTAAATTGAAACTTTTTTCTCTTTGAGTTGAAGGGGAAATAGTTTCAAAGACTTTAGGATGTGTAATTTTAATGCTTCAAGTTAGATTTTACTAGTTTTGCGGGCATTCCAGTTTTTGGTGATTATTATTATTACCACCAAACTTGCACTCTTGCAAATGTGTGTACTGGTTTTCTGTTAAATGTTGTGCCATTCTTGATGGAAAGATTCCTTGAAAGACAAGTACTTTTTATGAGTACCTGGGCTTCCTTGATTTCTACATGTGTTTTTAAAAAACAACACTGTGTTTCATTTGTTCTTTTAGGTTATCACAGCTGCAGCCAAGGGACAATTTTTCTTATATTCTTCCTATGAGGTACCTTAACGTATTGGACTACAGAACTAAATTTTCACAAGAGCAAATGCTCTTAGCTGACAGTCTAGTAGATGTTACAGGCATTGTAGCAATACAATAGCAATTTCTCAGTATACTTTTAAGTATTTTTTCCCCGTCTACTTTTCCACCATTCCTGTGATCAGTCTTCACCTGGGATTATCTAACTGTGTAGTATACTGTGTTGATCACACTTGTGTAGCTGACATAAATTAATCTCCTGGGAGATGCCCTGGGTAAACATGTAGTTTACCATTACTGCTGCTTGTGGAGCAGTGGGCAGCATGGATGACTTGAGATGAGCTGCAAAAATACGTCTTATGACTAGAAGGTGAGAAGACGGAATGGAGTCTCCTCGTTTTAACATCAGAACTTGTTACCTCTGTTGAATGATTTAAGGTTAACTTTGAGAATTTTTAAACCTTCTTATCATCAAGCTGGAAATGGAACATTTTCAAATAATTTCTTCAGCTGCGTGTGAGATGAGAGAGAGAGATTGAGTGAAAGCCAGAGCTTTTAGACAAAAAATGCCTGCTCTGTGTCTAAACTACAGAGACTTGAGGAAATCTTTGAGAAACCTGGAGAAGAAAACTACCTAGTGTAATATATAGTTTTGTCAAAATGATGCGGTTTTCACAGATTGCTGTTTCTGTATTTTAGTTTTATCTTACTCATTTTGTGTTGTGAAGTATTAATCCTAGTCGTTACATAGTAAATTTTATACACTGGAGGAAAGAGGGGGATGTGTGTGCATGAGTGTCTGTTTGGTTTATGGCTGTTGTAAAGGACATCTGAAAGACATAGTGGACTGGAAAGAAATCTCATAGTGGCACCTCTAAGTGCAGAAGTAGTTATCCATCCTGAAGATGTAATTGGTGTGAGTGAAGAAATGCAGGGACATATTGGGTATGCAGGATGCATTTGATAGAGGACCTGTCAGAAATTGAAGTGACTGTAGCAGAAGTTGTGGAACAATCTGACAGAGCGAATAAATTTACAGGACAAGATGGTGTGACTGAAGAGCTTTTAGAACTGTGGGATAAAATGTCTGAAGTCTTGCTTAGAATGAACTTGATTTTTGAGGACTGGAGGATAACAAATGCTCATTTTTATAAGTGCATCACCATCTTCATGGTTCCAAGTCTGACGTTTGTGTTGAGCAAATCAGTAGAATTTATAATCAATATATTGGATACCTGGATAAAGAAAAAGGTGCCATAGAAAATTTTCTGTAATGAGAAGCTCTTCCCCACAGTCCTTTGGAGTTCTTCAGAATCAGCAAAATATTTACAAGGTTGATCCAGCTGTTATAATGAGACATGCTTTTCTAAAAGGTGTGTCTGTCCCTTGCCAAAGGCATTTGATGAAAAGAGTATGTCAGTCTTAAAAGGAGGGTCATCAGATCAGCAGCTGACTTGCTAAGGATAAGAAGAGGGTGTGGAGGTAAATGGTTATCCTTCTCAGTGGAGTGGAGTCACAGAGACCTGTAATGCACAACTTATTTCTTAATGACCTGTAAAACAGTGTGAATAAGGGGTTGACATAGTTGGGTGAGTTGATTGATGTAATAAGGATGAGGATAAAGTGAAGAATTTTGGAAGAAGTTTGTGAAAGTAATTGGGCAATAAAGTGGCGGCAGCAGCACATTGTAGAAAAAATGAAAAATGTATTGGGGACAAAAACAATCCTGTTATATAAGAAGATGGGCATTGAGCTGCCCAGAAATCTTAGATTCTTAGCACAAGTTGTGAAGGCAGATCATATGTCAGGAATTACTAGGAAAATTGTGGGAAACAGAACATTATTATTCCAGTATGTAGATGCGTAAGTTGTCTGTGTGTTGAGTACTATGTCAGTTCTGGTGGTCCTACCTCACAATTTCTTTAGTGTAATAAAGCTGGAAAGAACTCAGAAATCATTAAGGTGGCACAAATGGCTTTTGTGTAAAGAATAATTAAGTAAAACATGGATTTTACATCTGGAAAGCGACATCTAGGTTAATAGATAATTGCACATGGTAAAAAGAGGGGAAGTGGATTGATTACTGCGTGTTTCATTGTTAGAAGTGGGGAATGTTACATAAAGCTGACAGGAGGTGTTTTCAAAACGAGTGAGATGCGGCATTTTTTATGGAATGTAATGGAGCGTTGTGCTGTGGAGCTTGTGTAAGGAGTGTTGCAGATGCCAAAATTTGACATGATTCAAAATTTTGAAAATAGGCTTTTTTTTTCTTTTTTTTTCTTTTTTTTAATTTTTTTTGTCCAACAGACAACTATGTAGTGGTATAGAAAGCAGGTCCTTCTAAGTAAGGAAGCATCCAGCAATACAAAGAATTTCCTACCTTGAGGACAATTTGCATCTGCTGTGATCTGTGCAGATGTCTGTGATTGGAGGAGAGGGTGCTTGGCAAGGTAGACCTGATCCAGTTATTTCAATGAAAGGGAATTTATGGTTGTGTTGTTATTTAAGAGGAGAAAGGATAGATGAATGCTTGCTGAGCTTATTTGCAGATGTTTTAAAAAGATTGCATTGAGGAGTAGGATGAATATGTGAAGGATGGCTGGGAAAGGTGGTACAGTCTGGGAGAAGTGTGTGTGTGAGTGGCTGAAAATGGGAGCAGAGGAAATGGGAAGCAGGGATTATGCTGCTTGGTTTGGAAAACCAGAGTGGGTACAGAAGACAAGAATGTTGAATGTACTGATTGATTCTTTAACACTTCATTTCTACTAAACCAATTCTGGGGTTTTATTAGGATAATCCTAGATGGGTGTACTTCCTCTCAGATGTTATATACGTGAGCTTGCATGGTACTTGCAACATGACATAGAAAATCTTCTTTTTCTCTTTCATAATAATTAAGCAGTGCTGTTGTATGCACCTCAAGACAATGAGCTAGGCATTGTAGTTTGATACACAGGCTGTTAAACAAAAAGAGTTACAAGAGAATTGTATCCTGCAGCAAAAAATTTATTACCAAACTTATAATACATTGTTCTTGATTTATTTTATTCATAGGATTTTGAGTAACAATAAAATAACAGAGCTGAAGAATGGTTCCTTCTCTGGATTACACCTTCTTGAAAGATTGTAAGTACTTGTTAAAAAGCTATTTTCACTTTAAAAATTAAGTGATATATTGTTTACGTTTCATTAGTAATTCTGAGAACAGAATGTCTTAAATAAGAGATGTGTTCTTTATTTTAATGTATTTTTTTTGTGATTGAAGAGTTAACATAGCTAAGTGTTCTCTTAACTTGAGTGAATGAATTATTCATTAATATGAATGACATGTAACAGCAAAAAAGGGATAATCTCACCTGCAGGTGAGAGGGCAGTTTCAGTGGGAAGTTTACTAGAATGCTATGATGGATGGATTTGCTTTGTTGGTTGTTTCATTATACAAACACTTATGTTGTAAAGAAAATTGCTTCTTTAATTTCTTATGAAGTGTCAAACGCTTAGTCGAACAGTTACAAAATATAATTGCAGGGGAAGCAGATGTATTAGAGCCTCTAAGAGAAAGTGGATTTATTACAGATTTCTTTTTGACATTTATTTTAAGAGTTTTGGTGCTTACTTCACAACTTCTGTATATGCCGAATGTACAGGAGGTGGGAGTGAGTCTGATGGGAGTAACTTCTTGGATATCTTTTGCTTCCTGTTTTCGCTTTCAGATGATACATTGCCTATGGGATAAGAAGCCGCATTGTAGCTTCTGTTGTAAGCTTTTTTCCTGCTGGTAGAAGGTCAGGATTGGCAGGTTGATCTACCTGGGAGCAAGTATAAACTTTAGAGATAAGGATTTTTCTAGGCCATTTGACTGGGAAAGTAGCCAGTTTCATAATAATCTCACAGCGTCTAGGAAGGGTTCCAAACGACTTTTGGCTTCAGGGGATTAAAAGTATTTTATTCTTCCTCTAAAAACTTGAAGGTTCCAATCCCAGTCAGCTGACCTAAATAAATTCAAACACTTCTACTATTCCTTCTCCCGCATACCAGAAGAAAGTGTCTTTGCACTGGCAGATGAGCTTTATTGTAGAAAGAAGCTGTTGTGCCAAAGAAGCCAGGTTATCAGCAGTGATAGCATTTGCTTAGGTAATCAAGGCATCTGCTGACAGTTGTTATTTGTTGAAACTCATTACAATTTTCAGACAGGAAATACTTGAAACTCCAGTTAGTTTGAGATAATGATTTAAGTTTTCTCCATGAATCCCAATCCTAATTTTCTTCAAAATCGTAAGAATGCAGCTTTCTTCCATTTAAGTCCTTTTAAGGGTTTTTTAGGTTAATATCTTCTTGCATGAAAAGGAAAAGAAAGCAGGAACGCTGGCATCATGTTTTGAGCAATTAAAGTGAGCTGGGATAGCACTATTTTAGAGAGTATGGTAGTTTTATCTGAATGAGAACACTCTTTGTTGTGCACTGATGTAGGAGTTACTGCATCAACAAAAGATTAATAATGGCCAGCTGTCTTCATGATAAATGGAGGGATAACTAGTGTGTTACACTAATTATTAATGATAATATTTTCTTTTTTTTTTCTCCTTTTTACATGCAAGACTTGTTTAAAAGCCATAGATATTTAACCATAGTAAAAGTAATTTTTTCTTCTTTAAATGCTTTTATAATCATGGACAGAAACTACTATTGTAATGAAAATAATTGTTTAAACTTAAATAGATAATCAATAGTAAAAGGAAAAACAGCTGAAAGTCACAGTAACTATTTTAAACATTCACATTATGTTAATTAGTTTCAAATTATTTTCCTTAATGTTCATTGTGATAACTTGCATGCTTTGAAAATTGCACTTTTTTGACATTTTTTGCTTATTTTTGTTTTTTCTTACTACTCATGCTTCCCCTTGTTTCCTTATGAGTGTTTTTTTCTTTGCAGATAAGTTCCTTTCCCCACATTTAATATAAGAAAGAGATTAAGTGGAGATAACAGAAATAAATTGTCCGTATTTAAACAGTTAATTCAGACAGTATCACTTTACTGCTTATTAGGGGGAGAGATTCTGTATTGCATTTCGTGCTTGTTTGTTCATTCCTTGTGATGTTACACTTGACAGCAAAAATATTTGTCATTTCTCCTTAGTGGCTTTCAGGTAGAGTTTATATATGTATTCATATATTTAAATAAAGCCTTTAGAACAGTAAATCAGAGGAACATGTCAGGAGCATTTATCTCCATAATAATTGATTGAATTTTAATCAATACTCACTACTTCAGTATGTTAACAGATGAATTATAAACTTTTTTTTCTGTTTAGTTCTTGAAAATTTTAATGAAATTGTAGATTTTTTCAATTGGTTTCTGTAATTTTATTATTTTTTCAGGTAAACTTGGGGACATGGTATTTGCAGCTGGCCACTTGTTGCGCTTTGGGTAATCCTTTTACTCAAACGTCATCACTTGACCTCATCCCCATCTGATAATTCTCTGTTACTATTGAAAGGAATATAGTTTTGGGGCATACAAGCAACAGATAAAACAATGAGGAAGTGCTTTAAAAATGGTGGCCCCAACAAGCCATAATAAGTATTGGTTTTAATGAGTAATAATTTTTTACAGAGATGTTAATTTATGATAATGTGAATTTGTTAATACATGATTTTGTAAAGAGGGTGATAAATTTACCAAAATAAGAGTTTTATTTTACTGGAGGATGAAATGTTAATTATTGTAGTAAATTACTATGCTATGTCTACATCTACTCTTACAGGGAAAAGTATGCAAATACGAGTAATCAGGTCAAAGATTTTAACTGTCTTAAGTAGTAATAAAAGTGTCCGTACAAAAAGATGCTAACTATTTTAATCTTCATTATGTTTTGGTATTAATTTGAAATTCAACAAAGGCAAATGCAAAGAATCCTGCATCAGGGGAAGGGTAAACCCACACACCAGCACAGGTTGGGGGCCAAACTACTGAAAAGCAGCCTTGGGAAGAAATGACAGAGAGGGAGCCTCATCAATGTCTATCAGTCTCTGAAGGGAGGGTGTCAGGAGGATGGAGTCAGGCTCTGCTCAGGGGTGCCAAGCAATAGGACAGGAGGCAATGGGCTGAAACTGATGTACAGGAAGTTCCACCTGAATATGAGGAAGAACTGCTTTACTGTGCAGATGACTGCACATGGATCAGGTTCCCCAAACATCTCCCACATCAAGATATTCAAGAGCCATCTGGATACAGTCTTGTGCCATGTGCTCCGGGATGACTGCATGTGGCAGGGAGGTTGGACTGCATGACCCACTGTAGTTCCTTCCAACTTGACCCATTGGGTGGTACTGGGAAACATAAAAATTCAGTCATAAGCATTTGTTGGATTTGCCTGCATAAAATCTACACCCCAGAGAGCTGTGGAAAGGACAGGCTGACTTTGTAATGTGTGTAATGTATAACCTATTTCTGTTATTTCTTACCTTGTGCTCTTCCTTCATTTCCTTTTGGAAAAACCTTTCATATAGGAAGAGCCCATGGTAGCTAGTATGTTTCCTGTCTGACAATAATTTTCAAGTAGTGTTAAGGAAGAAAAGATAATTTATCCAATGGTAGTTAAGAAAACTTTATCATGTATACATGTTAGTATGTATATATATGCATAGTTTGCTTGTGCCTGCAGGATGCTTTATTAATAATTAAGACAGTCTTCATTGTGCTGAGACAGAAAGCAGTAAATTTTTAGGTATGTGTATGTGCACTTATAAATCATAGACAACTGACTACTGAAATATTCCATTACAAAGTCTAACAAAATTAAAGGTTGGTTTGTTTTTTTTTTTATTTGGCAAACCATGGTTAAATATAAGTAATCTTTCATTAAGGTACTTTTCACATCTTAACAAGAACATTAGGTATTTTTGATTGGGTAAGTATTTTTGATTGTTGGTAAGTTGCTTATTTGCCCACACAATCATGGCTTTGATAAAGGGCTGTTTCATTTGGACAAAACAGTATCCTCTATAATGAAAATGGTTAAACAGAGAGTTGTGTAATGGTGAAATCTGCATCCTGTGAGGTTTTCAGGACTTTATTGGATGTAACAGTGGGGCAGTTGATCTGATTTAGTTGTACTTTGAGCCAGAATTTGGATTACATGACTGACCTCAACACTTCGCTTGAAACCTAAGTTTTTCTACTACCCTAACAATTGTTAGTCACCTTCACTGATGAATAGAGGGCACCCTTATTTGCAGTGTTATTCAGATTTAGGAGAAAAATAAGGATCTTTTAATAGATTCTTAGCATAATATTGGTCTACTGCCTGGCTTGCGATTTGTTTTGTTTTGTTCTGAGGGTGGGGTTTTTTTTGGTTTTTGTTTTGTTTGGGTTTTTTGGGTATGTTTTGTTTTTGTGGGTTTTTGAGGGTTTGTTTTTGTGTTTTGTTGGGGATTTTTTGTTGTGTATTTTCTTGGGGGGTTGTTTTTGGTTTTTTTTTTGCTGTTTTGTTTGTTAGTTTTCCTTGTTTGTTTTTTAGACGTATTCTTGATAGATGGAAGATGCAGTTATTATAATATTAAAGATGTTACCCCAACTCAAATCCTCTTTTGGATTTCTTTTGGACAGATTTTCTTCCATTTGGACAAATAAGTATCTGTAGCTTCATCTTGTTGGTTGAGCTTTACCAAGAAAAATTAAAATTAACATCTGAAGTGATTAATTTCCTGATGCTAAAATTAAAATATAGTTTATATAAATGTATTTATAGGTGTTAAAAACAACAAAAACTTTAAAGCCAAACACAACTTTTTAATGAGATTGTCTTCCCCATCTCACACCAATATAACCAATAAGTGGTTGGTTTAAGCGCTACTGTAATTTTTTCATTTAGAGCCTGTCCTAGATGCTGGAATCCTGGTAGTTCTACCAACCTGTGTATGAACATCTTTTACTGTTTCTGAAGAGCTGCTAGACATGTCAACACTGTTAATTCTGAGATGTTTTGGTATCTCTTTTATTTCACAGTTTTCCTCTGCAAATACTTCTGGGTAGATTGATATACAGCTAGTGCCTACCCAAGGACTGCTACTGGGAGGGGTAAAAATCCCCAATCAAACAGAGATTCCCCAGCTGTTGTAGTTGCAGGTTGAGAAAAGTCTTAACAGTTTGGACATTTATTTACATGAATCCATTGCAGTGTATTTAGGAAAGAGCTGTATCAGGGAGTACTCTTTGAATATAGGGAGTGAAATTAAAGATCCCTGATAGTCAAGACTAGTGGATTTCCAAGGCATGTTGTCAAGGTTTTTCTCCCACAGTGCTTTCAACAGTGAGAGTTCAAGTGGGAGTTACATGACTTTAAATCAAAATTTGAAATATGAACAGTAAGTTTAATTTTTTTTCCCTATCTCAAAGATTGATGATAAATGAGTGATGAATACCTTTTATTAGTCTCAGATTTGCCATGGTCTGGTACTGTGTTTATACGCCTGCTGAAAGAGCCTGTTCTTCAGGCTCTTGATACTACTGCATTGGAAGTACTTGGCTGTTCCTGCCACCATAGCAAGGGAAGAAAATAAAGTCAAGATAAGAGAAGTGATATATATGAAAACTAACTGTACTGCAAGGTGAATTTAAAGTATTGCAAGTACTTAAAATGTTTATTAGGTTCAGATTTAAGTGTGATTTGTTTGCCATGATGCTGTCTGTTTTTCCCTGATTTTTTATATGTCTGCAGGAAATGCTGTTGTGAAATCCTGGGACGAATTATATTTTTACTCATGCATGTCTGTTTGATGGTAGATGTAATCCTCTTGTACAGTTCTCTTTCAGGCAGAATTATTGATGTTGTGGTAGATTTTAGGAGACGTTTTTTCTACTCTTGCAAATTCAAATGCTGCTTTTAAATGAAACTACTTTTTTTTTTTTTTTTCAGAGCTAGAGTTTTTAGATATTACCAGGGAATAAGAAACTTCACATGTAGTAATAAGTGCCTGTGAAGTTTCAGATAGTAGTAAAGTAAAAATCTTGGGGGACTAGGGAGGTAGAAGTAATTTTAGCATTCGTGCAGTGACAAAGTTTGTTCAAAACCATATAGATGCTGTCAGCTGCTTTCTGTGACCTTTGAAATTCAGCTGTATCTGCAAAATATCTCAAGTTAGGAGTTAAAACTCTTATATCACTTGTACAATTAATAAAGCAGTATAATGGTTACTTTACATTTCTCCTTACAATCTCTGGAATGTTAAGATTTGGAAATTTGCTCTGAAGTTTTTTAACCAGCTGTATTTGGGGTTTTCAGCTAGGGCTTTGCTTTTGTGCCAGCAGCTTAGGTGGAAATTTTCAGTGTTGTCTTTGGTGTATTTTTAGGATCATGTTTTGCTTTTTTTGGTAGTTGTTGGGCACTACTGAAGTATTGAAAATTGGACAGGCTAAAGAACACAACATTGTGCTAGACAGTGCCATACTGTGTAATAAGCAAATGTCTCACCCTGCATAGCTGTAACCTATTCAGACACTGTGGCAAAGTATTTTTGGCTCTATACCTTTTCATGTGATATGAACGGATAGAATATTTAAGGGAATACACATACTGTTTCTATTCCTCCTTGTAGTTAAAATACAGGTTTTTCCAATTTTGAGAGATGCTATGTTAGAGATTGTAAAAATGTGTTGTCGGGTTGTTGGTTGTGGGTTTTTTGGTTTTTGGGGGGTTTTTTTGTTTGTTTTTGTTTGTTTGTTTGTTTGAGTTTTTTGGTTGGTTTTTTGTTTGTTTTGTGTTTTGTTTTCTTTGTTTAGGGTTGGTTGGTTTTTTTTTGAGGTTCTCAAGCAAATTGAGACAAGTTAGGTGTATCTCTATGAATATATATGTTTTATAGAGTAATTTATGGTAAATGTAATCCCTTAATTTTTCTCCACAGGGATCTTAAGAACAATCTTATTAGTACCATTGATCCAGGAGCTTTTCTGGGGCTTTCATCTTTGAAAAGACTGTAAGTAGTATATCTAGCTAGACAGTTTAAACAAAACAAACAAAAAAAGCCCTCAGAGAGAGTAAGTCTTAGGTTCTGGAAATTTAGACAGCAAAGTTGTTGTATATTAGAAGTTGAATTTATATGTGCTGTCTAAATATATACACACATGCATGTGTAAAACAAGGTCTGCATTCAGTCTTATGACTGAAGAACATCTGCTGCTTGTGGCTTGGCAGTCTCACTTGTTCTGACAGCCTCTAGGACTATTCCTTTCTTTTTGTATTTAGTGGCTTGAAACATCACTGGGTGGACGTTTGTTCATAGCTTTGATTCCATCAAGTCTTGTTTTGTTGAGCGTTAAACTCCTGATGATTTTTATTTTCCAAAGGTCACAGTGGAACATAGAGTCCCTTGCTATTAATACTACACTGAAGTTACAGCACTGTTAATGCTGCTTTATTGAATGTTTTGCCAACATTCCCATTAACATATTTTTGGGGGATTTATGCCTTGGCTTTAAAAGTTCTGGACCAGATGAAATTTGAAAACCAAAACCTCAGCAATATTGCTTTATTTTCTTTTTTTTTCTTTTCTTTTTTCTTTTTTCTTTTTTTTTTCTTTTTTTCTTTTTTTTCATCTTTTTTCTTTTTTTATTTCTTTTTTTTAAACCCACTCTTCAGATTTTTGGAATATCTGTGACAACTTTTAAGTCTTAGTGAATTTGCCACTACCTCCCCCCACCCACTTCCTTTCTTAAATTTTTAGAGTATATATGTTCATTTGTCACTGATCAGATGATATGGTTCACTTAAAAGGAAAGTATGTTGGTAATTACACTTCTGAAAACCTTAAAAATAAATCTGAAGGACCAATTCTGGAACATTTATTACTTGCAAGCTTAATTTTTATTCCTTTAAGAATTTTTGGCAATTTGATTCAAGACCTGTATTGAAAAATACATTACTTTTAAAATATTTATCTAAGTATGAAGTGGTCTTACTTATGTATAATAAATGCACTAGTACAGGTCTCTGGCACGTTAAAAAATTACTAGATGTAGCGCATGTGATGTACTGTGTTTGTATATACATATATATACATGCTTATATACATATATATATACACATATTGCACAAATATCAAAATTTGCTTGCTGGGATGTAACGTGAGCCTGTTTAAGGGGGTTTATTGGTAAGGCTAGACTTGTTGAATTGTACATGTGCAAACTATAATTACTTAAGAGATGGATTAAGGAGTCTGTGTGCATGTGAATATACCCATATAGCAGTACCTTGTCGGTTTTCCTGAAAAAGACCAAATATATATGTGGTGCAATCTGTTACGAATTTTAGTTCAAATACTTCTGTTAGCAGACTGTATGCTATTTGCAAATAAACCTGTTTAATCCACATTTTCCTTTTTTCTATTTATAGAGACCTAACTAATAACCGAATAGGCTGCCTGAATGCAGATATATTTAGAGGACTTGTAAACCTTATTAGATTGTAAGTATAATTTGTTCTATATAAATACACTTAAGTTTTAGCCTTGTGTGAGTCAACATTCTTTGTTTCAAGGGGAGTAGTTTAAGTATGTTCTTGAAAGAAAGCCAGTGCCTACAGTTGTGGTTTGTTACTCAGTAGCAAATGTATAAACAAGTGGTGGAGCCAACCCAAACCACACTATACAGTGCTCTGCTGGCTTTGAAACTGTTTTCCAGTTTCTTAGAATGTGTAGCAAGGAGGGGGGTTAGCAGACTGTACAAAATATTTTCTTTTAAAAAAATTCTCAGCATTATACAGACTCTTTCAATATCCATGCCTTCTACTGTGGCATTGGTGTCAGTATGTTTTGCTGGCTGTCTGGCATGATTTGAAGTCCTTCAATTACTTTAGGAGGATAACATGTAAGATTATGGAATATATCTTTGCCCTGGTTCCTAGTTTCTTACAAACAGTGCTTTCACTGATATATAGAAAGTGGTATGGATAATATTTTTAAAAATTATTCTGACAGATCGAACATTCTTCTTAGAGGATGCTAATAGGAATATATCAGTTCACTGTGAACAAAAAAATTAATTTTACACTCTTTAAAATCTATGCTCAACATGTGTTAGTTGCTTTAAATAACAGTAATGTCTTTGCATGTACTCTTTTTTCACAGTCTTAAAATTCTTCACCTAAACCAGGTGTATTAGGAAACAGTTTATTTGGAGGTTTTATCTGGGCTGTTGAGACCTGATTATTATTATTACAGTCTTGTGAACTATGACAGAGTGTCATAATAGTATCTTGTAACTTTTAGACATAGAGTTATCGTGAAGAGAGTGGGGGTTTTTTATTTCACATGTTAGTTGTCTGAGCATCAGTTCAAATCATGATACTTTTATTTCTCAGGAATCTTTCTGGAAATCTGTTTTCTACACTTACACAGGGAACATTTGATCATCTTGGTTCACTAAAGTCTCTGTAAGTACTTTCTGCATTAAGTCTTAATTTGCGTGATCATTTGTTTTCTTAGCAATAAACATTTTATATACACTTGCTTGTACTACAGTTTTGTATTTCTGCTTTTAATCCTCATAACAGTATTATCTGTATATGTGGCAAGTGTGTGTATAGGTATTTGGGTGTTTATCCCACCCCCTTCAAAATTGCTCACTATTTGTTAAATTATCCTGAAAGAACAAAGCTGTTTTCCCATCTGGGCTTTCAAAAGTTTTATTCTATATGTATAATTTATTAATTTGTAGTCAATAAATAGCATTTTCCACCTTTATAACAAAGGGAACAAATACTTAATAGCAAGATCTTAGTCCTTTCTGGACAGTACAGTTTTGTTACATGTAACAGCAGATACATCTCAACCTCATGTCATTTTCTCTTTTAGTTTCATGAGTTGTAATCTTGTGTAAGAAAGAAAGTAAATTAAGAAAGTAAGTGATTAGCTTAGGCTTTTTCCTGATAGTCATGACAGTTGTACTGGGACTTTATCAAAAGCTTTGGTTTCTGGATTTGACACTGAGTTAATTTCTTGCTTGTAAAGGAGAATGTTTCTTTTCATCCTCCATCTCTTTTTGTTGTTTATAAGTTGTTATTCCTGGTATTTTAATTGTCTACATAAAGGTTGTTGTCCAAGAACACCACAGATGTAGCGAGAGAACCTGGATGTAAGTGTATCCATCAAAGTAATGGCTGTCTGGAGGAATTCATATGAACAAACACCAAATGGGGTTTCACAGGAATGTTGATTTAGTGTTTGAAGTATTCTGCCTGTGATGTTGTGTTATCCTCTAGACATCTGCAAAAAGAAAATGTTTTCACTAGAGGTAAAAACTAGTGTAGACATAGCCATATGTTTTGGTACATTTTTTTCTGTTTTTAAACAGATAAAATATTAATTTCTGAACAGATAATTAATTTCCTAATTTAGCTGACTTCAGCAAACATCTATGGGGGATTTGGTATGCCTTTTAGTAGAAAGTACTGAGTTATATTGAGAAGACTGTGGGTCAATTAAAAGCCTTATGATTTTCATATAAAGCAGAATAAAATTGTGTGTGAACAGTGCTTCTGAAAAGAGAAGTACATGAGGAGCTATTTTTATTTCTGTTGATTTTATTGCTAAAGCATTTGATTGCTGAAGTGAAGCAATGAAGTGTCTTCTTAGGTTATGATGGTGCATATTCAAGCAATTCTTTGTTATTGCTCACCTGAAATAGTGTGAACACTCTCCATGAAAGAAATTACTAGAATTTTTAGATGCTAGTATAAGATACTCTTTATATTTATGGAGAGGATTCCTTTTCTCAGGGAGTTTGTCGTTTTGTCCTCAGAGCACAGCTTGCAGAGAATTAGAATAACCTCCAGTAGGTAGGGGTAGGCAGCTCCACTTAGTCTGGACTTTGGCTGCTTGTTGTCTGTGTGTCCATGACAGTGAGAGGCATTGCACAACTGTTGATGTCAAGCTTTCAGACCTTGGAGTTTTGCAGTTTGTCTCTGTAAATACCTGTGTTTTGTTGCAGAGAATTTCAGACTGATTATCTTCTTTGTGACTGCAACATACTGTGGATGCATCAGTGGTTAAAGGAAAGAAATATAACTGTACGTGAGACTAAATGTGCCTATCCCAAGTCACTTCAGTCACAGACAGTGACTGGTGTTAAACAGGAGCTTCTCACCTGTGGTAAGCACTCCTGACAACTGATACTTACTCTCTAAAGCATTCCATGTTCTGTTAATATTAGTGAACAGCCTTTTTTTACTTTGTTTCATTTCCCTTAAATTCAGCACTCAGGTGACTGTGGTAATAGTGACTCTTTTCAAAGATTGATCTTTAGTTGTGATTCAGTATTGCTTGCTTTTGGAAATAATAAATAAATTGATGATTGTGGATGTTGGTCTGTAGAAACAAAGGATTAATAACTCTCTCTGGAGATAAACTCCCTTTTCCTGATAATCTATGTTTTTCAGAGATCTTTACCTAAACTTCACAAGAAGAATTAGAAACTGATTATTTCTTTTCTAGGTCGAGCTGTCTGACTTCTGATGTGTGAATTGTTCTAACCCCAAATTTCTGAAGTTAAAAGATCTTAATTTTATTAATTACTTTCCTGCATCATGATTCTGTTCTTGATTAGCCTTCATTTTGTGAAAAAAACATGACCAACTTGCTTAACTTGGTTTTTTTGTATTGGAATTATTTCAACTGCAAAAATAAAAACTAATATGTTATTGTGATTTTGAAGTCTTAGTGAAAAATTGGGAAGAATTAAAATGCATAAATATATTTTTCCTTCAAATTTTTTTTTCCACTCTTTTAGGCGTGAGCTAGCAAAATTGAAATATATTACATTAAACAAATACACATTTTGAAAATTAATACGATAATTTGTATTTTTCAATATCCAATGCATTAAATGTAGTTTTTACATACATATTGCCAGATGCAACTTTATATCTATACACAAATAATTGATAGTGTATTTTTCTCCTCTTTTGGAAATTAGGTATATAACAGATTCTTGCTATTAATTGTGGTTTTATGTCTTGCATTCTAGAACCGCCTCTTGAATTACCATCGTTCTATATGACTCCATCTCATCGCCAGGTGGTCTTTGAAGGAGACAGTCTGCCCTTCCAATGTATGGCTTCGTATATTGATCAAGACATGCAAGTCTTGTGGTATCAAGATGGGAAGATAGTGGAAACTGATGAGTCCCAGGGTATTTTTGTTGAAAAAAACATGATTCATAACTGCTCACTGATTGCAAGGTGAATCCATAGTGAGAAAATGTATTTCCTACTTCTTACTTTCTGTTCTGAATTTGTGACTATTTCCATAACCACTAAGACCCTCTCATACCCTCACTGCGTGAACATACTTAGACAGAGGCATCCCTAGTAGGGCAGTAGTCGTCACACATCTCCTATTAATGGTAAAGTTTGAGGAAGGAGGTCTAGAGATTTGGTTAGTCAAACCTACATGCTTAAAATGGGATTACCTAGAGGACGTTGCAGTTGGGTTTTAATTTTCTGCAAATTTTACCCAATGCATTCATTGGAAATATGTTTGTAGTAGGATGCATTTGTTCTCATGGAATATGAAAATGACGAAAATGTTGAAAACAAGGCATTTAACTGAATTACTCTTGGATTCTTTGCTCTTCCTTTTGAGCACACCACAATATTAAGTTCTTTATATTGTTCTCCAGCAAAAATTTATAAGTGTAATTTATTCTGCCTGCAGCAGACTGTTGATTTATGCAGCATCTACAGAGTGGTTATATATCCTGTAATTGTATTAGTAAATTAGAGCTTCAGTGCTTATAACAAATTATGCATTTGGGAATTTATTTTAGTTTGACCTTTCTAAACAACTAAAAATTTTGTGTTGAATACTGATGATAACACTTGGGGGATTCGGACTTTTCATCTCTTCTTTCTGAAGTCTAGGGATTTCTTCGTATGGCTGTTCTTTTCGTTTTCTACCTTGGCAAAATTGAGAGCCTGAAGAATAGTAAATACTTGTCTGATAGTTAGAGTACAGTGAGATGTATATAGCTTTGGTTTTACAAGATCACTTATGGCTATATGTAATTTGATGTTTCTTCCATTGTCTTTCTGTACTTAATTCATCTTTTGGTAAAAGCTTATATAAATGTTATTGCAAGACTGTTGGGTTTTATTTGTTTATTCTGTCTTTCTAGTGCATTGACAATCTCAAACATTCAGGCTGGCTCCACAGGAAACTGGGGTTGTCATGTACAAACCAGACGTGGGAATAACACAAGGACAGTAGACATTGTGGTGTTAGAAAGTTCTGCACAGTACTGCCCTCCAGAGAGGGTTGTGAACAATAAAGGGGATTTCAGGTTAGTAACCTCAGGGTGGTTTTTTTATTTTTTTAGAGTAAAGAAAAGTCTATTTAATTTTACTTCTAACTAAGATTTTGTGCTTTAAAGGTGCCTATGTGGCTGTTTGCTTGTAAAAGGTGTGTAATAGATTTTTAACTGTTCTAAATTACTATGTGTTGACAAGAGGGCATGAAATTATACTATGAAATGTTAAACTTTGAGCCTGGTAACACATCCTTGAAAGATATTGAAACTAAGCTGTGATATTTGAAATATATAAATGAAATTATTGGAATAGTTAAACTTCTGTAGATTACCTTTAGGATAAAGTTGGACTACATACTGACAGGGGGTTTTCTGCCAGATTATAATTCTCTTTTTAAAAGCCTTCTGCTCCTATACAACAAAATCACTACATAAGAAATATGCAATAGAGTTTGGATCTTTTTCCCCCCATGAGTACTAGAGTAAATATGAATGGTGCTGCTTCCTTTTAATGATTGTTGGGACTGTAGTGGTAGCTGTGATATATTCCATTGTGTTGGATGTTGCAGAGTATTTTATCTTTTGTTCTTATCTCTTCACCTGTTTTCCCTTTTCTGATCTTTCTGCTGCTGGTCACTCTAACAACACGTTACTCCTGGAGGTGCCAGCTGTAACAGATAGCTTCTGTATAGATTCTCTATATGTAAGGTAATTCCCTTTATGACTACTCTGTGTTTTACCTCCCTGCAGTAGTTCCTACTGAGAATTAGTGTCTGCAGTAGCATTGTCTTCACTATGCTGCATAGGGTTTCTTAATGTTGTATGAACTGCTTTTATCCACTCATTTCACTTTTCTTATGCTGCTTGGCTGTGTTGATCTTCTGCTTGGTCTTTTGTGTACACTTAGTAACTTTTCTTCCTTTCTCTGTGTGCATTAGAGTTTTTAAAGTCATATTTATATACAGCTAATTCAAGACCATGTATATTTTATATTAAGAAATTAAAAGTAAGTTAAACCATGTTGCAGGGACATAGTTTTGGGGGAGGGAAAAACAAGCTTTCAATTGCAGAAGACCTCCAGTTGTAGCAAAAATTGACTTAAAGTCGTGGCTGAGAGCATTAATTCCAAGCTGATCTCCTTTATATTCATCACTTGGACAATTTGAGAAGGGTGAGTATGAGGAACTACTAGTAAGGGAACTAGTGTTAAGATTGCTTGTTGCACAGAGGCAATTAAGAATTACTGAAGAATTTCACTTTCACATTGTAAGGATTTATTTATATTAGTAACTTTGTGCTTGTCCTCTTTTTACACTGTGGTGGTTTCAACTGCAGCAATAAGCATTACGTTAGAAAAGAACTTCCTGCTTTAGATAAAAGGCAAAGAAAGTCAAGCAGATGCAGGTTGTATTCATCAAAGAACACATCTATTTAAATCACTTATGCATTTTTTTATGATACAAGTGTGAATTGTTCTTCTTTGATTTGCCATTAGAGGTGAAAACAGATGGTAAAGGCTTATTTCAAAGTGTTTTCCATTAAATTAACCTGTGCTGTTCAGTGACTGTTCAGTGTAATAGGATTTACCCCCTCTGGAATTCAGGAGAAAGAAATAAGATTGCAGGAAATGTTCAGCTTATCAAAAAGTTCACTGTGTCTGGGTTTACTATAACAGACTTCCACTTGTAGCTTGGGTAGAGTAATAATAAAGAGTAATTTTTCACCTTCGAGAGCATATGGAAATAAGGCTTTGACTAGTGAGAAAATGGTTCTGAGCAGATGGCTGTAAATGATCCTAGGTGAATTTGATTTTATAGTTTTTTTAGTTGGAACTGGTTAGTCATTTTAGCTTGGAAGGTGTTTCAAAACTGGCATCTAGATTTTTATCCCTGCAGAGATAGGATAGCAAAGAGTAACAAAGGAAGATGTTTGTCTTCAGTGTCTTTGGTTCAGTATTAGTTCAGTGTAGTTTGTAAAGGTTAGGCAAAAACTTCATCATAGAATCTATTGAATTTAAATATTCTAAGTCTTACTTAGATAGTATCCCTGAGTATTTTACAATCAATGGTTAAATTGAAAATACATTTTGCATGTTGAAATGCTTCTGCTTCAGTAAATCCTTTAACTGTTGTGTTTAACATAATTTTATGCTAGTAGTTGATAGAATTCTTTCTTATATATAAGAATTATCTTTTTGAAAACTGTTGCTCATTGGGTGTAATTATTTTAAAACTGTAATTATCATGCTGAATTTAGAGAATTGCTAAAATGTAATAAAAAAAGACTGGACTATCTGTAAGCTAATGAAATCACGATATAAAAACATGCTATAATTGAAAGTTATTGTTCGTTTAAAGAAATGGGTGCTTTCAAAACAGAATTAATATGTATGAAAGAAAGGATTCTTTTATAATCTCATGGTCTGCCTTTTCTTTTCCCCTGAAATGAAATTAAAGTGCTTAAACGTAAATGAACCATCTTTCCCCCCACAGCTGTCTACACTCATGTACATGTGATAAATTTTGAGCACCTAATTATACAGAGTAATGAAATAAGAGTGTTAATACAGCCCAAATTTGCACTTCTGCTAGCTGTTGGGTAAACTGTGAAAGAAATTCAAGATTAGACTCAAAAGAAATTAAGAATACAGCCAAACTTACATAGCCTTTGTTTGCATGGTAAGAATTTCATGCCATTAATCACCTTTTGAGCCCTGCTGGAAGGATGTCCTCTCTGGCTTCATGGAAACTGGAGAATGCCTCCTTAGCTCATTTCATACAGGATATTGGGAAGAAACAGTTCATGACTGAGGATGGTACAGTGTAACATTCATTTAGCAAAACTAGGGAATAAGGGAAAAGTAGTTAAAGCTAGTATCAGTTCCCCTATCTCATTTACCTCTGCAAAGAAACTTGGACCTGTCCAAAGGGTTTTGTGAGTGGGAGAGGAAACAGGGTAAAGGACACTGTATCTCAAAAGCATTTCTCTTCATGGTGCTGTGCATTTTTGTTGTTTTTGTGAGTGAGATTATGGCACAAAGCTGTTGAGTTTTAAATTTCCCACATTTTATGTCTGGTTTAGTAGAAAGCTTTCTAAATCATTATACAAATAAGATGTTATTTTTAACACTGAAATATCTGTATATATCTGAATTTGTTCTAAGGGTAGCATGGACTATAAGACTGTCTGGCATTGCTTGTATTCTTAAAAGAAGATCATGGCAAAAGATGATGAAATGTTTTGTAGGGAGATGAATGCAAAGTAAACTCAGGGAGAATAAAAGGACAATAACAAAAGAGAAAGAGGGGGTAATAAAAACAGGGAAAGTAGAGATAAGAAGAGGGAGAAAAGGCAAATAACCTTGTGATAATCTAATAACCTTTGAAGCAGTGTTAAACATTGAAACTCTCACTTTTTTTTTTCTGTTTGATGGCTACAGAAGTTCTGGAAGAGATCTATATAGCTTACAAATAATACTTGTTTAAAAGCACAGTAATTAAAGCTCTCCTGAAAAATTTGTTTTACATTTGAGTCCTAGTCTGAGAAACCAGAGAGAAATCTGTTTTCTTTTTTTCTAGCTCTTTAGCACTAGATGTGAATAGTAAGAAAAGGGAACAGCATGTGCCACATTTCAGTAAAAATATTTGTCTTGGAGGTTGTATTATAGAACCTCTGTCAGGACCACAGAATTTAAATCATTCCAAGGCCATGTGGCACTCAGTCTGTAAGGTGATACATTCAGTAAAAACTGAGCTGTCCACACTTTTACTGAAAGTGGTTTGGAAAAATACAACTTTTAGAAAATAAAGACAGAGACAAATACTCCTTTTGAAGTGGCATCTTTGATGTGGAAACTAAATATGAAAACTTCAGCATTGATAAATGGTTTTGGAAATTATGTTTTGGTACTCCCGTGGCAGTGTTTCTGGAAACCTGACTCTGCATTCTAGAAGTGGAGGTTTGGGTATATTATGCAAGGTATTTGTGGCCTGCATGTGTTCTAACACCTGTGCCAGCTGATTTATTAGTTGTCCTCATCTGCCTGTTTTCTTTTTGGCTTCATTCTCTTCAGACTTACTATAAATACATAAAAATTGGGAGCACAGAAGTATTTAATCTTTGTACTTGTTTTTCCAGTCTGTGTTGAATCAGAGTTTATTTCAATTTGTCCCTACTGACAGTTCAGAGACTTGGATAAGTTCACATGTATTGTATCCTGCTGTCCTTTCCTCCCTCCCTACCCAGCAGATGCATAACTTGCTCTCTCCATGATTCAAGTTGCTCAGATGTGATGCAGTCTGATGTTTTGTTAGCTTGCTGAGGTGCATGTAACATTACACTAGGGTTACTACTGGGATTGTGGCAATTCACAACAATACTTTTGTAATTTTTTCTGAGGAAGATTTTTGTCCTTTCTTTTGCCTTCTTTACGGGTGAAAAGATGGTAAAATACTTAGGTTACAATGGCAGAATCTCTACCTGTTCATTTAATTAATTTACATTCTCCAAAATACCTTTGTATGATTCCAGGCATTTAAAATCTTTGCTAATTATTTTTTAATTTTTCTTCTTTCTTTTCACTAACTCCATTGTCTCTAAATGTGGTATAAGTTTTCCTTTCTGGTAATAATTTATGGTGACACTTCTCTTAATTACTTGAATTGGCTGCTGAGGGCCTGAATATACATGAATGCATATTTTCTGGGCTGGATAAAGCCCTGCTGGATACCCAAATAATCTTATGTCTCTTCTGGTATTCAAATACTGAGGTGATGGTCATAATAACAAGTGTCCATTCCTTAATGAAATTTTGTCACTACAATATAGAGAACTAATCTGTGATGCCAAAGCTTTTATAAAAGGTAGTTAAATTTAAATCCTTATTTTCTAGTTTAGTGTGTTGCATTTACTATCTAGTCTTTTCCATTAGTTCTCTTACTGACTTAGAATTCTTCTATGTTTGTTGCAATTATCTGTGCAATATAGGGATGCCACCAGCAACTATTTTTTGTTGCTTCTTGCCCAAACTTAAGTAATGGTCAAAATGGCCTGAACTAGGTGTCTTTCTTCCATTACTGAACGTGTAACAACTGTTCTGTTGGAACTGATTAAGAATAAATGGGAGTTTAAGATAGAGAAGACTTCCAGTATGCCCTAAAAGTTTAATATCTTCTATCACTTAATATAATTGAGAAGTGTAGCCTTTTGCCTTGGTCCATCTTTGGAGTTAATTCTCTTCTCTCAGGAGGAGCTGTCATAAATTGTAGCATCTTCAGTAAGAGGAGTACTTAATGGATGAATAAGGAGGGAAAATGGTGCTGACTTTTTCAGTTTCTCTGTGTTGGCAATATTGCTTAAATTTTTAATTTCCTGGAAGTGGAACATCCTTCCAGGTGTTTACTTCATCCTCCTGCAAACACAGAATTATTGTTTTTTTCAAATAACAATATATTCTTAGCATTTCTTAATTTATATGATATGGTGAAAATAGGGCTATTTAGTAAAGTGCAGTCCAGATATAAAACCAAACTTTAAATCACAGTGTAATCCACTGAAATTTTTTGTCTGACCAGTTCCAATTATTGGACACAACTGCTTTGTACAAGGCCCTTTGAAATACTTAAAATTTAGAAATAGTATGTTAGCTCTTAAGGCTGTTCAAGGAGCTTGACTTAATGATAGTACAGAAAGCCGGGGATGATCAAATGAAACTCACTTGCTCTCTGTTTTAATTAAACCTTATGTGTTGGGTTGTTAAATTTGAGAAACTTAGCATTCTGTAATTTAGGTATGTATGCTTTTCACTTTTAAAATTTAAGAATTAGTGCTCTGAATGATAAAACTGTGCTTATGCATATAACAGTGTAGAGGGCCAGAAGCAGGGCCAAGGCAGACTGGCTGCCATTCCTTGTCCTTGTGCCTTCTGTCTTCTCAGCATTGCAGCTTAATTCAGGCATGGTTTCCTCTTATTTTTTCCTTGAGTCAGTTCTTCTCTAATGAATGATCAGTGCATTAAAGACATATGGCAATTTAATTTTCTGTATTAATTTTTTTAATCTGACATTTATATTTGTACAGATAAAATATGCAGTGAAATTGGGGGAGAAAGTGGAGAGAATGTTAGGAGTTTTCTTAAGATGGGCATAGTTTCACATACCTTGAGTGAAAGGAGTTATTTTCTTCTTTCTTGACATGAACAATTTTTTCCCATTAATTTCTATTTGGTATTTTGTTGGCAAAACTGGTCAGAGTGGTTGTACTACTGCTACTACTGTTTGGTGAATACTGCAAATGCAGTCTTCTGTTCATATCTGCAGTTTGATACTAATATGAATGCAATTGTTTCAAAGTTCCATTGATGCCTGTGTAGAGGACAAATAGAAAGGTAGAATCAAACTGTTTTTATAGTGTTAACAGGGAATTTTTCATTAAGTAGGCAAGGTTTTTTTATAAAAAAATCGTAAACTATTTTTAGTTATTTTATAAGCACCTTCTCTCCATCTGAAACCTCATAAAAGAATTCAAAAAAAGCATGCTAGCATTAGTACTCATTTTGTTAATAGACACAAATATGAACAGCTTGAAAATACTGAAGATGAGCCAAGGTGGCCCTTTAAGTAGTTTAGCAATGCTTAGTTTTGAGTGTCTCTCATGTTGTAGTGCTTAATCCTTTTATTTACTTGTCATGTCAATTTGTCTAAATGTGAGGACTTTTTTTTTCCTTTTGACTCCCCAGGTGGCCCAGAACATTGGCAGGCATCACAGCATACCTGCTGTGTACACGTTATTCTGCTGGCAGTGGGATATATCCTGGCAGCTCACAAGATGAGAGAAGAGCCTGGCGCAGATGCGACAGGGGAGGGTACTGGGCAGATGAGGACTACTCCAGGTGCCAGTATGCAAATGATGTGACTCGAGTTCTTTATATGTTCAATCAGGTAATTTGTGCATTTCTGTACAATCAAACTATGAAAACCTAATTAATGAAAATAAAAACTCAGAAGACCTTTCGTCTTTTTGAAGCTGGAAATACTGGTGGTTTAGATAGGTTGTCATGGATACATGCCTCTGAGTACAATATTGGAACTTGAAGGTTTAGGTTAAAAGTTTGGTCTAATATCTGTTTTGAGTGCCCTCAGATTGAAAGTGCGAGGAAAATTTTATTCTTTGCGCTTGTCTAAAGCATAGGAGAATGGCTTGTCATTATTATTTTTGTCAACTGGATGCCCTGTCCTACCCACATACTACAAAGAAACAAGGCAGGCTTAATCTGTTATGGACAACAGCTCTTTTCATTATAATAACAGACAGTAGTCAAACTCTGCTCTGCCTTTGTTGCTGTAAAGCTTTGATAGATTCGGTGTGATTGGTGGGAGTTAACTAGTGAAAGTAGTGACTATTAACTAGGCTTCTTTATCTGGTAGCACTCTTACCAGGATACAAGAGAGTATTCTAGAATTCAGATTGTAGCTATGAAACAAAAATTTTCAGCTCCAAGTTCCTTTTGAGGTTTATCTAGTTAGTGCACACTTCCACAAACACTGTTCTGCATTGATGTACCCAACCGTGTCTGTATAAGTGCTGCGTTGTAAATTACTCCATAAAGCTTTGAACTTCTGGTGTAAGCTTGTTTTCCAGTGCAGTCAGATCACTAGTATGGATGCAACAGGTGAAACTATGGAAATATAAGATTGTTTTTGGTGTGGTGTTTTGGAGTTTCTTTACTGGTTGTCTTTTTGTTTTTTAATAACAATGCTTGGTCACTGGTGTTGATGATGTTGGTAGCACCACTTATGTTTAACATGGGGTTGTGATGCTTATCTGAGCCCATGGCAGGATGTTTGCATGTTCTGTGGGTTTGGAGTGTTTCAGTTCATCTCACATTCTTTTAGGAGGAACTTCATACTAACCTATCTGAAGCATCTCAGCACCCAATTGGGACAATCAGATCTAAACTGATATTTTCCTCTTGAGATGTCTTAGATTTATACGCACAGTGAAATCTTGATGTCCAAACTGCTTGGGCTAACTCCAGTTTGAGGCAAAACGGTTGTACTGAATACTGTGTGGATGGGTTGTTGCTGACTTGCTCTGTCTGCATTCAGGTACTTCCTAATGCAGTGTAGCTTTGCCAACTTTAAGGTAGGAAGTTTAAAATGGAAGCATCAGACTGGTATCTTCAGAAAAGCAAAAGAATAATTTTCATGTATGAAGTAGATAACTTCCTATTACCTACTTAAAAATATATGTATACAGGTATTCTATGCTGGAATAAAAGTTTATTTTTTTTAAGGGAGAAGTTGAATGTTTTGGGTGTGGTAGTTTTTACTTATTAAAATTGCCTTCCATTTATGTGTAGTAGGTCTGGAATTTTTAACAGTATTCTTCTGCACAGAAATTTCTTGTCTCTGAGACTAATGTTAAATGTATCATAATACAAACATGTTTTATAGCCTTTGAACAAAGGTGGTTGAGCTGTTTTGAACATCAGAACTTAGCCAAAAATTTTAGATCAAGTAAAGGTTCACATGTAAAATTAAATGAAACATTTAACATTCTACAAGAGCATTTATATTCCAGTGCTCTTGTTTGTGTATTGAACAGGTACAATTTTAGGTGAAATTAATGATTAAATGATTAAAGAAAAAGTTCAAAAGGTTCAAAAAATTTGAAATTGAACAGAGTATCTGAATTTGGAAGTTGACTATGTTCATTGCATGTTAAGACTTTGAACGCTATTTGCACTTTAAATGCAGGACTTTTAGCATATTGACAAAAAATTATCTTCCATTAGTCACACTGAAATTTATGTACAAGTGCTAAGACTGGCAAAGACAAATATATAGTTGTGCTTATGTAGCACTTTTCAAATTCAGTAGGGCAGACTAGATAGGTCTTCACCAAAAACCAGAGAGAGAGAACCTCTCTTGTTTGGATTATCGTGGATAAACAGCATCAGAACACGAGCCAATAATATTTGCACAGCTTTCCACTATAGTATGTAAAATTTCCCAATTTTGGGCCCTGCTAGCTCAGGCATGTTGATGTTGTGTATTATTTGTGAAGAATTTTCCATCATGGAGTTTGTTTCAGGAGTGAAATCATGACCTTTGTCACAGAGAGATCTGTCTTGGGTTTTTTTATGTCTATTCCATTCCAAGTCTTCCTATAATTACAGAATTGAGAGTGAATGCTGTGGCAGTGGTGTGTTTGAATTGGTTTTGGCTTCTCTTGCTATAAAATGCTATATTTAAAGAGCTTTGTGGTGTCATACCTTGGCTTTGGTGAAGATGAAAATAAGCAGTTGAAAGTACTGTTTTGAGGTTTTTTTCTTCTTTTTCTGGTGCAATACCTCTGTCCCTTCTAGGTCAACAGCACAAACCCCAGTTGCTGGCTGCCAGTACAAACCGTAGCTCTCTGGCTTGTAGGAAATGTTTTTGCTTCCAGATGAGGTGGTGGTCCTTAGCTACTCAAAACACTTGATCCCTGTGGAAATTGCTCTCCTCTTTGGATGAACGCTTATTTATTAATTGATAAAGTGTTGTCTCTATTTTGTACTTCCTTTTTTGAAATGCTTGTGTTCTCTATATAGATGCCGCTCAACCTTACTAATGCAGTGGCAACAGCAAGACAGCTCTTGGCTTACACTGTTGAAGCAGCAAATTTTTCAGATAAAATGGATGTTATTTTTGTGGCTGAAATGATAGAGAAATTCGGAAGATTTGCTGAAAAATACAAAGAGGTAACTGGATAATTTGCCATCACTTTAAAGATAATCAAAGTGTTTGTCCCTAAGTATTCTGAGCAGTGAAGTCTTCCCAACATTAGATGCAGGCACTGAGTTAGTGGATTGCCAGATTCTATTCCCTGTTTTTGTTTGTTTAGTAGGTCCCTGAAGTTGCTGACCCATGGTCACAGACTTTGCATTCGCGCTGAGATGATCCAGCATTCACTGGACCTGTAATGTGAGTAACACCTCTGGTCAGCACTGGAGCAGGGAGATAGGTACAGTAAGTCTGTTTTTATTTACTATGGAGTGGGTCACACAGGTTTTCATTGCTATGTTCTTACCTAAAAACACAAATAATGAAAGCCTCAGAGATCCTCTCAATAATGAATAAAACGAGACTTCTCTTCTCCCCTTCCACTATGATAGGCTGTCTTTATTCAATATTGAGCTGTATCTCTAAGGTTTTCAGTATTCTTCTGTCTTGCAGGATATAACATAAGACATTAAAACAAAATCTTAGAGAACGCTCATTGTGGGGAGAAAAATGCAAGTAGTTGAGTAGTCCCACCAGTGGGTAGGAACTCTCTGTTTCACTGCTGAACAGAGGTTATATTGATCTCACTGTACAGTGCATGTTGGGAAGTTGGAGACCACAATGCCTCAAGTTTAAGTTCATGCCCAAAAAAAAAAAAAAAAAAGCCAAATTTCCCTGTCCACCCCTCAGCAAACCATAAATGCTGGTTCTACATCCTTTGCAGAACTTCTTGGAGAATTTTCATTGTCGTAGACAATGGTTTTTTTTTCTCAATGGATTTGATTTGAAGCCAGCCTATGATTTGCTGGTATATTCAAGGAACATGAGTACAATTTCATGTAAAAATTCTAGTAGCTGTTAATAAGGCTGATTTCTTATCAGGTTATTACTCTACTAACTTGTTCTTGATATTGTTTTTCCTGTTCATTCACTTATACCATTTTCTTTTTTGTTCCTCAGTTTGTGCTAAAGTGGCTATTCTGAAAGATTAGTACAATAAATAATAAGCAGGTTCATTTAATAGCTCTTTCATAGTGAAAGAAACAAACATGACAAATCAGAAAGTTCTTAGCAGGTTGTCTTGAGTTAGAATACAGCTGAAAAAACTTTTTCATACCTTGATAAGCAGGAGAAAAAATAATGTGTAATATATTGCAAAAGTATTAAACAACTGGAATTGTTTGAGTTGAGGGCATTAACATTGCTGGTTTATTCTAAAATCACCAGTTGTTGATGTGTAAGACTTGTTACCATTTTTCAAGTAGTAACACGTCATGATAAGCACCTTCAATTAATTTAACTTTGAGGATTCAATGAAAGGACTACAGCCTGCAAATGCTACTGAAGGTGCGGTGTTACTTATTAAGCATTTTTGCAATTGTAACTTCTGTTCCTAACAGAGCTAGGTCTCAAAAGGGTAAATACTTTTCTATTCCAATTCTTGCCTTTAAAGATTTAAAAAGAGAAGAACAAATTATTGTGTTCTCGCCTTATGAGTAATATTCTGAAAAAAAATTGGGAAGCCTGGATGGTAAGGGAGATGTCTTCCTCACCCTATCCTGTCTCTCTTCAAGCGGAAAATTCCAGTCCCTAAATTTAGGCACTGTGAATTGCATTTCAGTCAATTCAGCTAAAAACTATACTCACCTTTGGTTTTGGGTCCAGTATTTGTCACTGATCCTTAAATGTTGTGAAAATATGACGTAGATCAATGTTGTCAATGTAGGTGCTCATTAATTTTGGTAGAGTGGTGTAAATAAATAAATAAATACATACCCTTTGTAGTTTTTATTTGTTTTTCATACAGAAGGCAGGGTGAGGACTTAAAACAACGTAATTGATGTAATTGATGATTTGAAAGCAGCCCTGATACTTACGGGTATTTGCTGTCTCTCTTGTGTATACCTGTGACCTAAAATAGGTCATGCAAATTTGAAGACAAGCAAGAAGGCAATTTTTAAAAAGTCTGACTTGCCAAAAGGAAGCAAAACAGAAGTGTTGTATGCTGTTTTTTGCCTGTATTATTATCTTCTGTTATACATGCTAACTCTATTATTTTTGATTTATAGTTTTAGTTTTCGAGTTAATTGTAAACAATCCTTTAAAACAATTAGTACAGTAGAAAATGGAGCATTGCATCCTTTCCTTTTAAATAAAATATTTACCATGTATTTTTTCTAAGTACAATGTAAACATGTAAAGTACAATGAAGTGTAAACAATGTAAAGTACAATGAACTTTTTTCTAAGTACAATGTAAAAAAAATACATGTAGACACATATTGGCATAACATTTTTCTTCAATGGAGGTAAATGTCTGAGTCAAAGTATTTCAGTGTCTGAACATGATGAGGTGATTGAAATAGGAGCAGCCAATTTCCTTGTGCTTTTTGTGCTGCCAGGTCACTTTGTATTTTCTGATAATGATCCTACCTGCTGAACACTTTCATAGCTATAAAAGAGTCTGTCTTCTCTTCCATGTTAGCTTGGTGACGTCATGGTGGACATAGCAAGTAATATTATGTTGGCTGATGAGCGTGTTCTGTGGATGGCGCAAAGGGAAGCCAAGGCTTGCACCAGAATTGTACAATGTCTACAGAAAATTGCTATGTATCGGCTTGCAAATGGAGCTCAAGTTTATTCTACTGTAAGTGTGAATTTATTTATTTAGAAGAGGTTTTGGTTGGTCTTGAGTTTGAATAGCTTTTTATTTTTCTTAATAGATGCTGGCATTATCTGAAATGCCTATTGTTTCTGTAGGGAGAAGAGCAATACTCTGAAAAGATTTATACCTGCCAGATAAACTGAAATGGTTTTCTGGATGTGTTTTTCTGTGAAGACAGAGAATCCCTTTAAGACTGTTTATGATCCTGTCTGTGGTGTGTCAAATCATTTCATATTTGATTTTTCTCGTCACAGTATTCTCCAAATATTGCTCTTGAGGCCTATGTGATAAAGGCTGCTGGTTTCACTGGGATGACTTGCACCGTATTTCAGAAAGTGGCTACATCAGACCGAACAGGACTCAGTGATTATGGGAGAAGAGATCCAGATGGAAATCTAGATAAACAATTAAGCTTTAAGTGCAACGTTTCAAATACACTGTCAAGTCTTGCTTTAAAGGTGGGGCACTCTTTGTTTCCCTACTGACTTCATTTATATGAATAATTTGAAAAGCGAGTTTATTAATTTCTAATGTAAATTAGCATTTTTATGTAATCCAAAATGACTATGAGAAGAATTAAAGGGAAAAAGGATAATAAAGCTTTATTATAAAATAGTTTTTTTAACGGACACAACTTTTAATAAGTAGGTATGCTTTTCTTCTTAAGTTGCAAGATCCTTTCAGACATTTTCATAAGTATTCAAATTAAGACGCTTCCCAGTTCATAATAATACATCTTTGTTTTTGCATTTTCACCTTCATTATGTATTAAATCAGACATTAGCAGTCATATTAAAAATTTGAAATCTTCTGCTGAGAGTGTAATCAAGCATGAACTAGAAAATGTACCTGAGAGGTTAATTTTATTTTTTTGTGTGCATGTATGTATACACACAGAGGCACACACATATATATTACATCCATATGTTGGTGTGTATAAAATGGAAACACTTCACTGTATTCCATTGAAGTGTTTTTTCTGTTATATTTCCCAACTTACCAGTTTGCTTTTATCACTTAAGTTTCTTGAATGTCACCGCAGGATGTATTTTAAAATTTACACATATGTCATTCTGTGAAATTACATGCATGCTTCTCTACTCAAGTATTATTTATATACAAGTTAAATCACCCTGTTTGTACACAGCATTTTGTTTTGAATGGTACTAGTGCACAATTGCAGCATTTCTCTCTGTCTGCTTGTGTTGGTTGCTGCTTCGAGTTGCTAATAGGCTAATCTGGAAAAACTCTTGTAAAACTTTACTGATTCTAACTTTAGCTTTGTTCTCTGTAACAAGTAAGGTAACTTCAGAATCTTAACTTTTTTTTCCCTTTAAAAAAATTTTAAGACTTTTATAACCTGATTAAGCTATTTTATCCTGGATTACTTGGAAACACTGTCAAATAGGTTGGTCACGATATGTAGCCTGCTAAATGCATTCATCTCTGACACTGTACACATAGAAGAGTTGCTAATTTAATCTCTGTAAAGAATAGAATTTTCTCTTTAGAACTTTAAATATCTGTTTGTTTCTAGAACACAATTGTAGAGGCTTCTATCCAGTTGCCAGCTTCCCTTTTCACCCAAAAACAAAAAAGAGAGATCAGACCAGCAGATGAATCTGTCTACAAGCTTCAGCTTATTGCATTTCGCAATGGAAAGCTTTTCCCAGCAACAGGAAATTCAACAAATCTGGCTGACGATGGGAAACGTCGTACAGTTGTAACCCCAGTTATTCTTACCAAGATAGGTTTGTTTTTTTTATTACTTTCTTATGATCTTTAGTAAACATTTTTGTTTATTTGTTTCGGTTAGTGTGTATCTAATAGAAAGTTTTAGCATCTAATGTATATTATGATGAGAAATTTATGTGCAAATCCATTTCCTTTGTAACAGATGGTTTAAATGGAGCCAGTCACCACGTTCCTATAAACGTGACACTGCGGCGGATTGCACATGGAGCAGATGCTGTTGCAGCTCAGTGGGACTTCGATCTCCTCAATGGACAAGGGGGATGGAAATCTGATGGTTGTCGCATCCTTCTGTCTGATGAAAATATTACAACCATTCAGTGCTACTCCCTCAGCAACTATGCTGTTTTAATGGTATGACACTTAAGGGTTAAGTTTCTTTCTGGAACTTAAAAATGTTTCCAGATACAATTCTATTTGGTTTTTGCTTTTGTTAAGGAAAACAAGCATTCCCACACTCAGTTTTGCATGAAACTAGACATAATAAATATATATTTATTTTTTGTTTTTGTTGATGTAAATGTTGAGGTAAGATGAGGTTTAAGCAAAAATTTATCAAAGTGTAACTATATGGATAGTAAATAATAATAATAATCAGCTGGATATACTAGAAACAAAATAATTTTCATATGCAAAGTACTATATTACAGGTAGACATTTTAATGAGTTACTTAATCAAATTGGCTTTTATGAACTTTAGTCTAATAATGACAGGTTTTCTTTGACTGTAACCACTCTTTTCTTTAAACTATCTTCTCTGTGTTAGATTAGATTTGTTGACTTTGTCAGTTGAGCAGGAGTGTTTTCCCAGGTATTTTTTTCTGTGATCCATAACCAAAGACAGCTATTTAATTCCAGATTATCTGTTCCTTGACTAGTATGTATGTCGGTTAGCAGAAGACATCAGTGGAAATGGATAAAAATCAAAACACATTATAGCTATGAAAAATATTTTTAAATTCTGCTTAAAAAATAGTATCTAAGGTCTAGTCTAGGCATATTGGTATCAAGATAATGGTTAACCCGTTCTGAAATATGGTGATAGAACAGACTCTTTTAGTGTTCCTTAATTGTGAAGCTGAGTTTCTTTGTCTGTTCTCAGAACTCTTAATTTCAGAATTTGGCCTGGGAAGCTTCCATTTTTATAAGTGATGACTGCTACTCTGCTCATCAGTAATCACCACAGATGCTAAATGATAAAATGTGATACATAAATAGGGTGGGCTGGTAGGAAGCTGAGCAAAATATTACAAGGTTTGGGAAATACTGTTAAATGTAAATTTGTAACGTGTTTTGTGGTAGTTAATGTGTTCTGTGTTGAATTAAATATATATATTCATGTAATCATACATGGAAGAAAGAGGACTCCTTTAGGATGATCAGTGGATTAGAAGTTGATTTTTTCCTTAGCAACTCTGATTTTCAAAAATCTTTTTCTTAAGAGAATTAAGTGGTAATTACCAAGCTAAATGTAAATAAAATTGATTTACATGCCAAGCTTTTAAAAAGACCTCAAAGAGAGCAACTTTTCACTTTACCTTTGAGGTTACTGTTTTAAATTACTTTAAACTTTTACAATCACTTAGTTCATTTCTTTGATATATTTAAAATGTATAATCCTTTCCTAAAATTTAACATCATTCTTTAAACTAGAATTAAAATTCATTTGTATCTGTAATATGCATGCAAGAAAGATTATGCTTTAAATTGGTCACATTTCTGTTACCTGGAGGAAGAAAAATGAAAAGCATGTTCAATCTGCTTCTATAAAGACTATTTCTGAATTATATATGGTGCAATTATGTGAATATCTTCTTGTGAATTTTAGAGGGAACTGTTGACAATCAGAAATCAAGAAAATTAGAGACAGGGGCAGTTTTCTTCCTTTTCTGTCAGTAGCTCTTGTTTTATACTTTCTCAAAACAGGTAATCCTTAAGTATTTAGCTACTTTCCAAAATGTCAGGCTGTAGAGGCTGGAGAGGAGGGGGTAGGTGGAGGGGCACAGAATAACACTCTTCTGGCAGATGTTCTTTGCACACAGATACTACACTGCAGAAGCTCTGGATGTCTAAGTAGTTGCTAAAAAGGGTTTTCATAATGCCTGTCCATATATTAACCAAAAAAGCCATAAGAGACTATTTCATTTGTAGATTCCCATCATGTTGTGAAAGTCTGGGTTCTGGTCTTAGGCTCAGAGGAAGCTCTTTTGCATTAAGTTTTAGAAGTTTGCTTCTTAATCCAGCAGTTGCCATTAACACCAAGTACATGAACAGCAGTGGCAGGATGGACGAGGTTCATCATCCTGGCTGGATGGTGAATGACTTAACCAGAACTTTTCCACTCTGTTTTAATCTACTTTACTTTAGTACATATATGTGTAGAAGAAAGTACTTTGTAGTGTACTGACACGTCTTGATTCATTTCAGAACATAATGTAAAGCCTTCTGATAAGGGAACACATCACTGCGTGCCTGGTTTTCTGATCTAGTGGTTTAGGCAGATGCAGTTGTAAAACTTTGTATTTATTTGGAAATTATCTTTACTACTGTTTCCTAATAGAAGAGATAAGCAGCAGGCTTAGCTGAAAACTCATTATTATAGGCTGAATAGAGGGAAAAAGCCAACAATAGGGGTTGAGAAAAAACAAGACTTCTGCTAAATGACTATAAACCCCCCAGTATTCTTAATGCCATCACTACTATTATTTTACTGTCATTCTTTTTTTACTTAATAATTATTTTGGATCAATTCAGCTCAGAAATAACATTGTTAGCTCCCATCACTCCTTCTACTAGGTCTGAGGAAAAATGTCAGTGCAATGGATAAGAATTCCATTGACTTGGTGGTTATTGGGCCAAGGCCTTGGCCATCTAGGCAAGGCATACTGAGTTTTCTCAAATGTTTTAGAAGATTATTGTAAATCTTGTGATTTTGTAGCTTTTGCTCTTGAAATTCACACCAGTACATTCATGGCATCTTGTTACCTGACACCAGTCTGGAAGCAGCAACCAGAATTGTCCTACAGTTTCTGTTGCCTGGTACTCATGGGCCAGGTGTACGAAAACATTTGCTCGTGCTTGTAACAGCAGTGAGTTCCCAGGGATCCCGAGCTGCATAACAACCAGGCCATGGGTAGTGCTGAAATCAGATGACACTAGCTGCCTGAGGCATAATATCCTATGATGCTTTTCCAGGTGCCAAAGAAAACCAAATAGATAGGAATCAAACTGACAACCCGATTAAATTAGTTTGAAAGGAGGTTGTTGAGTTAGTTAGGAATAATGAATTTATATTCTAATGAAAGAACAATTGAAGGTATGGTGAAGAGACTGTTGACTCTAATTTAATTGTAAGCCTCAATTCAAAAGCTCTTTTCCTGTCCATGAAATTAGATTACCTTTCTTAAGCATAAAAATATCACTGATTTTTCTCAAAATAGACTGAAACTTCCTCCTAATCTTTTACTGTTCTTTCTGAATGCCAAGTGTTTTCTCCTTTTCTCCGGCACACTTTTGAACTTAGCCAACTCTAGAGGTTTAAGAGTGACTCACTCAGAATTCTAGGGGAGAGACTTTCCTGTATCCTATCCATTCCAAAAAATGATCTTTAATAGATGTTTTTCACTAATCATGGTTAAAGAAATTTACTGTATTTTGTGCTGGAAGGGACTAAAGTTTCTTTTGAGTAGTCATGTCATGTCTGTGTCATGCTCTGTCTGTGTGCGTCCCCTTCCCACCCCTGGAATTCTAGTAAATTTTAACTGCTTCCAAACAGAATTGTATCTTCCTTTGAGTAAATTAAAATGTTATTCTGGAGTGGATTCAGAAAATTTAATTGATGCTATAGAGCTGCTGAATTCTCTTAGAGTTATCAACTATCTATTTGTTTCATACAGTGATCATAGAATAACAGCCTGGTATGAACATCTGGTGCCATTTGGTCCAGTTCACCTGCTCGAAGTTTGTCTGCCTTCAAAGTCAAATCTTACTGCTCCAGGTCATATTCAGTCAAGCTTTGAGTATCTCCAGGGACACTGTCTCTGGGCGCTATGTGACCACTTCAGAATTTTTTTTCCTGTATCTAATCAGAATTTTCCATGTTTCTGATAATGTCAGTTTCCTTTCATCAGTGGATGGTTCAGCTCCAAGAGCAGTTTGAAAGAGTTTCACTCAGTCTTCTTCATATCATTGCAGTAGGTAGTCCAATATAATAATGAGATTTTGCCCCTCTTCCTTTCTTCTTAAAGATAAAAGACATCTTCTTCAGACTCAGACATTGTATGCTTCAGCCTGCTAATCATCTTGGTGATCTGTTAGTCTTGCTCCATCCAGTATGTCAGAGTCTTTCTTGTGCTGGGGAGCCTCAAATTGAGAGTTCTGCAGGGTGGTCTCAGTGCTCAGCAGAAAGGAAGGATCTGCTCACCCACTGGCTGTGTCAGCGCTCACACAGCAAAGCATGGCCTTGGGCTAAAGGTGACACTGCTGACTTGGGGTCAGCTTTTGTCTGCCATTAACTCAAGTGGTTTGTTGGCTGTTTTTTTGATCAGCCCAATGCCCAGCCTCTGTTTTTATGTGCCTGGGGTTATTGCATCCCACATGCAGATTTTTTAACATTTTCCTTTCCTAAATTTCATGCTGTTTTATCAGCCCATTTCTCTGTCTCACCAACACCCCTGTCATAATCCTCCAGTCTGTTGATCAGTCCCCTCAGTCTGTAACATCATCTACAGACTTGCTGAGGGCACTTCCTGTAATGTTCTTTGGGTTGTTGAAGATAATCATAACTGAAACACACAGTTATTCCGCATCTGCACATATTTTAAGACGAAAATGTTGTATTTCTATAAGCTGCTGGCCTCTCTGTATCTTCAAGAATATATGAAGTTGAACTGTTCTGTAAGAATTGTTACTGCATTTATAAAGGTCAGCCAGAATAGCAGAAATAACAACTAAATAGTTGTAGAGTTGTTTTGGGAGGGGTGGGAAGGGAAGGAAGACGTTTCATCTAGAAGGTTTCTGTTACATTTTGTGTTCCCTTTGCCCTTCCCCCACTTCAAAATTTAGAGAGATACAGTGGACTAATGTTTTTTTTATTTTTGTTGTCAGGACTTGACTGGAGCTGAATTATATACACAGCCAGCTGATCTTCTGCATCCAGTAATTTATGCCACTGCCATGGTTTTGCTGATGTGCCTGTTGATGATCATAATCAGTTACATATACCATCACAGGTAGGAATCAAAATTACCAGACTAAAATAATTAGTTTAATCATTCTTAGGATTACCTTTTCTTAAATTATTGGAGCATGATATAGTGATAGACTTTTGGTGGTTTTTCCCTATAAAATTTGTTGATGCAAACTAACAGTTACGCAAGTAGCTATTTCATCTTTCTTATGATAATTTAGCTCCCATAACCACGTCTCTCCTTTAATTCTTCACTTTTATTTCATGATGAAAGAAGAGGCCATTCAAGAATAATGGTAGAATTTAACAAACTGTTCAGCCTTTTACATTTCTGTTGATGTGAAATCTTGAAGCCTAAAATTTTTAAATCAGGCCTCAAATGGATGTGTAAAGCTTGATAATTGGAGGATGTTTTAATTTCTTATTATAAAGTCCAGATATTGTATTTGATTACAAAGTAAGTGGTAGTCAAACAATCATTAACAGGAATTATATGTCATTTATCACAAGAATATCTTGCTAGTTTCTGGAAACGGTAATGTAGCTGTGTTTTATATTGTCTAATTTTTTTCTTTTAACAGTGTGATCAGGATCAGTGTAAAAAGCTGGCATATGTTAGTTAACTTGAGCTTTCATATTTTCCTGACATGTGTGGTGTTTATTGGAGGCATAACACAGACCAGGAATGCCAGTATTTGCCAAGCAGTAAGTAAAAATTTGTTTCTGGTTTTGTACTCCTATATATGAATATGCCCCCCTGGTCTCCTACAGAACTGTAATGCTGTATAGGCCTTCATCAAAACGTAAAATTTTGACCAAAAATTAACGTTTCTTTTAGAATCTTAGAATGGTTCGGGTTGGCAAGGACCTTAAAGGTCATCTAGTCCAACACCCCTGCAATAAAGAGGGACATCTTCAACTAGATCAGATTGCTCAGAGCCCCATCCAACCTGACCTGCAATATTTCCAGAGATGGGGTATCTACCACTTCACTGGGCAACCTGTGCCTGTGTTTTGACACCCTCATTGTAAAAACGTAATGTTATTATATCTGATATAAATCAACCATCTTTCACTTTAAAGTCGTTCCTCCTATCACTACATGCCCTTGTAAAATATGCAACAGATTTTTTTTTCCCAACATGCTACCACAAAAACTAAGTTTTACTGGTTATTTTTGTTTTTGAGACTATGAAATTATTTTATAGGCCTGTATGTGGCCTTTACCAGGGCATGTGAAATCTGATTTTTACAGGTTAATAAAATACCGATTTCCATTTGCTTAGTATAACCGAAGCAGAGGAGAGAGAAGTGTGTTAAGCACCCATGCTTTCTCTAAACACATGTCCCTAGCTTTATTAAGACTTCTTCTTTTAAATGATATGCCCTTCTAAGATTCGGCCATCTCCAATTCACTTCCAGTGTTTCATTACAACAACAGTTGCTGCTTTCAAAAAAGGCCAATAAAATTTTGTTAGATTTTTTTTTTTTTAAATCCTGTGATTCAAAAAATTTTCAAGTCCTTCACAATAATATTCCATAATGCTTTTTGTTTGAGTTTATAGTAGTTATTAGATTGATAGTTCTAAGTGTTGCAGTAAAATACATCTCTGATTTTTCTCCTGTGTGTGGGCACACATACGCCTTTTCTCTTGCCTTTATGGAGACAGTAATCCTCCAGAAGAAACCTTGTGATACAGATGGGCTGTTTTAGAGCTGTGCTTTTGTTGGTGATTGAAACTTGCAAAAAACCCACTTGCAGTCAGCTCAATAGGAACTAAAGTGTTACCCTTCCTATGTGCATGTGCTGTCATGGCAGTGTTGGCCTATAAATAAGGCAGTACAGGACGAGATTCCACTGTGAAACAGACTTTACATTAATGTTTGGTCTGGTTAATATCTAATACACTTTCTTTATCTTTGCATTATGTTAAGATCGCTGGTGAGTGTTGGCTGTCTGTATTTTACCATCTGCTACATGCTAGTCACAGTATCATGAGTTAGCTGTTCCCTTCTTTGTTTCAATTTGAATAATATCTGTAACACAGGACATTTTAAAGTTAAGTTGTTCATAAAATACAGTTTTCTAAAGTGTACAAATGGTACATAATCTGAAAATGTTCTTTCTCCATTAAGTTTTCCATGCATGGGTTTGCATTACATTTAAAAAAAAAACTACAATGACTTGACACTTAGAACAATCATGTAAAATAAGAGGGCTCAATTCTCTTGAATTGAGCTTTTGAAAATTTCAGCTTTATGGTGAGTTGTGAGTTTAATGATTACTATAGTAACTTAGTAGAAAGGAAATATTTGGGCGTTAATTCTTTTCTTCTTTTCTGTTTTTGTTTTGAGGTTGGGATAATTCTCCATTATTCCACTCTTGCAACAGTACTGTGGCTGGGAGTGACATCTCGTAATATTTACAAGCAGGTAACCAAAAAAGCAAAAAGGTGTCAAGATCCTGATGAGCCACCTCCTCCACCCAGGCCAATGCTGAGGTAAGTTTTTTGTTTCTGTGGCTCCTTATTTCCCATGTTACTACATTTCTGTTCTGACCAGGAAATGCAACAAGTCACTGTTCTTCTGTTCTTTCAAAGTCTATAAAGTTCCTTTCAGAATTTTCTGTTCCTCAGTGTTATGGAGGATGAGCTGAAAGACTATTGGTCTTAGTGTATTACTGATGCAATGCTGTGTTGCTGATTTGTAAATTAAAAAACTGGGGGTGTTTCAGCATCACCACTGAAGGTTTGACTAGGACTTAATATAGCAACCAGCCCATTAAATTGTCAGAATAAAGAATGTGGAGAACTGTTTAACAAACACTGAAATATAAGTAAATAAAGTTTATGATGTTTTCCAAAGATTATCTGCAGATCTTTGAAAAATAGGAATGTCACTCATTATCAAAACGCAAATAGTGTTCTTTGTGAGCATTCCTCCGTGAATTCCTCCCTGAATTTTCGTTTCTGAAGTTCCAGAAATGGGACAAAATGCTTATCTGTGAAAGTCACATATTTGATCTTACTAGAAAATGCAGACATACTTCATTCATTACTCCTCCTGAACTGCTGGATATTAATTAAAAACTGCTACACTGAAATTCTCCACAAGGTGGCAGAAGTTGATTAACTTTGATTAGTTATAGGCAACTATTTAAAGGGCTTGATTTTAACGTACAGAGGCTGCAGAAAAACAGAAGTGCTTTTCTGATTATCTTCAAGTGGCATTTTCAGTACTACATACAAGCATTTTTCACCCCTTATTATTTGTTTTGAAGTTTCTGCTTTGAAAAATGTGGCAGTAAAATAACCAGCCTCACAGGCTCAGCTCTGTACAAATATACACATGAACGTGCCATTTCAGGTCGGAACATCTCATCTCTGACACTGGCAGTAGCTCTGGAGACAAGTATCCAAGACAAAAGCAGATGCTTTATATTTTCAGGGCTTTCTCAGTGTCTAACTTCCTACAGATCAGGAATTTCCTCAGTTACACAGATTTGTGATGTTTTTGCATTGAAGGGCCACAGAAGGATTTTTTTTTTCAGTTGTCTTTTAGAATTAGGTTCGAAATAAAACTACTAATAATGTAGTACCTGTACAAAGATTTGTATTATGTGGCCAGCTCCTGATTGCTGCATCAAGATACAGAATAGGCCAATGTCAGAATTTGATCTTTGTCGGATTCACCAACTAAATAATAAACTCAGTATATCTCGATTTCCAAGAAAGTCATAATTTGTTCTAGACTGTTGTTTTGTGTCTCAAGTGAGACAAGTAATTTTTTGTGAATTATTAGAAATGCAGTGGAAAAGTCCAGGACCACCATAATAGGTGTCTCCTGTCGATAAAAAAACAAATGCTCACCCGCATGTCACAGTAGGAGTTTTCACTTTTGTGTTCTGATCCGAATTTGGACTGGACTAGCATAAGCTGCAGGACTGAGTGCCATTAATTGGAATGATTGTCAGTAATTATTTATATGCCACTAATAAATTCATTGTGAATTCATAGAAATCGGAATGAAAAGTAAGATACTCCAACAACATATGACCTTTTTTTTGAAAGTAGATCGTTTTTATTGCCACCACAGGGAAGCAGGAAGTATGTACTATGAAATTACTGAGTCCATTAAAAAAACCAAAACAACCTGCCATCTGCCAAACCCCTCCACCCAAAAAAAGTCAAGTAACAGTGCATATAATATTAGGCAAGTTCAACTCTGGAACATGGGACATACCACTTAATATTTTCCTTCTAAGTTTTGTCATTCTTTTCTAGCAGTTTACAACTTCTGACTGACAGCTTTTGCTCTTACCTTCTAACTTTGTATACTTTTGTTCAGTGTCTGCAAGTGGAAGGTGGGAGTGTGCAGCTCTCAGAGAAAGGCAGCGTACAGCAGGAGCAGAAAAACTGTAGTGAGGAAGACTTAGGAAACAATTGATACTGTCAAACCCAAAACCTGATTCACCCTATTTATTTTCATAAAGAACTTCTGTGTTTCCCAAATTCTGGAAAGCTCTCAGTTCCTTCATGGTGACTGAATAAAATCCATTGCACTTAAACAGCTACTGATAAACTGGTTTTGTTTTTTAGGTTCTACCTTATTGGTGGAGGGATCCCTATCATAGTTTGTGGAATAACAGCTGCAGCAAATATCCGAAATTACGGCAGCAGACCTAATGCGCCTTAGTAAGTACCATGTAACTGAGAACTCTCTTGTAAGATTTCATAGGCTTGCTTTTCTCTGAATACTACTTGCAATTAATTCTGATCCTTCCAGAAAATATATCACAGACAAGATAATTTCAATGAACTGAAAAAAGCACAAGTGACTTGTGCGAAGATGTTAATTTTAATTCTTTGGTTTGTTTCTTTTTCAGTTGCTGGATGGCTTGGGAACCTAGCTTAGGAGCATTTTATGGACCTGCTAGCTTTATAATTTTCATAAACTGTATGTACTTCCTCAGCATATTCATACAACTCAAGCGTCACCCTGAACGCAAATATGAGCTGAAGGAACCCGTTGAGGAGCAGCAGCGTCTGGCCACCAACGAACACGGGGAGCTGGTCCATCAGGATTCATTGTCAGTGTCGCTGGTGTCCACATCGGCTCTGGAGAACGAGCACAGTTTTCAAGCACAGCTTCTGGGCGTGGGCCTTACTTTGGTTTTGTATGTTACGCTGTGGATCTTTGGAGCCCTGTCTGTCTCCCTGTATTATCCCATGGACCTGATCTTCAGCTGTTTTTTTGGGGCAACATGTTTAAGCCTCAGTGCCTTTCTTATGGTGCACCATTGCATTAACAGGGAAGATGTCAGGCACGCTTGGATAACAACTTGCTGCCCAGGAAGGAGTACATATTCAGTGCAAGTAAATGTGCCACCCTCCAGTTCCAGTGGAACCAATGGAGAGGCCCCAAAATGCACCAACAGTAGTGCAGAATCTTCATGCACAAATAAAAGTGCCTCAAGCCTAAAAAATTCGTCTCAAGGTTGTAAACTAACTAATTTACAAGCTGCAGCAGCTCAGTGCCACCCTACCTCTCTGCCACTGAACACAGGCCCTCAGCTTGATAACAGCCTCACTGAACACTCAGTAGATAATGACATCAAAATGCACGTAGCTCCATTAGAGGTACCGTTTCGGACAAATGGACACCCAAGTCGGCACCATAAGAACAGGAGCAAGGGACACCGTGCCAGCAGGCTCGCGGTGTTGAGGGAATATGCCTATGATGTTCCCACGAGTGTGGAAGGAAGTGTGCAGAATGGCTTACCCAAAACTCGCCAGAGCAACAGCGAAGGGCATTCGAGGAGCCGAAGAGCCTATTTGGCATACAGAGAACGTCAGTATAACCAGTCCCAGCAAGACAGCAGTGATGCTTGCAGTACACTGCCAAAAAGCAGCAGAAATACTGAGAAAACAATAGCTACCAACAACAAAAAAGATATTCTAAGGAAACCAATAGCGGCTGAACTTGAAAACCAACAAAAATCTTATGGCTTAAATTTAGCTGTCCAGAATGGACCCCTGAAAAGCAGTGGACAGGATGGACCTTTGCTCACTGCAGACAGTACTGGTAATATTAGAACTGGGTTATGGAAACATGAAACTACTGTGTAGCATTATAATTCTTTGTGGGATGAATCCATATAAACTGTGATTACACATTCCTTAAAGCTATTAACACTTTTAAAGACTGTTTACAAACTGTAGGTACTTTATGCAGGGAGGGAACAAGAATAATGTGCCAAGGAAAAAAATTTACGCATTATTACCTTTGCCGTTCTTAAAAAGATGAACTCTTGCTTGGTATTTTGTGAAATTTTTTTGAAGTGTCAGTCTTGAGAGATGCAGAACACAACTTTGTACATTTTTTTTTACCTGTAACCCTGCAGATGTGTCCACAACACATTTCAAATTTGTATTTAAATGTATAATAAATAGTGTTTTCCCCAGCAGCCCAAAGTTGCACGTCTTTGTTGAGTTTTTTAAATGTTGTTGCACTGAATGCCATATTGATTTTACTGTTTCATTATCTGAAACTTATGAGCTTCCATTACTAAACAAAATACTGAAGTTACAGTTTTCTACACTTTAATTGTTGACATCTCAATGTAAACAAGATCATATTTTGTATCATCCTGCTACTGTGACTTACTTGAAGTTGTAGTTGCAGAGCAGTGCTTGAGGTTGTACCTTTTTCCAGCACTTAAATGTGTTTTGCTGAAGCTATGTGCACTAAATAGCAAAAATGCCTCTGTATAATCTAGTACTGATACCACAACTCAATCTTTAAACAACAGATGGAATTGGATTGTATATACTTGGTTTGTTGGTTACCCAATATCAACTTGTCACTTATGGGTGTTTTAGTTAGGTGTATCTGAGTTACAATACATATCTAACATTGTCCATACTCAAATGTTGTGTTAAATAATTTATAATGTAAGGACTCGTTAAGATATGTTTAATTACTACTTGCCAGATTTACTGCAGCCTTTAGTAATCTGTTTGATAGTCTGAACTAATCTTGGGATGCATTGTACAAACCTCTGCAGTAGGACAGTGTTGATAGAGTTTGGGTTCTACTTTTGCTTCTTGTGGGTAGTTACCATTTAAGAATTCTTTCAGGAACATTTTGACAAGTGTATGACTCAATTTTGATTGCTATTCTATTTTTCTGGTTTCAAGAAAGGTAGCTTTTAGCATGTATCCCACCTTACAGCTACCGAAAAGGTTGACACTCAAGAAAAGGAACCTATGGATATTACCAAAGAAAAGAATTTTAACTAAATGTCCAAGTATACATCCCTATGAAGCTATATATAGCTATGTTTTAAAGCTATTTGATAAGGTATCTAAGCATCTTAGACAACTGTCTGCTTTGTAATTGTGGTTTGTGGATTGGTATTTGGTGCAGGAGGGTTCCTTTTGATGGCAGAAATACAGTTTTGGACCTAGAAGTCAAAACTAGCAACTTGATCCTATTCCATTCCAAATGCTGCAAGTCATGAAAACTGAATTGCACACAGTAAGTGTAAGGGCATGTGCCAGGAGAAGGAATCATCTCTGAGATGAATTTGTATATTACACAGCTAGGAGCAATTCATGCATAGTCTGTAGCCCAAACTGTGCTAGTCTCACATAATATTTAACCAGGTGTCTACAATGTGCTTTTTTATAGTAATTTAAGCCTACTTTTTATTTTTAAAATTAAAGTGCTAGAAAAATATAATCCATGTATAATATGGGAAAATGTCCAAACAGTTCATAGATTTTTTATTTTCTGAACAAGGTATGATAAGAACTTAGGGTAGGATTACTTGACCATTGCTTTTAGCACTCACCTCTCTTTCGTAGGTTTGCTTGGATCCGAACATTGATTTAGTCTTTCTTGAAACTGGTCTTGAAAATGCCTTTAAAATTAATTCTACATGTAATACTTCTGCAGAAATTGATATTTTGCCCTGTTTTCATGAGATAAAAAAATAAGCTTTTCTCTCAGTGCCTAATAAATTCTGACTAGCCTTGGTACATACAGGGTCATTAATGTAAAAATATTTCTTAAATCATCACTCTAATAAACATGCTTAGTTCACTCACTGATACATATGTAACTACATTTGCTTTCCATCTAGCAAATGCTTTGGCTCAGATGATAAATTAAGACATTGGTCTCTTCTGTAGACTTGACAAACATAACAGTACACTCATTTGTTGTATTTTTAATGAAGAATCTTAAATTTGAAGAATTTATGTAACTGAAAGGTGAAACGGAGGTTATTAAACTCTGTAAAAGGGAAAATATTCAATATCTTTCTAACTTATTAAAGAAGTTAGAAAGTCTTCAGACTTTTTCGTATGTTCTCTCCTAATAGTGTAAAGCAAGCTTATTTTCAGAATTGTAATTAAACTTTGCATGAAAAACCATCTAAATCACTCCAATGCAAAAAAAAAAAAAAAAACAAACCACTCAACAAAACCACAGAAAGCTTATTTTGGCCTTCTGTGGATCAATGAGAGAGTAGCTACAATCATTAATCAGATACATAAAGGAAAGTAGATAACACAGAGTGGGGGCAGTTTGTGTTACCTACAAGAAGAGAGACTAATAACAGCAGTAGTTAGAGCTGGTTGTCACCGTGATTAAAGTGATTATTTTGGTCGAGTCATACTAGTGGCAGAAACAGACTTTGAAAAACAATTGTCATGGGTTTAGAGGAGAAGGATATAAGCACACCCTGGTTTATGGCTAAAAAAGTTTTGGTGGTTTTATCATAGAATATTAGGGGTTGGAAGGAACCCAAAAGATGATAAAGTTTCAACTGCCCCTGCCATTGGGGGACAGGGACATCTCCCACTAGACCAGGTTTCTCAAGGCCGTGTGCAGCCTTGCCTTGAACACTGCCAGGGATGTAGCATCCATAGCCTCCCTGGGTAACCTGTTTCAGTATCTCACAGTAAAGAATGTCTTCCTAATATGTAATCTAAATTTCCCTTCTTCCAATTTGTTCCCATTACCCCTTGTCCTGTCACTACACTCCTTGATAAAGAGTCCCTCTCTGGCTTCCCTGTAGACCCTTTCAGATACTGGAAGGTGCTGTGAGGTCTCCAAACCTTTTCCTGTCTCTCTACCTCACATTCATTGTTAAATGAACATTTTTGACTTGACATATGGTCTCATTTGTACCTTAATTTGGGCAAAGGCATCTCTTAGTTGGAGCTCACCCATTATCAGAACACCTTCAATGCTAATTATTTGAACTTTTTGTAGGTTAAGAAATATTTAAGATGTTGGAAGAAACCCTAACTTTATGAAGGTCTTTCATTTTTACGTAATTACATTTTGACCACTTCTGTGTTAGCACTGTGCTGCTTGCTGAGGTTGAGGTGTTGTGTTGCTGCCTTTTTACATCCCTGAGCAAAGTGAAGGATCAGTTTGCCTTGGTTTTATTGGGTCACGGTTTACAGGTCTTACAGAGATTAATAGCATAGACATCTGTGAGAAGTACTATTCTTCTTGAAGTTCAAGATTAACATATAAAATACAAAAAAAACCTATGCTAATTAAAATGTACACACTGTGAACTTTTAATCTCTGCTTTCAGAAAAAGGGAACCTGTTGTGTTATAAGTTTACTTATAGTTTAAATTATGTTTATATACCTTTGGTTGCCAGATTGGTTGAATATGGACATTGGGGAGATAGAGGAGGAAATTAGGTGGTGCTATCTATTAATGCAGTTGTACAAGTTATTTTATATGGAAGAGGCAAATTTTCAAAACTGTTAAATTAGTACGATTCTATGTATGATAAGACCATCAACATAATTTCACAACTGAAACTTGCTTCCACATGAACAGGTAGGAAATGGCAGTCCTTGGCTAGAGGTGAGGAAAGCAGCTGTCGGCCTGTTACACTCGCCTGACTGCTTCTGAAAGCACTCGAAGAGCTGGTGCTGCTGACTCGGTAGCTCTGCTGGCTAAGGTTGTGGCTCCCCCATGCACTGTAGACAAAATCTTGAAGAGTGGAGGATGGCTCCAGAGAGTTGAAAGACAGAAGCTAAAAGGTCAGTGCAGAGATGCAGCTTGCTGACATTCTCAAAGCATGACTCACTGCCAGCTGACTACATGTCTGATGTGACTTTATCTTAAAAAAGAAATAACCTTTATTCACCTTTAATCCCAAAGTATACAATTTGAGTACACAAATTAAGTGCTTAGCTAAACATGGCATTTTCTCTGAAGACAGCATTTGCTCAGTGGAAGAGTACTTAAAAATCTTATATTCTTTAAGCTTTATAATGAAATAGATGAGGCAAGATTGAAGATACTAGTGAGATAAAACTGGGGGGAAATTTTTAGTTTCTATTCGATGAAGATTCTTGAAATTTTGCATTTAAGTGCTGCATATAGTGAGGGTTTCATACAGCTCTTCAAGTGGATTATCGCTGAATAGCCTCAAATCCAATAATTGTGTGAATGAAAGAGAATGCTGAGTGTTAAATTACATAGATTAATCTTTGGAACTTGATTTTGGAAATTGTTTCAGAGACATAATTTTCATAAAATGACTAAAGACACAGTATTGGGTTTTTTTCTTCCATATAAATTTTTTGACTTCTAAATGTGAATTTCAGCTTTCACCTAGAGGAGGAGGACTTCAGCCAACTCGCAAAGCCTGAAGGGCCTTCAGTATGAATCACTGTGTAATTCTTGATAGGATGAACCACTTCGTATAATGCAAACCTGACGTTGCTTTACTGACTTTAAAGTTTTATTTTGATCCTTCTATTTCTCTCAGCATCAGATATTCCTCTTGTAGCCTTTTTTGCTAATCTGTTGCCAGCTACAAAGTAACACAGATTGTCTTCTGCCCGCCCCAACAGCATTCTACATTGTCACTCTGTGGAGCAGCTTTTTGAATTGTTTGCAGCAATTTCCCTTTAATTCACAAATGAGTAAGTCGTTCCTGTAAGGCAGAGCCCAAATCTGAACTGCAAAACTCTGCAGTATGCAGGGACTTTATTTCACCTATTAGCTGATGATGTTTGTATTGGATGCAACTGGTGAAATAGAAATCTGTGTGAAGGACAGTTCCTTCCTAGGGGAGGAGGCATCCTTGGTAACATCTGGAGCTGCTGAGCAAGATATTTAAAACAAATGGATGTAGTGTGTCTAATCATTAAGAGACTTATCTCTAAAGGTGGCAGACATGCGACTTTGACAGGCTCTTACACAAGCTGTAACACATGAACTTGTCAATTCTGTTGGCACATAGCACTTAACCAGATCAGGCTGCAGTTTAGTCTTCAGCTCTTGTGGGCTGAAGATGTACTACTATTACAAATTGCAAGTAAAACTGTACTTGAGTTTAATCACCCCTTGATAACTATAAGGCATACAGTTTTTGCGGGGAAGATTTTGATATGAAGCAGAAGAGGATAGTTGAAAGGACACCTCTGTTAATTACAGTTGCAGATGTAAAAATATCTATTCTCGGGCCATTACAGTCTCAAGATTTAATAAGCCAAAATGAATGCAATCACCAGTATCTTACTCCTTCCACATATGGATAATGAACAATCCAGCAGATTGCCCTAAAATGCTGCCATGTTGAAGTGATGTACACACTTGGCCAGTTCCAGTGATCTGGATGTGGGAGCTGTCACCAGTATGTGGACACATCCCTGATGATGACTTACATTGATGATGACTTACATTGTCCTGATGCCTAAAGCAGACTACCTGAAACAGAGGCCAAGACAAACTGAGGAGAATAAAAAGCAGACAAATTTATTCAAGGCCTTCAAGGTACATTTGGGCAAGCAAAGCCCCCTCGGGCTACACCCAAAATGGACACCATGTCATGAGTTCTTCACCTTTTTAAAGTTCTGTCCTATTGGCATATTGGCCCTTAATTCTCCAATCACACCCTCAGGTGATGTTGTTAGCACCCCAGGCTTGCTCCCCCCCCAACTCACTGTTGTTTGCATATTTTCGGGCCCTAGGGCAATAAATGTCCTTGGATTTCTATTCAGAGGTAATTGTTTTGACTAACGAAGCTGGGAACAGAGGTTTTTAGCCTTCTATAAGAAGCACGGAACTGTAAGAACACCAAGTTACAGATACATGAAGAATAAAAACTAGAAATTATTAGGGTATCAGTCCTGTCTTATAAAGTAATGTCACCTGGTTATCACATAGCTGAAGTTTTATCTGGACCTAGTGAATAACACAAATAAGCTTTAAAAAAAGCCCAATTTAGAGTTAGAACAGTTGTATGTTACTGATTTCCAAAAAATGCATCTTTCCATGTAAAATACAGGCAGCTGCACAATAACAGTATGTAGAGTAGTGTCAGCTGTTCCTCCAGTCTATGGCTCAGCTTTCCTGTCACCTCCAACAAAGGTGTCTTTTTGACAAAACTAGTTTTACATTTTGAGATTTTTTTCATCTTTCTTTTATGTTAGTGAGATACCTGGCAAGTTTAATAAATCTTAATTGAAGTTTAATTAATTTGTTAAAGATTCCAGCTCAACTGGTGTGATTCCTCTTGCCTGCTACATTTGCCACCTTATATTTAGTGTTCCTGGATTCAAGAACAGGAAAGAAAGCCAGCTTTTGTCCTGCTCATTAGTTTGGTAAAGAATTCTGAAGTATCCTCATGTATAAAGGAAACCTTGGGGAACAAAAGCAAAATCTTAATACTGCTTAATAGGTAAAAAAGTCATCACTGTGGTAAAGATGAAGAGATGAAGCTGCTCTGAGGTGCCCTAGGAGTGCATAGTGTCTAGACATGGTGATAATGCCTGAGTTAAATTGCTGACATCTGATTGTTCTAATTCAGCCCCTGCCAGCCTCTTTTTGAAGCTTTTGTCTGCAAACATGCAGGCAGACCCAGGAGTGTCATGAAAAAATTCCTTGGGATAAGGTTACGTGCCAGAAGTACCACAGCACTTAATGGCCAAAGCCATCCAAGGGGCGATCTGTGTTCCCAAAACCGTGTTTTAGAACAGTGTAATTACTACAGTCCTAGGTCTATGGTAAAATTATTTCTTGCCTGCTGTCGAACAGCTTATGAGCAACTTAAATTGGTCCATTTGGAGGTTTCCTTCCCTTCCCTGCCCCCATGAAGTTAGCAGGTAACAGCTGTTAACTCAGCAAGTTGGTAGCTCAGCTTGTCAAACACATGGCAAATATCTTTCCTAATAGGAAATTTTCTCATTTCCCAATATACATCCTTTTTCCTAAAGATGTGGATTCAAATGAGCAAAACCAAGAAGCCCACCCCAAGTCCCCTGCACACCCCTCCCCTTTCCCCCTGGAATACTGGCTTCTGCTGCAAGGTGAGTCTACATCACTGGGAAGCATTTTCTAAAGCTTTATTCAATACTATTGAAATTAAAGAAGAGATTATAAACTTCTGCAAGGCTACAGGCTTTCTTGTGTGAGACAACAACTGGTCACCTGTGTAAAGATGATGGGCTCTGTGGTAGCATGATATCGTTACAAGTCTGGACCAGAAATGAGAGATTGTCTGAAGGTGTTTCTAAAAGCTGCTATATTATTCCTGTTAATTTTCAAATGTGTTTCTGCTTTTTAGTAAGTATCACCTTAGCCTTGTCTTCTCTAGTGAATACTAAATCATCATTCTTAATGCACAGAAGAATGCCTAGAGAAAATAAAAAGCCCAATCCTTTTATTTCTGAAAGCACATGACAGAAATTCTAAACATATGCCTACTTGTCAATGTAACTTAAAACAGGCTGTTTATATAGCTCTATTTAAAAAAACAAACAAACAAAAAGATTCACGCCTCCTTAAGGAAATTGGTTTTTCTTTTCAAGCCGTGCCTGCTGAAAAGATCCAAGTTACTGTTTTAGTGTATTTTTACATTAGGGCAAGTTTTTCTATTTATTAGAGAATAGATGTCCAAAACTACAAAGCTGCAGTGAAAGCCTTTTAATGCTTCCACCCTGTCTCCTGTGCTCTGCTGTTTCCATTGCATGTTCTGTACAGATAAAGTCAGGGTGCTATCAGGCAGGCATTTTGAAGGGGAGCTGCTGTTACCATGTGCCTTGTGATAATGAGGCCCCTGCTTGTCGTTTCACAGATGTGGAATCTCAGGGCTCCAATGCCTCACACTAGCCATGATCAAATCCAGCCTTGGCAGTCAGAGTTGCCTGCTAGCCGCAAGGTATTGCTCACCCAGAGTAGCTTAATGAAAATTCACCTGGAAGAAAATTCATGCTCCTTTCCAAAACCTAACCTGCACAACTGATCTGTCTCGACCTCACACACAACAGCAGCCAGTAACAAGCCTGGTTTTACTCTGGAAAGGCTGTCCCCTGGAGAGCTGTCCTTATAGCACTTCACCTGGCAGCTCCCAGCCCAGGGAAGAATTAGAGACAGGCTCATTTGGAATTCTTTGAGCAATGCACATAAGGTAAAAGGAACAGCTCACATTATGTATCAACCAAATGACCTACAGAAAGTGGAAATCTGATGTCAATAACAAAACTGCTCATCCATGTTTTTATACAATGGGCATGAGATGCAGAGTGCAGTATTCCATCTGTCTCGACACTCCTATTTTCCTCCAAAAGTATAGGCTTCAGTGGCTTTGTACTTTCAAAGAGTAAAGAATTGAAGCAGAAATACTAGGAAAATGTTTAGTTCTCTTCATACAGCTTTTGTTTTAAAGAAACTTTCTATTAAAAAAAAAAAAAATCCAGTCTTTAATAATGCAAAGATTCCCTTCTTCATTTAAAGGACAAAAAGTTCGTGTGCTTCAAGTCACAAGTTGTGTGACATTTCCTTTGCTCAGGATTAAATAATGCTTATGCTTTTCAGCAGCATTACAACCAAATCTATTAGATAGAGGGGAGGCAAAAATTTCCTAGAACTGTGCTCCCCTTATTAAAGCAAAAATGAGCAGGAAGCAAAGAAACATAAAAGGATAGATGAAGTGGGAATGGAAGAAGAATGTGTGAAAGAAAAGGTGGTTTATAGAAAGACTTTTCATTTATGACAGGGCTCTAAGGTCAATAAGACCAGACTCCACTGCCTGTTGCTGCTTCTGCCTCCCAGTCCTCCCACACCTCCAAAGGGCCACTGCTGCAGAAATAACTTCAAGGGCCTGAAAGATCCCAGGAAGATTTGAGAAGGAAGAATAGCAGAGAAAATGTATTAAGACAAATATTTTATAAATACATTGTTATATTGCTAGTGACATGGCACTTGTACCAGTCACAGGCAAAATAAATTATTGGAAACTCATCACAAACATATGGACAGGAAATAATAATGAAAAAATTATATGAAGTAACAATGCGAATGGTAAGGAGGTGATGCAAGCCTGTCAGACAGTTTCAGTCATGGAGAGAGTGTTGCCATAGATTTCAACAAGGAAGCAGACTTTCAAGGTTATCTGCAGTCACATCAAATGGAAAAAGTTCCCAAATGTGAGCACACTCGAGATCATCTCCAGAAATGAAAGCCTACTTCAGTAACAGATGTGGCAGAGAAAACAAAGAGCGGAGTGCAGCTGTGATAAGAAACAGAAAAGGCAGAAAACTGGCAAGTAATACTGCATTCATAAATAAATCCTTTTATTATTGTTACTTTTAATAGTGTGTATTCTAAGCAGTTTTTTTCAGGTCCTTATATTGTTACTAGCTCTGCAAAATCCTGCACTACCAACCCCTGAAAACCTATTCGGAACCTGATGCAACAGAAGAAAAAGAAAGCTCAAAAAACATCAATGACCCCCACCCAAACTCCCAAAGTCTTAGCTTTTGGGTTCTTACAGAAATCCTCTTACAACAACAATGTACATGTATTCCCAAATCAATAATTGTATTATATTTTACGTAATCTATTCAATTACTTTGATGCTTTCACTGATCTCCTATGAAGCAAGTGAACAATAAACCCCAAATACATAAAAGTCCAGTTATGAATACCAGACACAGAAAACAACCTTGCTTGCCCAGTCCTGCCCAAGATAATACTTGCATTAAGGAACTTAATTTATAGTGAATGGCATCTGTATCTTGCACGTGCATCTTATCTGTTAAGAATTGAGTCAGAGAATTAAATAAATTAAAGCAATCCATAATCAATAAAAATCAGCATTCCCTAAAATGTATGAAAAACACTGCAGTTAAAGCTGTAGGGAAAGAGATAACAGCTGGCCTTGGTATTAAAGCTTAACGTTGGTTCCTGTGTTAATACCAGCAAAAAGCAGAATAACCCCTCATATGCTATTCTTGTATTATCAGATTAACAAAAATCAAAGCTTTCCCTCAAAATCACAGTGTGCACAACCTGTATTTTTGCTATGCTGCACCTGTAGTAAGGAGTTATTCTAACATTCACTATATCATGTGATAAGTTTAATCAAAGAACTGCAGACTCTAATGTCCCCTCAGCAAAACATTTTGACCCTCATGATTAAACTGTTTTCTAAGGTGTGGTAGAAGTTAATGCCCAAAGTGATCTTTCTGAAGAGTTTATGTGCCAGTTTATTGTAAGCTGTAAATTGCTTCTGGGGATGAAAGACACTCTTTTATGTTATTAACTGTAACATAATGGCACTGATTCTGAAATAATTTCAAAACTAGGGACAGGAATATGCTCATCTCAGTGAAACTCAGCACCCCTGATAGGGTACAGTACTGAAATATTCACCTTTCAATCTCAGAAGAGATGCAACCATAACAAAATCCTTGTCATAAAATCCATTCCATAAATTTGTTCTTTTGAATTTTTCCTGGTTATTTTTACACAAGTGTAGCATTCTTTAAGATTCTGTCTGAAATGGTGAAATTGTCATAAAGATATCAAGAAACATCAGGAAATCAAAACTTCCCTTGGACAATCCCAGGAAACAATGGAATTTAGCCTACATACATGCATCTTGCATGAGCCAGAAGAGTAAATTTTAAATTCCGTTTAAGACTGTCCTGTGTCTTTGGTTGTCCCACTGATTTTCATGGGACTATTTGCTTGCAAAGGCACTAGCTGAGCCAAGTAATGCCATCTTTAAGCCCATGCAGTAAGACAATTACTGCAATTTTTATCACATAAAATTTTTTCAAGATACAAGAAATCTACTGTCAACTGATGTAAAGTTGCCTCCAGCATGAAACCAGACATTTCAAATATTCATTGTGTGAATAAGATCTAACAAATTTTGCAACAATTGCTCATGAATGCCAAAATGACACATATATTTTCCACACCCTTCTCAGGTAAGTCACGACAAACTTGTATGTGATGGACATGTGATGGACTCCAGTGGTTCCCCAGGTCTGACAGTAGTGGTTAAAACATATTCAGCTTTCCTTAAAAGCCAATGAAATTTAAGATAGAAAATAAGCAGTGAAGCACAGAGCTAAGAACAAAAAGTAAACCAGCCACCTATAGCAAAGAAATGTTTCTGGTTTTGTTGTTAGCCAAACAGAAGCTTTATTTGGCCTAAGAATAAAGAACAGAAATTTGGGTCCAGACTAACGAAAGCCCGTGTTTGTTGATTTCAGAACTGAACCCAAATTCTCTGGATAATTCTACTCATTCTATAGTTTTTGCTAATTTCTTAGGATTTGTTGCAAGTTAAAAGATGGGTTGTGTGCATGCATGTATGTGTGTAGATGTGTGTACAAAATGTATCAACTTCACCCTCTTTCAAATATCCCCTGGGAGTTAATTAAAGAATGTAAAATTTCCTACAGATATTTTCAGAAGATCCCAGATGATTTATGAGTTAATAAATTACTTCCACAATGATCATGTAGATCTTTGCATCTGAATCAACATGCACACTGTAAAATCCAATCTTGCATTCTTGTATTCTGATTTTTTTAAGAAGTCATCAAGGTTTTATTTGTGCTGCTGCTTTTTAATTTGTGTATAAAATACAATTTAATACATTGGCAGATGTCCATTTTTTCCCTGGAAGATGACTCTGAAGGCCACGTTGCAAGGTGTACATTTTTCTATACTGCAGTGTAAAATCCTTTCACATTTGATATATTGCAGGCAGCTGAGCCAGAGGAATATGCAGCCAGTATGCAAATATTTCCTAGTTCACTGTTCTTTGGTTTGTCCCTATAGCCTTGCTGCAAAAACCACAGTCAGTGAATCTTTGCATTATGTGTGGGTAACATGTGGCAAGCACAGCTCTGCTCTCCCCAGAGTCACTGACTAAGCTTGTCTTCCCCCCTCTGTAGCATCGTATGAAGAGAAGTTCTCTCTCCCAAGAAGTCAGCACTAATCCTTGAAAATACTGTAAAGCCTCACCTTAATCTTGATGAGAGAAGGGGTGTCATCCAAAATTAGATTAGTTGTTAAATTAAAATATTTTTCTATCTCTCACCCAGAAGCAATTAATAAAATGTAAGTCCTATTACTTGGCTAAGCAAAAGCAGCAATGAGGAGAAGAACAATTTACTTTGGCAAAACTGAATTTTCTCTACCTCTGGTTCATGCCTAAGACAAAAATATGATCATGCTCTATTGTCTCAAATGGAATTGCCCCAAGAAAAGATCTGGCACTGAGCAAGCTGAACCACAATAATAGGTCACAGAAAACACGAATTAAAGTAAAACAGCAACAGTTAAAACTTTGCCTCAAATTTGTTGGTTACTTAATGGATCACGTTTTCATTATAGTTTTCCTAGGGAAAAAAACGGCAATTCTAGGATTTATTATCATTACAAAAATTGTTTTAAAAGAAGCTGTGTGGTGAATTCATTCATTAGAACTGCTACAGGTTTATTTTGTGTTGTGGAAGTCAGGCTGGAAATTGTTTGCATTATAGATGTATATATGAATTTGTACCTCACATGCAATACTAATACTAATACTAATACCAATACAAACACCAATACTAATACTAATAAATACAAATACTAATACTAATTCTAAAAAATTAGTGGTCATTTTGCACCTAGGTGAATGATGAGGCTGTTCTCCAAGCAAATTAGTATCACGCTCATTTTGTTTGAAAAAGGAGCTCTTAGAACTCACCACAGACAAGCTAACCAACAAGTTACAACTCTAAACCCTCTTTGGTATCTATAAGTCACATGGAAATGGATTATTAGTTGGCTAAGAAGGTTCAGCAGACTGACATAGAACCAGATATGCCATCAGAGATTTTCCCCATAGTCATTGCAAGAGGTGCCTCTTCCTGGGCGGTTCATGTAGCACCCTGGAGGCAACACCAGAACAGAGAATTTAATATTTTCCTCACTGATCCTTAAAAATAGCCTGTCCCTTTGTTTTACTTTTACAACCTCGGTTGTTATTCTTTTTTTTTCTGAGGACGATTAAACAAAATAGTTGCATTACAGGCAATTCATCTTTTCCTTGTTTCAAAACTCATAAAAGTCAGATTAATTTCAAATCCAGTCTCTGGAATGTTAACCTAAAGTGTTCTTGGAAAGAATGTGAATTGCATATTAATTAAAATATGAAGATAGAATTTGGTATGTGGTTTGTATTGCTGAAAGTCATCTTCATGACCCTTTTGAAATAGTGTAAGGGTAATGATAAATCATATGACTAAATGCACAGAACAAACACTTATTAATACTTTAAACAGAATATTTTTGTGTCTATCTCATACCTAAACATGATTTTAACTACTTTGCTATAAAAATATTGGATTTGCGTTTTAAAGCCCGTTGGATATATAATCTCTTCTTTTAATTACTGGAATATGAAAGAAGTCTGGAAGATAAATGGAAACAATATGAGCGTTCTCATAAAACTGGACAGTGTAATAAAAACGGCAATACCAAATAGTTTTATGGACTTTTTTTCAATGTCACAAAATATAAAGATACTTTTATGAAAGGGGCAAACTCTAAATGATGAGCTATGAAGGAGAAAAGTAGATCATAAGTTCCTAGTAAATATTTTAAATGGGTTCTGTCCACTAGAACTTGACTCAGAAGACAGCTGCTTCAAGGAGTAGCATTTTGAAGGTGTGACACAGGGAGTTACTCTTATAGGACACATCCACATCACAAAATGGGGTATATGGGATACAGTGGTCAGATTTCTGAGGTAGTTTTAAATACAGTGGTACAGACACATAGTATGTTCTGGGCAGTACTGTCAGAGATGCTATGGGACAACGACACAGCAGGACTGCGTCAGCATCATGCTGGGCTTGAGCTGGCCAGTCCTGACCCTAAGCAAGCCCAAGCAGTGCCAGCTCGGCTCTGTTTCATTGCAATTGCCAGTGCTCTACCCTGCAGCAAGGTCCCATTCAGTGCCACACCCTTCCACTTTAATGACTCAAATTAGGCAGGAGCTTTTCAAGGCTAACTCTTAGTAAAGAGTTGACAAGCTTTGAAACTAACTTAAAGATTTCTCGATGATTTACAGAGCTATCTCAGATTAATGCAGCACTTCAAAACGGGTGACGAAGGATCAGCTGTAGTATGTTCAGAGGGGTTACCACATCTCAGCAGGCACAAAAAGTGTGTTTGCAACTAGTGGAGCCATAGAACTTCAGTTGTAGGTATGGTGAAATGTGTCTGTCCCTCTACCTTTCTTTCTAAAGATGCCTGACAAGCCTGGAGAAGGGCCATAGTGCATCTGACTTAGCATGCTGCTTGCACTTAGCAGGTAGCACCAGGGAAAGCACTCTCCCTTTTTGGAGGTGTGGAAGATGTTTGAGGGAGATGAGCTGTGGATATTCTGTAGGCCTTCATATCAGGGAAAGTGCATGCTAGCATCCAAACCAATTTTTCACTTGAGAGAGGTAAAGAAATTCAGTCTTCATATTCTGCCTATTAAACGTCTCTTATAATTTTCTGTATCATAAACCTCCCTTCTTTTTTAGAAAACCAAGAGGTAAAGGGTCCATTTGGGACACATTACTTTTAGATTAACTATCTACCTTAACCTGTATCAGTTCATATGGAACATTCTGACTTACTCTAATTAAAAAGGGATTAATATCTCAGGAGATGGTAAGTTTTTGCATTGTGTAAGTACAGATGAAATCAAACAACTTAATGCAGATACTGAGGACAGACTATCACTCTAGATAAACCTAGAAATATCCCAACAACCTGTTCAGAACTTCCATATTGTAATTGGACCAGTACTGTCCAATGAGTCACAAAGCCTCTGAGGTACGTTTAATCTTTGCTGTTCAGAGAACCATTTGTTTTTCAAGATTACAGCAAAACCTCTGTAGCATCCTACACTTGTTTTTTGTGAACTGGCAAACATGCTTTGAGACCTCTGAGACTGATTGGGGGGCGGCTGTGTTGAAAACATTGCAAACACATCAAGTCACATCAACTGAGAGAAAAAATTCTGTTCCAAGCAAAGTTAAACAAAACCCAAAAACATCGCCTCCCACACACACTCTCAAAAATTCCCAGTTTACTAACTGTGCCAGCAAATATTTCTACGTAGTTCAGTGGGATTTGAACTACTCACCTTTGTCTAATTTAAATGAATATGAAATCACAGGGAAGGAAAGATAACAACAACTAAGGTATTGGCAAGAAATGGAGGGAGGGAAAGGAGTCACAGATTTGTCCCTTTGGTCAAAGCAGTTGGGCTGAGGCTCACCAAAGCAGATGTGCCACTGGGCTGTCAGATGTGAAACTGCAGAGCTGTAGAGAGCAGTCACAGAACCAAGTGACTGCTCTCGCTCCTCCACTGAGTCTCTAAACCAGGGGAGAAGCATTTTCCTGTTTTGTGTCAGGCAACTTTGGCTTTAAATTATTCTCAGCAATGATTTCAACTTTGTTCTCATAGATCTAGTAAAGTAAAATATTCTGTTCTCATATTCAGTGCATTCTTCTGCTTTCTTTGCCTACTCCTCATTTGAGTATGCAGAGTTCTCCAAGTTTAAACTTCCAGGATACACTTCTAGACAAAAAGATTTTTTCAGTACAAAAATCTCTTTCTCATAATTTAAGCATTAGACAGTCAGACTTCTAAGCCAAATTCTGTCAAGCAACTCACTTCAATGCTTGTCCTTGGGTCACTGTTGTTGAACTCAGACACTTGTCATGATGATGAGCCACTGAGTAACACTTAAATCTGCAGTCTCCAGATGTTAATTTCAGAAAAAAAAAGTAGAAACGATAATGTCAAAAACACAGAAAAAGATCTGGAATGAGTACTTGCTCTGTTCATTACTTTCACAAGAGTCCTACACAATAATTCTTGGTATGTGTGAAGAAGCCATCTTTAGTGTATGCCCATTCAATAGCCTTTAACGAATGCCTCATATTCAGGAAATGTAGAAATTGATACCTAATGCCATGTATTTTAACACCGAAGACTGTCTAACAGCCTGACTTGTGATGCGATTAACAGAAACTGCCAGGTCCAGAGGAATCAGAGAGAACCAGACCAGCCTCACAAGCCACAATTAATTGTTGAGGAACAGTGTCAGAGTACTACTGATCTCACCACACGTGAATCCTGCAGGAAGTGTGAGGATATCCTTCCACTGCCACCCCCTGCAATGTAATCAGTACAGAGCATGGCCAATGGAAATCAGTTACAAAAAATGCAAACAAACCTGAAGATGACAGCAAAGAAAGAAGTAGCAGCAGGAGCTTTCAGTTTGCATTGTGGGAAAGTTGGTGACAGTCACCAACACCCGAGGCAACACTTGGGGTTCTTGACTTTTTAGCTTTTGAAATTTTGATACTCACCTGTTTCTAATATTTTCAACAAGGATAATTTAGTCTTTGGGAAACTTGTACATTACTAATATGAAACTAGTGATTATTTAAATTAAGTCATTGAATAGGTTTGTGGAAACAGAGAGGAATGAGAAAGGAAAGGGGAATGTCATGAACCAATCAAAAAATGGGGTAAATGTGCATGATTACAATAATAAGTTTTCCTTTAAAGAAAAACCATGCCATTTGTTTTCATATTTGCAGACATTCAGAAAGAGAAACACAGGCTGAATAAAATCAGCCTAAGTGCTGTGGAGCACAAAAAGAAGAATTTTAATCACTAATGGATTAGCTAGACAGGACTATTTTTCTGCTCAGAAAAAAGATCTACTTTTTTTTCCAGCTGGCCATCTGACCTTTGAAAATTCCTCTTGATGAATTGCATAAAGGTATTTTAACTTAATCTTTGAAAAACAAGCTAGAGTCTCAATGCACTTTTTGCTAAGTAACTGCCTGAAATTAAGTGAACTGACAAAGGCTGTGTCCTGGTCCCTGCTCTTATAAACCTGCTGAGTACTCATTTACTCAATCAATTTCATTTTCTTTGTGACTGTGAAATATTATGAGTCACTATTAATAATTCCTAAAGCTAGTTCTGTTCAAAACATCTTTGTTCCTGCAAAGAATAAACATGGTAGTCAAGTAGAAGAGGATGTGTCCTAAAGGCCCTACACCTCTGGTACAGAAAAACAATCCAGGTTAAAATAAAATATTTTCAAATCAAACTGCCTGCAGTTATGCATGATAAAAGGGGATTTTATTTATCGATAAGACTTGTGCAAAAGCAAATCCTCAAGTTATTGAGGATCAGGAGTTTGCCATGTGGCTGATCTGTTCTCTTAAGTTCACCAGCCCTTGCCCCTCTCCTCAGTCTACTGTCTACCCTTGTAAACATCTGAGGGGTTTGGTAAATATAATGTCTCACTCCTGCTTTTCTGATCCTCTTCTATCTAGCTACTGCTTCAATAACAATATTTTAGCATTTAAATTTCCTGGAGTGCCCTTGCTGTTGTACAGTCCATGTTCATACAAATTAGTAGGTGTTTTTGTGCCGGGGTGTCAAATGTTGTGTGTTCTCAGAGCATGAGTAATATTTACAGAGAAGAAGACATATTGCTCACAGAAAACAGTTCTGGCTGTTGTATTTTGGACAGAAGCAGCAATTGTCTTCTGTAACAGTAGAGTGTAAGGAAGCAGGAATGCTATATTCAGTCTCTACCCTCAGTCTGAGGAGTTCAAATGCACACCACTTGTCAGGGGAAAGTTTCTGTGCTCAGGGAGGGAGCCTTCGCCCTCTGTGGCCTAAGAAAAAGGAGCCCAAACCAACCAAGCACAACAGAGCAGAAGAGCAGATACACAAAGGAGTTAATTTGGATTAAAACCATTAATAGGTGCGATATGGGCAGAGGAGGAGACCTGCAGGGGTCTGCTGTGAGCACTGCTCCTGAAACCTCTGCACAGCTCAGGTGATTTGCGGTCCTGGCTGGTGCTCAGCCCTGCTCCATGAGCCTGCTCTGAGCAGCAAGAGGAGCTTCTGTGCTTCGTCTTGCACATTCTGACACACCCTGCCAGGGCGGGAATCCACAGTGACAGAACAGAGCTGGATAATGGCTCACACTCAAAGCCTGCCATTTCCAGCACTGCTCAAGGAGAAGGACAAGAGCATAGTTCCCACCTGGAAAATTAAACCGAGTCTCCCAGCCAGCTGAAGCACTTGTGAAACTTCATAAAGAAATAATGAAATAAGACTCCTTTCTGCCCTTTCCTTGCCTTCATACACCCCCAGAAACGTATTGAGATAAGCAATTTTCCACCTATTTCTAGGAGCAATTATTTCTAAGGACAGATCTCTCACAGGACAGCTGTATCTAGCACTATTCTGAGAAAGAAAGGTGTTTCAGACATCACTGTATTCATGTTTCCTGTTTGAAAGCTCTAGAACTTGTTTTGGATGTTATTTTAAGGTGATTTTCGTTTCTCCTGAGCCTTTTCAAGGGCCAGAGCTCAGGTACAAGAACTGCAGTGGATGTTTACATCACCAGCTGTACCTCCAGAACCCTTGCTGTGCACAGGAGGTGCAGGACCAGGCTGTGTGTTTGTCCCTGCCATCACACACTCCAGCCTTCAGCACCAAGGGCATGGAGGGACAGAATTGGGGTATTTTTTTCTTCTATTTTTTAAAAAAGAGGGGGAAGTGTGTGCATGGGCAGGGAGTGTGAGGAGGGGGTACTAGTTTAGGGAATATGACTGAGTGAGGGTGGAACCGAGACCACATGTGGGAACAAGATTAGCAGAGATACCAGCAAGAACAGTCTGATCTCTTAAGTCAGCTCAAACCCCTCTGCTTTTTCACAGAGCAGAAAAAATCAGTTTCAGGAGACCCAGTCAAGAGGGGATTTGGTGTTAAAGAAGCAAAATACAAACCCTTCTTTTATAATAAGAAAATTAAAAATAAAGGTAGATTTTTATCTAAGTAATACTGACCTCTTTATTAGTTAATAGAGGAACAGATTGAATTGAAGGAAAGTCATTGAAGCAGCATTAGCCTGGTGCATAGCCCATTCTTACAATATTGTTGATGTTGGACTTTTGTGAGATGAACACATTCACTCCCAGATAAATGAAGTATTTTATTGACTGGGTTGTGTCTCTGAAAGTTTAAAAAAAGAAAAATCTGTTAGAGCTTTATTTTTCTTTGCTTTTTCCCTTGCCAAGAATCCACAACCAGAGTGTTAAGAGGCAAGCAACATCCTACCTTGTAAACTGATGTAAACAAAAAAGTAATCAGATTTATCTATCTTTTGAAGTATGTGCAATATAATGAACATATTTGAAATGAAACCTATAATTGCTTCAGAAACAGAGATGTTTACATCCCCTTATTTTTCCAAGCATTATAGAGTACACAAAGCCATCACATGTAATTGGTATAGATCAAACATCCTGAACTGCCTGGAGCCTAAACTGAGAAAATGGAAAACAAGCCCAAAGACCTATAAAATGTTAATGTTTTCTTGAAAAGAATGCTGAATTTATAATATATTGTTTAGTTTTAATTCCAAAACTTATTAAATCTTTCTTTCCTGCTGGCTGACTCTTATTATCCCAGCTCCAAATACATATGACATGACTTAAGATTTGCTTTCAAAATTTGGTGGTGTATTCCTCTGGGCTGAAATATATTAAGTATTTATGTGTGTGGTGTTTATAGCTAGGTGTTAATGCTAATGTTGTAAGGGTGGAGCATAGATATAATTCATAAATTTAAAGTCATCTGTACTGAAGAGAAACACATCTTTTTTTGCTGTCAGGCAGGAGTGAGACTTCATGTTTATTTAAGCAATCAATTTCCTGCCATGTTATATTTTTCTACAAAATGAAAAAGCCATCATTATTAATAATCTGGTCTAATAAGAGAAATATTAGAAAACCTTTATTCAGAAATTGTTTCTTCTGTTACAGCTTAACTTCTGTTGGTTGTTTCATTTAAAGATTAAAATCAGTATTTTCCTGATTATTCTTGAATACCATTTTTCCAGCTGAATATACAACACAATTAGCACATAAAACTGACAGGATGGTGGCCAGACATAGGATTTTGAGGAAAGGGTAAAAAGAAATAGCATATCAGCAAGAACATCCTACAGATGTTTCATCTGGTGTAGTTAAGTGATGAGAGCTTTAGGGTTTGTGTCAGTCCTAACCTGGCCAGGAAACGTGTCTTTCCTGCTTAATACATTTTGTGGAATATCAGAAGGAAAACTGAACACTCTGCTTTGTCCAGATTGTGAAACTCTTTCAAACTCTTACTTCCTAGGAGTACTAGATGTCACTCACTGTTACTGTACTTCGAGAGATGCTCTAAATTAAGTGTAATGAGCTGTGTGTGAAAGTTTCACCATGGCTGGTATCTTGTAGAGCTTTGGACATCCATTGCTTTGAGCTGCAGATTTGGTTGCATTCCTTGCACAGGAATTCCACAGCTTGAATAACACAGTTCATTTATTTTGGAAAATCTGAGTTATAGGATGTAAAAGCATTAAGTCCCACACTCTGTACCAATATAGTAAGATTAGTGTACATTGTCATTTCCTGCATTAAATGGGCACAGAAATCCATTCCTTAGAGGACAGTGACTCCTTTTCTCAGCAACAAGGAGCTTGATTAACAGAGAACATGCTGTAATTTTAAAAAATATCTAAAGAGAGGCAATAGACTTTTACACTGTAACCTGATTAAACATTATATCATTTCTATGGATTCCAAATACTATTTAGAGATCACAGATGGGAAAATCAGTTTCATTTGGAAAGTGATAAGATTGTTTTACGATATTAGCTTTCGTTAACCGTTAAACTTTAATAAAGATGCCATAAAGATACCATTGTTCCTCTGCTATTTGCAATTTATAGTGAGTGTGCCTCAGAATATACCAGAGCAGGAAATATTATTTGAAGTAAAGTGTGGATTAAATCCATGCATAAATGAGTACTCATCCTGCTTGCTGCTTAGTGTGTCTCTCTTAACACTTCTAAAGAGGCAGTATTTTCTAATATAGTTACAAAAATGAACTTGGTTCCTTGAAGATAACTTAAGAAACTTTTAATAGTTTACCATTTAATCTGTGAGCAATGCAATCTCAGTTTTGGAACCACAGCAGCACATATAGTACAAAACCAAAGTTCCCAAATCTTTTTCAATAATGGTAGACCTAGGCCTTGCTGTGATCCACGTAGATGAGACATTTACCCCTGTAATCTTAGTTAACTCATCCTCCAGGAGCCTCCAAAAGTGAATCTACCATACTGGAACAATTCCCACAAAATTCTGGTTTTCCCTTCAAAAACTAGTCTTGGTAGCAAAGGAGTCCTTTTGTTCAGTGAGTGACTGTATGAAACCCTGATGGGGCAGAACTCTTTCATTCCCTCATGCTCATAGCTAGGCAAAAAACACACTCCTGTTTTTCTGCCACACTAGATTAAGATGTGCTCAACTCCCCTCTGCTGAAGGTACTGAACTTTGAAAAGCAAAGTTAAATTAAAAAACAAACAAATAAACAAAAAAAACCCCAAAAAACCAAGCAAAAAAGCACATTGTTTAAGAGCAATATGGCTTTCTCATGGCTGAGATTTTTTCATGTGGAAAGGTACTCTAGCTTTCAGTTTCTGATTTAGCAAACACTGTAAAAACATACTGTTTTCATTAATAATTGTTCTGGATTATTTTCTTTGCATGCTGGTTGTTGTAAATCTTGGCTTCAAATAATTTGTTCACAGGTCAGAGCTGTGTGCTGGGATATACTTAATAATATATATACAATAATGATGCAGGTAAATTCTTACTTTATGGAGGGATGTGCATGTTTGAATTGGAGCTTACATATCCAAATACCAAAAGTGAATATTTGAAATCATGTATGTTAACTCTGTATAAGTAAGTTCTGCCTTACAACATAGTTTTGCTCTATATTGATAAGCCTTTTGCTTTTGCCATCCAGATGGTGACAGATCTTGTTCTATTTGACCCCTAAGACCTCACAGGTAGATTGGTCTTCACCAGGTTGTTTCCATCAACTAGGTTAGTCTGAAAGGGATCTGGTATTCCTTTGGTTCATTTTATTTACTTACAAAGAATACACGATATCTTCATTCCCAAATCAATGCTGGTTTCTTCCTATGGAGCTCTCTGAAAGATAGGAAATCCAGGCTCCTCCTGGACTCTGTGCAAACCTCATGAAGAATACTTCATTCATCACACAGATATTGCAATCAGTGCTTTACCCAGCCTTCTGGGGTTGCCTCCTGCAATATCTGTCACTGTCACACAGCTCTATACATGAGACCAGTTCAAGAATATCCCTTTTTCTGTCCTCAGCTTAATTCTAAATTCTCTCTACATGGCTTAGGCTGGGATCACTATCGCTTATTCTAGCTATCATGGAATAGAGAAGAATTTTCCCCTCTTTACAAGGCAATTAGCTTGGCATATACATTGCACATGAGGAAAAAACTTAATTAATAGAGTCCATCATCTGGGAAAAGTAATAGAGCTGAGCCAGTAAGAGTAGGGACAAAAGGTTCAAAAGGCAGAAGCTAATCTTAAGCTGGTTTTGACACTAGTTGTTTCCTATGAATTTCCCGGCTGCCTACTTTCAGAATTGAACAGGGTAGGTAAGAAGATATATGGTGTTTAAAATTATTTAAGTGAGTTTTGCAATAGGATTTGTCAGTCTTCTTATAAGGGTAGCAATTCCCTTCTGTATTAAGTAGCAGAAATCAAAGCTACCCAAAAAAAAAAAAAAACCAATCCAAAAACAATTTCACTGTCTGTAATGCTGACATTTGTTTTAATTTAATCCTAATAATTTTCTCTTCCAAAGGTCAGAATATGTCATTACAAACAAGAAATACTATTTTTACCAAAATTTTTGGATTTGTGGACAAAAGATTTATGGTGCTGGAATGTTGAAGGTACATTGAATTATTTATAAAAATGATTTGAAAAGAGCAGTTTTACACTACCTATGTAATACAAATATTCCATGAAAAAAAGGCAAAAGACATAATTCCTAAAAGAAAGGTTCACAAGACCAGAGTAACTGAATGTTATTTGAGTGCAACACCACCCAGAGTTGTGCTTTAGTGGACAACAGTGGACATTTGTTAAACCATCTGCAATATCAGTGTCTGGGTTTGAGGAAGTTTCAGGAAGCATTTGATAGTGGCTTCCTGCGGTGAAGGCAGGAGAAAAGCACTGGAGGGACTACCACTGCAGGGCTCAGGAACATGTGATCTCTGAAAATCAGAGGGGAATTCAAGGTCCTATTCTGAGCATGAAAACCTAAACTTTAAAAGGTGGAAGAAAGGGAAATAGACAAACACATTGCAGCTGAAGCTGGTTGTTGCTGGAGCACCAAGTTCCCAGCCCTGTAAGTCACAAGTGGCAGAGCTGAGGATCATGAAAACACACCCTAAAACCTTGTAGGCAAGTTTCTATCACTGATAAGCCAAAGCAGAGATGCTTACATTGCAGGTTCCATGCCTTGAAAGTTGCCACAAGTATTCTAAATTGCTTCTTGAAGCTTAGAGGTGCTTATCTTTTCAGGCCATCTTCTTTCCAACTGTCCACCAATTATCTGTTGTTTTGTTATTGTTGCAAGCTCTTCAGATTTTGAGAAGAATTTTGTGTGCAGAGAAATCTGCTGTTGCCAAAGCAACCAAAATAAGTCCTCATTAGTGGGTCTTTCTCAAAGTTGTATTTTTTTTGATTACCAAACTCTTCAGCATGGAAAAGCAAAAAGTCCTAGAGACCAAAACATAGCAAGAAAGTTTAAGCAAACAGAAAAGAATTAGAAACAAAATAAACAGTTTCTTACTTCTCTACCTCTCTTCCCCATTTCCTCCAAAATCTCTCCCTTTTTCTTTCCCTTATATCCAGAAAAAAAATGCAAGTGATTTATGAACAAATGATGAAGGTCAACATATCTGCAAACAAGCAAACACTAGACGAGGAGTCAGGGTGGACTGTAAAATATACAGCAAGCAATATGTGAGTGTTCTTGGCTGTGCATTTATTTTACTCACTTTTTAAGGAAAAGTCAATGAGTCTAGCCACAAATTTCCCTTACTACGTTCAGTGTTGGGAGGGTCAGAAGTGATATTCAAGAGTTATTACCACTTTGAGAAAGCTGTAATAGGACTTCACATTTCAGTTGTTTACTCCCATGAGAGTTGCATTACCACAGAAGTCATCCCTCTGCACCATCAAGTTTGTCTGGAAAACACTGTACATTGGCAACACAGTGGCTTCATTTGGCTGCCTTTACACACAGCTCTTTTATGTGTTAATTTAGGATTTGAATGGTCAGAGACAGGCACAAATTGAGTATTTGTGATAATATATAGGAGGAATACTATATATGCAACCAACCATTTTGTAACAAGCCACCACAGAATGGTTCAGACCATTTCTTGCAGTAATGAAGGAGCAGGAAGCTCAGAATTTCCTAAATTAATGCAGGTGTCCCCAGCCCAAAGGGAAGTTTTCAGATTTAGACAATTGATCATATATCAATTTTCTATATGTACATCTCTATCATTCTCCAGAAAAGTGATGACATCAAGAGCAAGAAGCAGCACTCCATTCTCCAGTTTATGTACTAAAGCTGAGAAATTGGTGTTAAGCTCACAACATGTCCTTGGTAAATCTATAGCTAAGGCATATAACCAGTCAAATGAATGAGGCAAGCCTGATAGAAATTCTGGATGGCACCATGTCCTTCTCAGAAAATGTTTCAACACATTTCAAAACAGAAAATGTGAGCCAAAAGAGTAAGTACCCATCTGCTATTTATCTGCACTTCTGCAGAAGAACTGCTTGCCAAAGGAGCAAGTTCTGTTCTGCTTGATCTAAAGCACATAACACCACAGCAAACTTTTACACCCCTCCCTGTCCCTCCCCTTGCTCACTTTGACATCTAGTCACACAGTTCATAAAGATTGTCAAAGATGCAAAAATAATGTTAGTAAACACAACCCAGAGCACACAGTTCTCACAAAGACAATGAAAGTGTTCTCAGTAAGCAACCACATCTGCCAAAGCAGCTTCCTATTCATGCCTGCAAAAAATCACATCTCCCAGCACATAAATCATTTGATTATACCAAATTGGCTATTCCATTGCACTTTGAAATCTGGAGTTCCATTAACAAAAAGGACACTTGTTTGCTTGCCTGGTTTCTCCCAGCTCATTTCCATGTCTCTTGGGCTGTGTGATGCTCCTTTTCCCTCCAGAATTCCATCTGCCCCTTCATACAGGTCTTTGATTTGCCATCTGTCAGGTTATTACATGAAAGGACACTGTACATGCTGCTCTTCATTGAAAAGACTCTTTGGAGAGACACTGCAGCTAACACTGGAGACATTTCCAAGGCAGGCTTGTGCCTCTTCCAACCCATGCGTTCTCACCCAGATTCCATTGTGCAACTTCAGTACCCAAAGTAGTCCTTAACTCTGGTTTTCTAGCAATCCCCATCCTGTTGGTAAACATCTGCTGCCTTTGGATCGCTTTGGAGTGATCTGTGTGTTTCATTCCTTGGTGAATCAGCTGAAAATGGGGTTGTAGCTATTCTCTCCTCTTGTGAGCAGACACTGCTGTGAATAACGTATCTGTGAGTACGTGGAAGGAAATCTGCAGCAGTGAGCAGAACCCGAGTGGGTGGGATGGGGAAGCATTCCTCACTGTTCTGAAAGCTAATCAAGCTTTTCTGAAACTCTGGGCAATCAGCTTGCTCTGTGATAGGAGTCTCTCAAGACTCAGAGAGAAATATCGCTCACTGAATTAAGGTAGCCAAACACCCAACCCTATCATGTAAGTACACAACTAAGTGGTATGAGCCCTCATCATTCCTGATATATTATAGAGGCTGTGCTTTAACCTGCAAACCTGATTTACTGTCCTTCAAGTCTACTTCAAATTTTTCAACAGTATATCAAAGTTTGTACTGTGATTGTTTAGCTTAAAAAATAAATACATTTATGCATAAAGCAATGAAAAATAACATTTAGGGTATATGACTTATTATATGCCATGTTCAACATATTTTCCAAAAGGCAGGTTACCTTCCTGTTTTCACAAGTACCAAACCAGAACAGCTACACAGGATGGATAAAAATACAGAAGGAAAAGGAGTTGAAACACAGCAAGAAGCAAAACAGTTATTGATGAATTAGGTCACTGCAATTTGAGACTTATAAACTGGTGTGATGTTTCAAATGCAGTCACCTTGAAACTGAGACTGTAATTTAGACCTATGTCAATAGATTCAGACAGCATAAGGAAGGGAGAACAGGGCCTCATGTCTAATTTGAAATATTTCAAGTACCTACCATGCACTTTGGCTGATAATATCTAAAAATACATGTACAGTACATCCTCTGATTACATGAAAACAGTTAAATATGGAGTAGAGTATATTTTCAGGACATTTGTCTGTCTTCCCTTTTTCTCTGTCTGGCTAATTTGTCTCTCTCTAGCAGCTTTTATGTTTAGGTCTCCCCTGTACTCCTCCTTTATCAGATCTAAGATTTGTTGTTTTATTCAGAAAGATACAGAGAACTGTCAAATATAATTTGTGGTGCATATTTAATTCTGTAAGCTACACACACTCAATATTAAATTCTGTTAGAGATTGAAATAATGATAGAAAGCAAATTAAAAGCTTTTGACCTTTATGATTAAAAAACTCCAATGACAGATGGGTTTTGATTAAGTGAAAACCATCATAAAGTCATCAATTATATGTTCAAGTGCAGAAGGTTCCCCCATCAACAGAAAAATTCTTGCTGTAAAGACTCAGACTCAGGAGACCTTTGCTCCATTTACAGTATTAGCACAGTATTCCTGTTTGATTACTGTACAAGGCACTTGGGATAATTCTCAGAAGTAATTAGCCTTTTGCAGTGTCTAGGGTCATGCATCAGTGTCAAGTTTAGAACTAAGATTTCTTGCTCAACTCACAACATGAAAAAGATGTCTAAGGAAAGGATATTCATGGTCAGGGAGAAATAAAACACAGAAAGGACTTGTGCACTTTCTTAGCATGTCAGTTTAGATACAGGGTGTCTTCTCTGTCACCTATAAAGGTAGCTGAGCTGCAGAAAAAGCAGAAGATACTCATCAAAGTTAAGTGTTTAGTTGTGTGATGCTGGAGGCATTTCCTTCAGATATTCATCACATGTTGGTATTTGTAGCTCAAATGCATTGTTTGGCTCCAGGCTTGAGAAGTCTAATATGCAAAACAAAAGTCTCAGGGCTGGTTCAAAACATCATAAAATTAATGAAATCTTTCCACAGACTTCAGTGAATATTTGATCGGTTACATAACTGTCAAGAGCATTAAGTCTTTCCACTACTTCTTATTGAAGTAATACTTCCCAAAGGCTGTTGAGAAAAGTGGAGGTTTCCACACCTGGACACAATCAGAAACCATAAAAACACCAGATGGGTCCTATTAATTAAATTACAGTAGTTGAGCAACAAGAGATATTTTCTTTTACTTAGAAAAACAAGTACTATAGTTGCAAAACTATATACTATCTGCCTCATTGCTTGTTCTGATGATCAGCACCAGCTTATCCTTAGCATTTGTTTATTGAATAGAAGAGTTGAATTCATATGTAAAAATTTAAGTGAGCTGACCTCAAAGTCTTCTTGAGAGACTGTGGTGAATTCAGCCAATTGGCAGGACCAGAAGCAGGAATAGCATATCCAAGCTATTGAGCCCACATGATAGAACTTTTCCTAACATTAAGAAACAGCAAAACGGGTTTTCTTGAAAAACAGGCATGATTTTCCCTTTCACTACTGGGGAAGTCCCTGAGGTTTATAACCCTTTAGGTGCACTCATTCACATATTACAGAAGGAGCCATTAGCCAGCATCTGTAAGTTGACATAAGAATATTACCAGTTCCCATACCAGCCAATATCTCTCATAGCTACTTGTTCTCAAACAGAAATATTCCATTTTCTAGAAGAAAATATTCTAATATGCTCCTCACTAATATGCAAGCATTAGTACTTTTTCTTTTTTTAAATTGCCTGTCAAGCTGATTTACTTTAGAAGTTGTCTAGTGAGTACTCAATTTAAAGTGTCTAATCCTTTTCTTCATAATCTTCCTTGAATTCCTTAGTAGTCAACTTGATTTTCAATGGAACTTTGTGAAGTAGCACTTTTGTACCCCCAAAACCTTTTCTTTTTGTGCAGTCAATTTTTTTATTTGACATTTAAAACAACCATTTTCCCCAACCATTTTTTGAGAGCATTATGGTCAAAAAAATACAAGTTGAGGCAAGTTCTCTCATAATGAGAATTTTCTTGAAACACATTTCAGAGATATTTTTCTAGTTATCCAGAAGCACGGATTATAAAATCAGTTTACCTTGCAGACAGTGTGCCAGCTGATAAAGGAGGGAGGGGAAAGAAAATCATGGCGTGATTGCCATACCCCAGGCTGAGTCTGCAGATTGGTAGTTACAGAAGAAGTTACCTCTACATGTGGGCTGGGATTCAAAGAGCAGCAATGAGCATGGAGCTCACACAACTCATTTGGTCCAAATGCATAATTGACCTTACTACAAATTCCAACCATTCACTCACAGCTCTGATGACACCAAGATACAATACCACAAATCAAATATTAGATATAGCAAGGTGTGAGAGGGAAGGGACACACTTCTAAATATGGCATAAAAATAAAAAAAAGAAGTATTCAGGTAAAATGGGTAACTTCAACTCATTAGAAAAGGTTCATAACAGAGCTACTTTATGCAGCAGAACTCAGCATAATTACAACTCCTGAAACGCCAATTATCATCCTCTATACTTCACTGAAATGCTAGCTCTTTCCTTTAATGTCTATCTGTATAACTACCACCAGATCTCTCCTTAAGATTTGGCTCTGAAAAGCCATTCATTTTAGATACAGATTTTAATATCTTTTTTATTTAGCATAAAAGTGAACTTTACTTCCTTGCATGCTCCCAAACCTTTGTACTTCCTCTCTCCTCAACATGAAACATGTAATTAATAAAATCTCACAAAACATTCAAGTCACTTATTGCCATCTATTAAGCTCTTCACAAACACATAAGTTTCTAGAAACAGATTGTTAAAATAAATACAATTGTTGATTACTACCAAAAAATAAACTGACTTTCCTTTAAGGAAAAAAATACCTGAGTGTGCTGACCAGAATCATCTCCCTCCCCAAAAGTACAGTTATAACATTGTAGTTTGCTCTTCTGAAGGTGTGTCTCTTCCCCATTTGTGCTTAAAAAGTTTAATCATTGAGCTTGTAATTACTCCCAATCTTATCCCTCTAGTTTCTGTCACCCATCCTTTTGCAGTTAGCTTCTCTCACATGTGGTTTTCATTCCCTTTCATTGTCTATGTATGTGACAGTGACACACAGATTTCTTTTTCTCCCCTTCATAGCTTAATCAAATTTCAGACAAGCACTTTTCAAACAAAAGCCTTCTTACTCAGTGTCCCAGATAATATTTTTCTCTTCCTAACATTGTCATACTCAGAGATGAAATAAGGCATTGCTGAAATTAATTAATGTTTGCACAATACCAATTCACTGAGACAGATACATCCATGATATCCTCTACAGAGACATCTCAAGAACTAACTAAGCTCACATATCTGTAAACATAGCAAGTCACGTCTATTTACTTATAACATGTCCTGGAGAATTGCCATCGTAATTTCAGTGTTAAGATCAACAAAAAAACAATCTGTGCCCTGCTTGTTCTCTAGGTCTAAGTTTCTATGCAATACATCTCCAAAGGAAAGGATCAACCATGGTATTTTGCAGCTGTGTTACAAAGATTCTTTCAAATGTTGGGGTCATTTCAGGTGGTTAAATCAAAAGGCAAGGGTTATATGCCAAGGATTATTTCATCTTTTGAAGCTTCAGTGCTTTTTAGAAAAAGTTAAATTACCATTAAAATCGAAAAACTAAGCAATTATGAAGCATATTTTGCCATTAATATGATTGTTTTCAGCCATATTTCTTGGACATTTTGTACTTGAGAGAAAAAGGAAGAACCATGTCAAATTATTTTATGGATGTGGTGAACTTGATGAACTCAGTCAATTGCATTATAGCTTTGATCTAATTGTACAAGTGGAGAAGTGACTCTCAAGTTTTTATCTGGAATGTAAAAAAGATAAAATGTTGACGTTAATCGTCATCATGGTAAATAGTGTGGCCATTGCTTATTGCTGATAGATTGTGCTGCAGTTATACAGATGCACACTGGGACATTGTTCACTGCAGACTTCAGATGAGGACATTTTTCAATTGTTTCATTGGGCATGGCAGCCACATCTCTCAAAACACCATATGGCAGTGATACACCTCAGAACCTCATGGCATATGATGAGCTCCACAGAGATTGTATGCAAAACGTTTAGAGATTTTCATCATCCTCCTCCAACCACCCACAAGCCATTTACTGCCTGGTTTTGTCTCTCAACACCAACAGTGAAATAGCTCAATAGGTATTCTAGAGACCTCATAACCCACAGAGAATCTAGCTGGCTATTGTACATATACCATTTTAAAGTCTTTTTCACAAACAGGCCAACCCCTGCAATACAACACACATTTCTTCCTTCATTCATTGCCAGATGGTCTTCAGCCCCTCAGCTGCTCCTTATTTGGCTTCTGTGTCCCAGAGTTCATCTCACATATGAGCCAACCAGGGACAGAGTTTAATAAGAGTCATCTATCAATGTATCCACCTGGCACAGTAAAACCAATTCCAGGTAGCACCTTATTTTTAGGTCTCCCGTGAGTTTTCATCTACAGCAGCCAATTCCACCTCATGCCTGTTAATTACAAAACACATCTCCCAAGTTCTTTCTGTAGTTAAATGAGCTGGCACCCACGAAAGGTGTCTTTAGAAAATCAGGGCCCATTTTTCTTGCCAGTTCCTGACTTACAATTTCTTATATTTCCTCCTTTGTGGTTGAGCATTTTCCATTGCCCTGCACAACAGTCTGCTTTCAAAATTAACTTCTTAAATGGAGAGTTTGTCACCCTTCTCTTCTACGCTTGCTTCATTTTTTCTACCTGCTAACTTAGAAGTATTCAGACACATTCCCAGTTTTGCTTGCTACCCTGCTCTGAGTGCTAGAAAATGTATGTTTCTCCTGCCCCTTGCCCTTCTGCCAGCAGCTTTTAGCACTTTCCCAACATGGAACACTCTGATCTCACAACTGTCTTTATGTCTTCTGCATTCAGCACAGTTCCTGCCTGGAACTTCTCCTTATCATCTTGCCACATTTTCTTCCATGGTGTATTGGTGACAACATTCCTTTGCACAGCCATTTCCTGCTCCCAGCTTTTGAACAGCACTTCTCTTTCTGCTGCTTCTTCTTCTTTTCACAAAGATTCTGTTTATAACTGCCACCTTTTCCTGACCTCTCAGCATACACAAAAAGCTGAGGCCATTGGAAAAAGTCAAGACCAAAACAATCTTTGGCAATTTACCACTCTTGATCATTGCATTCGACACAGCTGGCTCAGCTCCACCTTCAGATTTGCCTGGCAGCCCTTGTTTCACCCAGGTTCTTACAGAGTCTGCCTTCTTCCTCCTGCAGCATGCATTGATTAGATGGGCAGCTGAACAGGACTGATGGGACGTTTGGAACTTATGGGGCAGACAACCCTGCTACACTCAGGTAGACTGTAGTTTGATTAGGATGGGATTATCAGAGAATATGCATATTTTTGTTCTTTGGATCTAAGAAAACAAATTTGTATAAATTAGAATCCCTTGGAATTTTATTGCTGTTTTTTCTAAAACTTTACTCTTCTTTGAGTGCAGTGAAGTCTTCTGTTGGGATATGTGAAAAAATGTTTTGGTTTTGGCTCCTGATCAGAAGCAGAACTTAAAACATTTTTTTCCCCCAAGCTTTAAATGCTCTATAGCACATTTTTTACTTTCTTTTGGTGTTCTTGCAATAAAAATCCAAATTATTTATTCATGTTATGAGAGCATCTTGAAGAGCCTAATCAGAGGATACAATTTTTCTGAAGCTGATGGATAAAACTGATAGAACATTCCATTCATTCTCTATGGAGAAGACAAAGTGTTCAACCTTTACAAATGCAGTAGAATTTCTGTATATCTTTCTGTGACTCCTAATATGTGCACTGGTGGTCACATCCTCAGTTATCTAAATCAAGATATTTCTATTAGCTCTGTGCTCGGTCAGTCAAGTGAACAGAGTTTACACCATCTGAAGAGCTGGTCCTTCTTTAAAAAAAATCTGTACTGACACAGAGTATTTAATCGTATTTTCAATGATAGGAAACAAACAAAAAAAATCTACCTTACAAACTGTGCTATTCACATGTGGACAGAACACTGAGATTGGCCAGCTTCATATACTACCCACCTACAGTCTGTCAGCTGCCTTTGCTCCAAAATACATTGCACAGACACCATCTGTCAATCATAAACTACATGGCCAAAGAGAAATGCATTTATTTAGAAATACTGAAAAAACACAATTGTTCACGGAAATGCTAGCAACAGTTATTAGACATGTTGATCAGCATTATAAACAAATATTAATTGGTTTTTACTTGTTTACTTTAAAAAAAAATCTGTTCCAGAACACATTTTAAGAAGTGAAGGTTTCATTGATAATTTGGCATAGGAACCAGCTGCTGCTTTAGTCAATTAATTCAGTAATTTTGATGTTTTATTTATTGCCTTACCAAAAATCCCAGCATTTCGATAAATAATCTTTCTTTTCCATTTGATAATTAAAGCAGCTTAAAACAGAGACAGTTTCAGGACTAAAGGGGTACATTTTAGCTGCTGGAGCCCATGTGAAAGGATGAGAACAGTGTACTACCAATGGGTAACCAAAGGGAACATTGAGCAATGAAGAGACACTAATACAATTCCTATAGTATAGACGCACTTAAGAAGATAGACTTTTAGTCTAACTTAGATTTCAGAAAGGTTCCAATCTCTGGGTAAAAGTAAGAGTAACTGTACACACAGAGACTCTTCAATGACAGTGAATACAAATATAAGGATAATGCCTCCAACCTGAAGAGCCCCGTTGTTAACAAAAGCCAGAAAGCATCACCAGACTGGGTTTATCATCCTTTCTATCTGAGGTGCAGGAGAGAAGGAAAACAGAAGATGTGATGGCCCTGTCTTAATTCTTAATACTGGGAAGAGTGCTATTGATTCCATAGTTACCTGCAGGCATATCTAGCTATCAACCCTGCCATTATCATCTTCTCACAGTTGGATTGCTGCTGCTTTCTGTTCTGCTTAAAATAAGGCAATGAAATGGAACTTAATCAAGTATCTCCTAGACAGAGCTTTCTTAGCTTGAGAACACTCATTTGCCTAGCAAAAAGAATAACACCGGCCTCTGCAATTTACTGCAGAAGACCCATGTATACACCAAACATCAATATTTAATCACAGCTTAGAATACCTTTCAACATAACATTCTTCATGTTTCAAGATATGAGTTTTAAGCATTTATATCAGACTGACATGATGCTCAGGTTCACAGAACAAACAGTGTTCTGTGACTCATTTCTTTGTCCATGAATGCCTTTCCTCTTTTTCCAGCAATTCTCCCATACCACATGGGCTTTACCCATTTGACCTGCTTGATCATGGTACATATTTCATAGTTATGGATAACCTGGAGGATGGTGTCCATGCCTAAGTCCACCTCTCGATCACGAGCCCATCTTTGTTGCACCTCTTCCCTGATAACCTGAGACATGGTGTGGGTGGGACAGAACGAACAACTTGGTCACACCACACAGTGCCAAACCCCACCCCCTTTCCTGTAACCAGGACACTTTTCTTGCTATTTAAACTTTTAATAATTTCAACCACAGAATCACAGAGTTTTAGGAGCTGGAAGGGACCTCTGGAGGTCATCTTCACCAAAGAATCCTCGGTAAACTTTTAGGATCAGTGATATTTTGGCAATATGTTCGACACAGTAATTCTAATTTGTTCTTTAAAAGCATTTCCATTTACCACGCTTAAAAACCTGTTTGGTTTTGTTATCTTTTATTTCAATATAAGGCTCATCATTCATCAACAAGAAAAGCCAGAAGAACATAATGCCAGGGATGGCATTCATAGGAGGTATAAATTGATTTTTAACTAAGCAAAAAACTTGACAAATTTTTTTCCTAGCTTTAGTGGTCACAATATGAAATGGATAGTTCTTACCCAGATTTTTGGATTTTAAAAATCTAAATGTACTCATTCAATAAAGAAGTGGTCAGCATGTCATAATTAGGCTGTAAACTCCACATAATTTTTTAGATTACTGCATGCATTTTACTAAAAGATTACATAAATCTTAATGAATCTGGCTTTTATAGTGTGTGCTATAATAAGATTTTATTAATACCATATAATAATGTATATACTATATAATAACTATAGAATATGCTCATAGGATAATAATATATTAATACTATATCCCACTATATTTAGGTGTACTATACCATACCTACTCAAGAAAGCATAGCACACTTNGTATTTAGTGGATTATATATTATTTATATTATACTATATTATATTATACTATATATTATAATAATATTATTATACATTATATTTATATTATATTATATTATTATAACATTGTTGCTGCTAGATGTAACTGATGGTAAGGAAACAGAGTATAAAGTTTGTTGCACTGCTTACAAAAATGTGTACCCCCACCAGCCGCAGTAATTTGGTTGAAATTTCACCTACTCACCTGAGTACGGTTTGTGTTACATTTATTATTTATCATACTACCAACAGTTGTGACAATACATCAGAACTATTGATTCACATTATTTATAAGGTATTTTATTTTTCCTCTTTTGGTAGCACAGCCTTTTTTATATCAATAAAATCTGAAGATAAATGGTGATAAATTAACAGACTTCAAATTTACTTTAAGTCTAGCTTTATTATCACACATACTTATTGTGCTAAATCAGCAGAGCACAGAGGCCTCCTCCATGTCCAGTAGCATGGCTCCCCTTTCTTGCAGTACAAACCACACCAATATCAGATTCCTTATCAATAAACCAGAGGCCCTGTAATATCTGGCAAGTGAATGATAAATCTAAAAATCAAAATTTTTTTTAGCAGAAAAAACAACTAACTCATGTATTTTTGGTTTTCTGTCAATAAATGGAGCTTTCACTTAATCTCTCACAGAGAGTTACACAAAACTTAATCAATGTATTCAACATTCTCTTAGTTCTAGTTCTTTTATACATTAGCACAGCCTCACAAATTTTTCCAAACACTGGAATTTAAACTTGATACTTGAATCCTGAAATGGTATGGGAAAAACACATTAGAGCCACCCACTTATAACCTAATGTTTTTATGTTTAATCCTTTTAACTCTCAGGACAAGTAGTCTCAGCCTTCATGAAATGAACTGGTTAGAGAATTAGATAATAATATCTCTCTAAATACGCACTGATATTAACCTCTGCCCTGTCAATAAGACAGTATGGAGGCAGATTAGTTCTTACATTTAATTATCTTTTTATTCCACAGAAGTTTTTTTCTTTTTACTTTTTCTGCTTTTGCACCTCATTAGTCATGATCAAAGTGTATTCCTCTTAATAGTGCCTTAATGTGATGCTTTGATCACATTTTCTGACTAATTTGAAAGTCTGTTAACTGAATTACAACACAGCCTGGTGCATTTGAAGTTTTTGGAGCCATTTTCCTCGGGCCATTTTCCTCTGACAAATTTTAGGTATTTAATTCAGGTTTCCAGGATCATAGCTGCTCTGGACTTCTTATATAATTGACAGAACAAGACATTTTCAGTGAAAAGTGAATCAAGTATCTCCAGAAGATAATTTGACCCTTCCATGGGCCAAATCTTTCTCAGATGTTTTTCATTGACTAGAAAAAGAGATCCTGCCAGTGATGATCAGAATTTAAGAAAGATATTTAAGTTCCTAGAAATAACTAGGAAAACTGTGGTCTGTGTTTTATGAATTTGCCTATGATCCTTGTCTCTGTATTAGTCACAAAGGGCTATTTTTATGATTCTCACATATGTTTATAAACCGACAGAGATATACACGTGAACTATGACAGCATGTGTCTGTAGGCTCTAGAATAAACACCTTTAGCCTAGATCATTTTGTTATATATCTTCCTCTTCCACCTTGAAGCCATCTTAAACCTTACTGGCAGCAATCTTTCATCCAAAGGAAGGGATGCTCTTCAAAATTTGTCCTCAAAAATATATTCAAAGCAACATTACTCCATGTAAGTTGTTCCACTGCCGCGTTGTTTCTGCCTCTGAGAATTGTTTGGTGAAGGGTTGGTCACACAGTCAGTGGGAAGAGATGCAACAAGCCCCACGACTGAGTATCACATGTTCAGAAATCAGTAGCAGCTTCAGCCAGTGGAATTAAAGGTTTTTTGGTGGGTAATTAGGAATCTCTGCACGAAGAACTGTGTCAAAACCCTCATTAGTTAGTGGCTGGCTTATGTGATCCCTCTGTGAGAGCTTCTCTGTCCCAGAGCCATATTTTGAGAGGTGATGCTGACCTCAATGCTATCAATAGTCAAGATACTGGCAATCAGGTGAATTAAGTTACAGCAGTCATTAAATTAAAAAACAGTAAAGACAAAACTTTCTGTCCTGTATAGATTAACTTCTGTGCTGTAAAATGTTGTGCAGTCATTTCAAGCCAAATCCTGTGACCCTGCTGCACGCAAAGCTGTGCCATACACTTCAGGAGACACAGCCCAAGGCAGAATACAGGTAGCTGAGGATGCTTCCTTTGAATCAATGTTTTCTTGTACCTAAACACCAGTTTCTTGAATGTTCCCTTCTTACTTCATCTTGGAGGCCTTTGTAGATAGACATGACTCGAAGTAGGGTTACCAGACTTGCTGAGAAGCTGTAAGAGCAGAGGGGCAGGAGAAATAAATTAACTATGGTACTGTGTGTCTTCCAACTCAATGGGATCACTCAAACTAATAAATAATCAAAATAAAAGCTAGGTAAAATATGAAACTCAAACATGAAGTTTGCCAGTAGTTTTTTGGGGTTTTTCTCTACTGGTGTTCTAGCAAACTTTTTCGTCTAGCTCTTGGAACACTGTCCCTAACCTGCAGTTTTGTACTCTGCAGTGAGACTTCATTCTCCCCTCAGGACAGTCTGTATTTCTTTCTTATTCAATGAACACAAATTTATTGTTAATTTGTGTAGCTGCCCAGGCACTCCAAATTAGTACTTTTATTTTCTGCCAGTTGTTTAGTCACATCTAATCACTGTGAAAGGTACAGAAAACTTTTTTGAAAAATCACTGAGTTTTTAAAAATGAGTCTTGACAATTTTATTTGGCTTTATAATTTATTGTGTTCATTTGCCTACCTGCGGCAATGAATACTCACTCTTATTACCATACAAACCCCAGCTGCCTCTAACTCAGCTGATATAAACTGCATATTAAAAAAAAAATCAAGTCTTTATTACTTTACAAAGGCAAAAGGTAGGATTTTCAAGAGTGTTATGACCTGGTCTAACTCTGTTGCTGGAAATAAAATATTGCTTGGGTGAAATCTTCTATTCCAAACACCGGGTCTTGCTCCTGACTACAGACTTTTTAAGTCTTAGTAGCTCTTCAAAAACCAACTGTATTTTTTTAACCAGTTAGAGATAATATTAATTCAATTCCAAAGAGCCTTAGAATTTTTTTTTTCTTAGTGTGTTTTTAATCCATATCAGGAAGAACTGAGAACTAACTTGTGTTATGGTTTCAAGCACTGAAGCACAGTTTAGGGATTATTTCACTAGTTGATTTGATCATATTGGACCAGGAAAGGTAGAATCTCCAAAAATAAATGTTACTAAATCAATTCTCTTTCTGCTGACCTAGCCAGGATGCACAAGCAGATGTGCTCCCCTTTCTTGGCTCACCAGCTTCGGCAGGCTGTGACATTGTACTATGAGAAGGCAGGAGTCAGAGCAAGGGCAAACTGTCAGAAAGCAGAGAAGGTGAAGAATTTTTACAGCAGAGAAACAAGAGGACTTCTGCAACAGCTCATGACATGTTGGGTGCAGCGTGGGCTGGCTGGAATAGAGTTCAAAGCAGGATGTAGAGAAGCTGTCAGCTGCAGGAGTCTTGCAAAGGGAGGAATTGAGAACTGCTTACAACATGCTGTAGCTGGATGCTGGCAGATTCCCTTTTTTTTTGAAAGGAACTAAGGTAAGATAGAGAAAACTGCAAAGCTTGTGGGACATAGGGCTTGGAGCTAGCCCAGGCTGTTAAAGAAATAATAAAAATAATGCTTTGGGCAGGAAGTTAACCCAGATCAAGAAATGAAATTGCCCTCATACACATCTTTGTGTTTAGGTGTGCTGCAGTTCAACATTGTCTTTAAGAAGTGCCACCACATGAACATGTGTGCATGTCTAAGTGTGTGTGTGTGTCAGTGTTTGAGGAGAGTATGTGTGCCTGTGCCAGCAAAAAGACAAAAAAGCTAATCCTAAAAAACAGATCTTTAAAAGCAGTGGACAGGTCCTTCTTCCAAACTTTGACTTATACTGAAATTCCCCGAGACAGGGACTTCACTCCAAATTGTCATGGGTTCTCTGCACCACCTACACACCTCTGCACCACCTACACACTTAGTGTCCAAGTGATCTTCCACCAGCAGCATGCAATCCAGCACTTGCCTGCTCTACTGAATAACTCAAATATTTTGCCTGTGCCAAGGGGAAGCTCTTGTCTAGTTCCAGGCACTTTCCAAGCTTAAATCTTCAGCAGAATGAAGAACAGGCTACTTGTATAAAATTGTCCCTAAACATCAAGTGATTTCTTGAAAATAAACTTAGAATATATGAATTGTGCTGATTTCCTAGCTATAACCTTTTTTCTTTGACTTTGTTTACACTTCTATCTAAGGGAAAGAATAACATAAAATGAAGTAATAATTGCACAAGTCTATGTTTAGTTTTGGATAATTTTGATCAAAATATGCACTGCAACTCCATGGATTTAAAATATTAAGAATCAACAACTTGATGTCCTAGTTCAGATCCATAAGTTTTTTAATCCTTCAGCTATATAGACAGCAGAATTGGTATAACCTTTTGAAAAGAATGCTCTAAAGAGTTGAGAGGAAATGTAAGAGAACAGGAATTTTATCTTACAAATAAATAAGTATGAAATTCAGTAAAATACTAAATCAGAACAGCAGGAGAAATGACTTTTTTTCATTAAGAAACTGAAACTGAGGTGAAGTAATCTGAAAACTTACATAATGAAATGACAAATATCTGACAAAATTCAGAGGGCTCAGGTGTGCTTTGTACTGAACTTGCTGTTCTTAATATAGGAGATATCAGCATTTATAAATATATTCAGTTTCACCAGCTTATGATGAGATAAACAAATAAAAATAACTCATTGATTTACAGACACGTCAAGATTTTGAAAATGTGAAATCTGAGTAGCAGGGTGATAGTTTCTGCACTAGCTACCACATTAAGTATTTTTTCCCTGCTAGTTTAATTATATTTTTGAAGAAACAATTGGCATGTTTTGCAGGACCACCTACCCTAATAAAATCTGACAACAGTTAAGATCACATACTTAGTCCTTGGAAATTATGCGAAAAACAATAGGTTTATCTGTCTTTAATTGCTAAAGGGGTAACCAGGATATATCTGGATAGGAGGCTAAAATGTTACTCTCAGAGCACACTTGTACATAAGTAACTCCCCAGGTCAATCACACCTCATGCACAAGGCACTGTCAGCAGGCATTTTCATGAATCCATACATGGGGAGACCATGCAAGAGGAACCCAATCCTGGGTTGCCAAGGTTAGGTGATGAGTGTCCTTGCCAACAGATAATAGCAGAACTGCAATGACTGGAAGAGTGCTTTTCCCACCATCCCATGGGAACACGTGGAGCCAGGGGGATGCACAGTGCTGACTGCAGCTTAGCAGTAAATCATCACTGAAACAGAGATAAAAGTAGGAACGGTTCCCTTAGCAGAGAAAGCTGGGGAATTTTGGGATGGGATGATTCAAAGGCCTCTTATTCCCTGAGCTGTAAGAAGAAGGACCAGAAATGTCTGAGTTTTTCACATGTATCTGACACTGCATTTATGCTGGGAATCTGGCATATAGCAGAGTGAGGGATCTGCTTGTAACGTCTTCTGCTGGGAATCTCATTGACCTAGACAATGTTTTATATTGAAGGGAATTCAGGATTTCATTATAGAATTGAATAGAAAAGAAAAAAATAACAGATACAGGTTCTTTCTGTCTAAGATGTTTACTTTATCAAGCTAAAATACCCAATCGATTTTCACTATAACTAAGTCACAATTTTATCTGCTCAACAGCCAGATGACCCATTTAGCATCATCGACATAAGCTAAAAAGGAAAATTTCTTTGAGAGCTCAAACTAGCTCACACATTGAAAAATCCCAGGTGCAAACTGAGATGTTTATTAATTCTGCGCTTTGGGTGCCTCTTATTGCAAAACTGGGAACCTTGGATATGAGAAAACCACTGTACAGGAGTGAGAACCTCAACAGACACATATGACCATGCAGCTGAATTATTCAGGGGTGTGTGGTTGATTTGCAGCAACTAGACCATTCTTTATTCTCTTGTAGAATATTTCATAATTGTCAAAAATATTAAGAGATAAAGAAACTATACAGACATGTTTTTCTTTGATAAGATTAATGAAAATAATGAAAGCTACTGTAATCTTCTTTTCTTTTTCTTACTATGATTAAGGTAAAATATTTACTATCAGTCCTACAAATAGAATGAAAATGTTGGGATGTTGAAGAAATTTCTTACATTTCTATGATACCTCAAAGTAAACGGTAATTTCCTCATGTAACTGTTCCTTTCTGTAGCTGGGACTACATAAAGAGAATGTAAGTGGTAAGGCATGAAATCGTGTTATCTGTAATATGTTCTATGAGGTGGCTGGTATTTCAGACTGCACTGAACTACACACATGCTGTAGCTGTTCCCTTAGGAACAGGGTGTGCTCAAGACCCCAGACACCACTTTTCTCTGTGTTTTCTGTCAGTAAATCATTGGTTCATACTTATATAGATTTTTAATTTTTTGACACTGTCATATCTGTGATTAACACAGCATTTTAACCCTTCATTGGGAAATGCTCTGGAGACACAGCCAAATATTAATGTGTAACTCATACATACTGTGAAATGACAGCATATTGATATTTACAGTCTATTGATTCTTACACTGCCACTAAGTTAATTCCCACTGCACTTAAATGACTGATAAGGAGAATTTGCTTCAGCATAGAAATTTTGGTAAAAAAATAAAGATAACACCTGCACCCAACTCTGCTGCAATTGCCTTGCATTCCCCCCATTTTTGCTTGAAGAGCATAATTTGTCATATATTTTCAAAGTATGACTAACTCCAAAAACTATGTGTGTTTTCTCCAGTCCTCAGGACCTGATTTTTATCCTCCTAACAAAAGGATAGGGAGAAAATGTGGGACTATGAATAATCAAAGTTCTTTTCCGTCTGTGGTAATACAAGTGCAAGAATCAGAAGAATGCTGTCATAAACAAACTAGGTAGTTTTTCAGAACCAAATATTGGGCATGAAGGAGGGGAGAAAGAAAATGTTGGCATATATATCTGCTGCTGTTGAACCACCAGCAGAGAGAAGGAGTCCAGCTCTTCAGTGTGGCCAAAAAGTGTATTTTATTAATTAATTCTAACTTATATAGACTTTCAAAGGTCACCCAGATTGGTCAGTTCAAAACCTCCCCCCAGGCCGACTGGCCAGGCTTGAATGTCCATATCTCGAGAGACCGTTTCAAACAACATCCAAACTTTATCTTTGTTTATAAAACACAGGAAGAAGAGAGGAAGAATTCTCACGGGAAAGGTCTGTGCTCGCCATACGTATCTGGAAGAAGGGAATGCTGATTTCAATGAATACTCTGGTGAATATCTTCCATTCCAGTTTTCCTACTGTCTGGATTAAGTGAATTTCCATGCAGCTGAACACGAACAGTGTAAATTGGGTTTGCATTCAAAACTTCCCCTGTGCTTTAGAAAGATCTTAATAAAAATTATGGACCTAAGCACATGGAAACTCCTTGGACAATACATAGGGGCAGTAGGAGGGATTAGGGAGAGGTGGGGAAAAAACACTGTTCTGAGAAAAAAATCTCCAAAAGACAGCAATTTAAGAATCTAAATCAACCAAAATATAGTGACACTTTAAATCCCACAACAGCTGGAAGAGGGCATATCTAATTCAGGAAAGTCTATCTCTAGGTATCTCTAGGTATCTAGCTTATAACTTGCACTTAGTCAGACATCCAGAAACAGCTGCTGCTAACACTGAGCTTTCAGCAGTTAGGATTTGTCTGTTCTTGAGGGGTTATGTCTGTTTTGTGCTTTTTCTTTTAAAGCATTAATAAATTCTTTGTTTAAAGTATGGATGGATTATTTATTTATAATGCTAATTAAGAGGCTTGCAAGACTTGAAATTAATGAAAGACATTTTACTTTCTGATACTGAAAGACAAAATCAAGAGCAACTTTGGACATGTGCAAGAAGTAGAAGTTTTTAAGTTATGTTATTGTAGAACAGTTGGTCTTGGAGTGAAATCTGGACACTGAACAGGACTTTGAAATTCTTCTAATTTAATTCAGTAAGAAGCCTCAAGCCTCTGTGTTTCATCATTTTCAGCAGAATACTTCGTAAGCCTTGGTCATTAAAATTGAAATGAAATGTTGCCAAAAACATGCCACATTTTAATAAAGCATTTTTTGTAGTTGTAAACATCTTATGTCTATATTCAAATATCTATTAATAATGCTGTAAATTAATTAGGTACATCCATTAAAGTTGCTAATAAATGGGATTCGCCACAGTTTTCATTATAAAAGTATGAATTAAGACAACCATTAATTCAGATTTAAATTAATACCTGCTAAGGAACTAGCTTAATATATCTCTTTTAATACCCTAGTAAATTGTTGTGGTATGAGAAAATATGAGGATCATCTCTGAACCATTAGTCATTTACTGATGTGTTTTATGATAGACCCTCAAAGGCATTTGTTGGTGATCTTCTGGGATTTATCACTTGTTAGAAGACACAAGTAGGAAGACCTGGTACTTTGCCTTAATTCAATCCTGAAGTCCTTAAAAAACCCACTGACCTGCCATCTAATCCTCAATGCCCTTTGTTTAATAGTTTAGTGGTTAGAGATTCCTGCTTTAAATTACACAAACTGCTTTTCTCTCAGGAACCAGAACAGGAGGATCTATTCTCCAAGGTGAAAAATGCTGCAGCTTAATGGTACAAGAAGCTTCTTATCTGTGCTTAATGAGTCTTTTGTTTTCGTGCCTTTGGCACAATCACAGTAAAAAGCACAGAAAAAACCTATGGTTTGGGAATCTGAGTATTCTTCCAGGAAACGGTAGACAGGAGTTTCAATCTCCTCATGCAGAGGATGGAAACATAAGCTTCCTACTTCTTTGATCGTGCTTCATGCATTAGTTTACTGTACAAACCTACATTAAAAAAACCCTCTCGTTCCTGGCTTTTCTAAAGACAGCAGGCTATCACACTTGCAGTTGCAGCATATGGACCTTGACTGAATTGATGCATTTCTGTGCAATGCTGAATATACTATGCAGAAGGTGGAATTCTAAAGAGATTTTGGCTAAGTCTAAGCAAGCACATCCTAAGCAAGTTGAATTTGTTGATTTTTTTTTGTTCTGTATGCTGAAAAGAAATCCCATTTTCTATGACTTTCTGACTCTCTGTCTCTCAGCCATGTGGGTGTGTTACAGGTATCTATGAGCGACCCTCTGCATTCACTCTCAGTTTTGTCATAAGTTAAACCCCTCATTTTAAAACTTAAATATTTCTGATGTAAGGGTTATGTTATAATGTAAATATAGTATCTTTAGTTAGTTACATTGTTTTTAACAAAAAGGTGTGAAATCGATTACACACTTGTCAACAATCAAATAGCACAAATTATGGCTATTTAGATCACACAAATAACTCCTCTTTATCTGTCATTCAGACTAGTGTTATGTTTCTCAAGTATTTCAATGGAAATTAAAACCAAGACAACAGAGGATAAATTTAATTTCAGCATGCTATTAGTCTCAATAGTGTTTTTAATAAGAAAACAGTCAAAATTATTCCTAAAACTAAACATACTGAATATAATCCCAAAGTGTTCCCATTCAAAGGTTTTGCTTCATTTTGACCCTAGCATTGTATTTGCTGCTTTCACCTTTTTTCCATTATTTTCTATCTTTCATATGTATTTAGGAGACAGTCAATATTCACAACAGCTTGGACTCAGAAAGTATATGCAGGAGGATTTTGCCACTTGAATCCCTGAGCTTTACTTCTAGCTGACCATGTAACTCTTAGAACAGCACCAGGAAAACTTATTTTGTTCTATATAAAATGCTAAAATTCCAAGAAACAGGCACTCTGGCTCTGGTACTGCCCACATAGGGAATTGTCTTGGAGTCAACTTGGTGTCAAGGAGCCTATGAACTCTGAGTAATTCTTTTGCCTGCTGGGTTTCTTTCTGAGATGTTACCAAATACATCAGCAAAATCTCAGCCAATTTTTTTTTTTTTGGTGTAAATTTAGACTGCTTCCAAAAGACACTTAGTCTGCTGAATCAAGAGCTTCTAGCAGAAACATCTTACCAATCTTACTTGTTTGTTGCTGATTTTAATAATGTAAACTTACAGCTGATTTCTGAGCTTAGTCTCCCCCATATTAATTTGCAGTCTCTAGTTTGGAAACATATGCCTTTTATATAAAAATGGCAATTTTACTTGCATACTTATGCACCCTAAATATATTTCCTTGGCATTTTAGAAATTTATTTCATATTTTTAAACCAAATTATTCTGCTTTTTAGTAGTCTCAGATTGTTGAATTGACAAATTGACAAACACAGGTTCATAATTTACAAATCAGGTTTACCCTACCATCAGTGGAAACTTTGAATGCAAATCTAAATGAAGAGCTAAAAACCCCCTAGATTTTCAAATCTTGGCTTTATGAGAAAAACATCTAAAAAAGAGCAATGTATAGTCTATGGTATTTTGCAAATATACTGTTTCTTAGCTTGTATTGTCTTGTTTTAAAATGGGAAACCTAAAGATCTATTAAAGAATAGATCTTGTTCAACAAACCCTTTTTAAAAAAATAGAATTTTGTAAAGGCTTGTCATGGTCTGTCCCAGAAAAACATAGTGGTGAACTCATTGATACTGCTTTGTCAAGGATATATCAGGATATATTCAGGTTATCATAAGGATAATTCCAACTTTGGGCACAGAAATGATAGAAGCAGGTAAAATTACATACAGTTTCTAACTCATTGTCAAACTTTAGAAATCAAACCAGACTTTTTAGTCCTGGTTATGAGTCCAAATATCCTGACTATAGATACAAATGATGATTTTATTATCTAATTATAAATGCATAAAAGGAGGATTACATTAATATCCATAACATAAGAAGCAACAGTCTCATCATAAACCACAATTACACCATTTCTCATTTTTCTTTTTAATTCTAGGGTATTCTCTAGCTTCAATTTGCATGCCTTCATAGCCAAACATTTGGGGTGATAAATCCAATTTACTACTGTTTGCATCGTATACTAATTATATTTCTGAATATTACCCTCAGGACAGATTTGAACAAACTGGCTCCCTTTTAGCAAAGAGGAAAACCAAGCCAAAACCATTTAACAGAAAACTGCTTTCTTCCTTCAAGATACCACTGGATAACACAGGAGGGACCTATGCTATGGACTGTTATACAAAGACCACTAAAAATATTTGTGAAGGTTTCTTCCAATTTTAAACTCAAAGGAGAGATACCAATTTGAAAATAAAGGGGGAAAAAAAAAAGAAAGAAGTCTACCTTTAAATTCCATATTTGCCTTTCTTCCATTGAAATACATTTGTATTCATGGTTTACTGCTAAACTTTGGATTTGGCATGATGTTTGGCTAGTATGATCACCTTATGATCACCTGGGGGAATGAAAGAAAGGTACAAAGACATAGTGAGGGACAAAAGGCATGCATATGCTTCTGTTATTCAGTGATAGTTGAACTGCTGCTGTTTGTTAAGTAGACAGGCTGTTGGGATTGGATATTCAATAGTTGTAGGCAGTTTCTGCCGCAATATTCATAAACACTGTATGTCAAATCTGTTATAGTAATTTTAAAAATACCACAGGCAGAAGATCTGCACCGTCAAGGGTTTTAAACAAATTTGAAAATGCAGCATTTTATGGCAACTAAAAGGGTGGACTACCAAGTATATTTCTTACTTAATGAAATTGGCACAACCCTCCTGGCCTAAGATAAATTGCCCATTTCTTTTAAAATCCTTAATGATTTTACTTAACAGAATTCTGAAATTGCCTCTGTAAAAGCTTATCTTCTTGTGCACTCTTGGCCTCCCCTTTGATACACTAGCAGCTTATATTTAAAATAATAAATGTTTGGAGGGTTAGTGTTTATAAAGGCTGCATCAGAGGGGAATAAAACCTTCAACAAGTATTTTTAAAAACAAGTAAAACTAATTTCTCATAGACTTTGATTATTGATTTAATAAAACCATGTTATTCTGAAATACTTATGTTCATTGCCTTACATAGATAAAACATGACAAACAATCAGAACATACAGATAATTAGGGACCCTTTCCCACTTACTACATTTTAACTACTACTAGGGTAAAAATCAATGACAGATTAAGACACATCACATCATATAAGAGATGAAAATTAACTTTTTGAATTATATAGAAAACTTCCATATGGAAACTCATTCTTAATAGCAAAATTCTGTCAAGGTCCCAGCTAAGAGAGTATAATTTCATATCTCAGCTACCCATCATCTGGGTAACAGAGGGTGGTGGAGGTATAATAACCAACACTTACATTTTTTTTCTAGATCCTAAGGAATTACTAATTTACATTTATGGTGTTGGTGTTTGGCAGTGCAGTGGGTCCTGGTGCTGGGCGATGCTCCCTTGCTACATGGTGAACAATGTTCTACAGTGCTGGGCCATGTGACAGACCAACACTGTCCTTCATGATCACAAAATACGTTCCAATCATATCAGTAAACCACATGTTAAAGAAACAGAGAGACTGGAACTGAAAAACCTAGAATTTAACTCTGAGGACAAGAAGGATCTGGGTTTGGTAAGGCATACACATCTAATGTCCTTAACATCATGTAAATTCCCAGTATTGAGGGTCTTGAATGTCAGACTTTAAACAGCATTTCTTTGGTGCAGCAGCACTCTAAGTTACCTGTGGAGACTGAAAAAATGTCAATACGGGAAGTTTTCAAGACTTGGCTAGTCAAGAGGTAATACATTAGGTGGAAATTTGGAAATTTGCAAGTTCCTTGCAGCCAACATCTCTAGGACTGTACAAGATTAATATATTTATATGCATATTTCATGGGGCAAACTCCTTCCTGTCACTAGCAAATTCAATGACACATCTTTCAATGATTATTCAAGAGCAAGATTTCATTCTGAGGAAAAGAAAGTTTCTGTTAAAATAGGTTTCTGGAGAATCTAAACTATTTGTATTTTTTATATATATATTTGATTTTCCTGGCTGTGAGTAGAAGTCATAGTGTACAAATGGTTTATGTTGATGAAACAAAAAGAAATACCTGGCAGAACACTAAGGGATAAAAATATTTTTTACTATTTAATTTCATAATTCAATTTTCATTCCACTGAAGTGAGTTGTCTACTTATTCTTCCATTAATTTAATGCTGATAGTGAGAAAATTAAATTCAAATACATCAGCATAAACCATTGTAGCCAATTGAAGCACAAAATCAGTTAGTGGACACAGGTATCAGGTTAACTCTGATTTTCTGTGCTGCAATACATCTACCTTCATTAGTAAAAGGATATGACTATCCTTGTAGCCGATAAGATGTTTTAATTGATTTTTAGCATTTTCTCTTAGCCTTCATTTCTGGCAGATTCACTCATTTTTTTCATTATACAAATTGATGTGAAATTAAACCATGCCCTAAGGAGAGAAAAAGCATGAATCAATAGTATTGATATTTCATGCAAAACTTGAAGCTAAGGCTTTTAATGGATTTAAAGATATGTTTAGTGAGGTTAGTCCAGAAAATGTCGACAATATGAACATTAAAATCAAAAGGTTGTAAAGGTTCTGGTAAATAGGGTGCTTACAGGATATTTTAATATTTTTTCCTAAACAGGTATTTGCTTTACTTTATAAAGCAAATGAACAAATGCTTTTGCTGACTTTCTGCTATGTAGCCACAAACTCACAGATTTCAAGGACAGACAGAATACCCCATAAGACAAAGCCATCACATAGTTTTATCTTAATACCTCTGCAATTTGTTGATATCCATTATTGCTGGTACTCACATGGCTCAGAAAACCTATTGAAAACCTATGGTATGTGTCAGGGGAAAATGTTGAGCACAGGGGTGGGGAACATAGAGTCTAAGTAACCCTGAGGTGGCCTGCAGCTTCAGTTATTATGACTTGTGACCACTTTCTATATAATAAGAAAATGAAGAAAATTATGGATGTGTGGCCCATCAAATGTGTTTGAAAGGCCTATTAGAGTAAGGATAATCAAGAGTGTAGAATATTACTTTATCATCTTTCCTGAACAGACACATAGCATGACTTACAATTTGCACCCCATTTTGTGATTTTTGAACACTATTCTCTGTTTCCTGCAGCAGAATTATAAAATAGTATAAAATGTCTGAGTATGGAACTGGACCACAGAGCTGAAGAGAACAATAACATTATTTGGCATAAAAATAATTTTAAAAAGTCAGCTTGCTGCTGTATAATAAGTATTTAAAGTGTTTCAGACTGAGGAGGTGACACCCAGTGTAGTTCTCTCACCATGATGGCATCTGGCCAACTGCCAGCAGAATCCCAGACCTCTGAAAGCATTGCAATACTGTTGTTTTTCTGCACTTTGATAGGGCTCTTAAAATAGGTGAGAACTATTTTAAAGTCATATGCAGCTCTACTACTGTTGCCATGCTTTGAAGTCTGATCTTTGTCCTCGCTCCAGCCTGAATTCAATGGTGAAGTGCTGCCGAGTTTAACATTTTCACTGTCTCACTATATTTACAGCTTGATATGCTCCATCTGTTTTGTTCTTGTCAGGCCAGTCATGTTATATGTCTTATCGATATTTATAAAAGCAAATTAATAAACTGAATCCATTTAGAAATAACGTATGGAACAGTGATATACAAGGCTACTTTTGTGTATGGATATCATTAAACTGAAGTTGTGTATTATATGTCCACAAGATCACAAGAAACAGGGAAAGGAATTGACTGTCACAAGCAACTTTATTCCATAATTCGGTTCACCTCCAAAAATCTTACAATTTTTGCCTATTAAGAAGCAAATTTCTGTTTCAGCAAATTTCTTCTTCAGCCAGTTTGATAATTTTGGTACCTTATTATTTCACCACAAGTTTTACTAATGTGTTAATCACACCCTTATGTTGCTGTGTTAACTTTATCCCTGTCCTCAAGTTTAGCTCCCTCCTTCATATTTTTATTCCCCAAAGAGTTTGTAGACAACAGATAGGTTGATATCCTTAATTCTGTTAATTTCCAGCATGAAGGTGATTAGAGTGCTACACACTCTTTCAGGTAATGGCTTAATACTATCTTGAGCCTTGTATTAGTGTAAGTCTTTTTAACCTCACAAAAATCTTTAGCAAATTTTGCACAGGTTCTTTCCACTTTCTGTATACTTTCACAAACACCATTTGTTCTTTTAGCTGCTGGTGGATTATTACTTTCCTAGTACTTAACACTAAAACAAAGAAGCATGATAAAATGAATCTTTCCCAAAGTGTTATCAAGTATTGCACAAAAACAATACTGAATTAAAGGCTTGAACAATAAATAGCATTATTGCCCTTATGCATTACTGCAGCAAGGAGACAGGCAAAACAAATGAAAAAATTTCCATAAGCTGGCCTTTTTCTTCTGCAGAAATATTTTCACAAGCTGGTCTATGTCTACTCTAGAGCAAGAGAACAGTTGCTCCTGAAATAATTTCTCTGATATGGCAAAAATGAAGGAAAAAGAAAGAAAATTTTAAAGAGTGAAATATTATAATTCTTTAAGCAAAATAATGTTAGTGATCTGATTCTCAGGTATTACTCAGTTCTAGGAGATACCTACTGCTGGTTCTCACAGTAAATAACAGACTAAACTAACTCAATGGGTGCACACCTCGGAATGCAGCAAGGTTCACAAAGGTTGAGTGTTGCACCTCTTAAATTCAGCACAGAAATTGTCCAAAGTAGTTAGCAGAGCATTTTGATTTTCTGGTAGGTCTGAAAACTGGGCCATCTACACTGTACAACATTAGAGGTATACCTCATTTAATGTTTTTCCTCTTTAACAATAATTACAAAATTACAAAGGTAAGGAACTTTATTTGGAAAGTGTATTTTCTCAAGGAAACAGCAATATCTTGCAAAAAAATGAAAACTTTTCCTTTTTCATTAAAAAATAGGCAAAGTATTGATATTTTTAGCAGAAAGTATGTCAAGTAAAAATAATTTTGTTGAATAGAAATTTTTGTTTTCTGAAAAATTATACTCAGCAATATCAAGGCACAAGAAAGGAGAGATTCCAAAGATATTTCTGTGTAATTGAAAGCATAAACAGAGATTTGTCTTGATACCTCTTTGCAAATATGTGGGGGCAGGAATTAACAATTAGGTGAATTTTATTTCAGTCCCCGTACAATTCATTTGATTTAATTTTATTCTACAAAGAAAGGTTTTTCCTGCTCCTGTGCAATTTTTAAGTATTTGTATCATATCAAAGTTCTTTGAGGGTCTACATTCTGGCATCCACTGATTAAGTACTGTTTAATTTGGTTTTGAACAAAGGAAAATTAATTGCAGCTGTTGCATTAGTTCTTTCATAGAGTCCAGGTACCTTGGGAAAAGTGTAGAGATCTACTGAAATATCTCTCCTATGAGTGGGAACAGCTCAATCCATTATTTTACACAAAATATTTCAGAATGTTATGTGCCTTTATTACTGCCGGAAATAAAACGAGTTTTTGTGAACTACACATGTATTAAATGATATATGCAACCAGGTGCAGTAAAAATAGCCACCAACCTTATTTTCCCATTGCTAAACCAGTTAGCATACATCACATTACCACGTTTTACTGCACCATTGTGAAGAGTGACCTAGTTCTGTCTTTTTTTCCCAGTATCTTCTTTTGGTTCTGAGATTAGAAATTATGAGGTTTTGTACTAATATAAATTACATTTTGCCCACTATGTGCTCTGTGATTGTCAGAATGAAGTCTTCTGTAAAGTTTGAAAAAATTGGTAATTACATTTGTTAAAAATCCTTGTCTTGCTGTGTTAGCTGTTCAGAATTTACGAAGGGAAAAAAGGTGAACACTTCTATACCTGCAAAAATTATGACTTCTTCAATATTTAGTCCTTCTAATACTACCATTGGTAAGATATCATCTGCCACACAAGGACTGAATGCAAGTTTTCCAGCTACTGTGCTTGTACAAAATGACCTTTATCTGCCTAAGTCATTGGCCTTTAGTCAGGAAGTATGACCTCCTGCTCGATTACAAGCAGGGCAAACTGGATTTACAACATCCAGAGAAGGCCACTGCAGAATTATTCCAGCGCAGATGTGAATTCTTCTTGCTTCTTACACAAATGAAAGTTCAGATGGTAGCTAAACTCATGGGCCATACCCAACTGTATGTAAAGGTAGGAAAGGTTTTTCTTGGGAAAAAGCAGATATGGCACAGTAACTCTTTTGTTTCATCTTAGATCAGTATGAATTTCCTGAAATTTTATATTACTGGAGGAAATATGGTCTTATATGTAGCATTAAATTAATAAAAACTGAGTTGAGTAGCTGTGCTAGAGGTTTCATGGCCACTCCTTCCATCCCATACATATCTGAGACAGAGGGCAGAATCAACATTTATCAGCTGTCATTAAAATTATATGAACCTGTTTTTTCATTAACAGAAAAATGTCAGATTAATGAAGTAATCTGAAAAAGAGGTGAGGGAGAATCCTCTGATTCTTCAAAAAGTCATCTAAAACATACTGCCACATTTTAAATGAGAACATCAAGCTCTAGCTGTCATATAAACCATGGCTATAATTTTATTTTTATGAATTATTAAGCAAATTCTTCTATCAAATGACCAGTTTCTGATTAAAGGTAGGGAGGGGGAAGGAAAAAAAGAAAATTTTTTAGATTTAACATATGAGAATCCTGTAATTTTCTTTGCCTGATATGAAACAGAAAAAGTGTTTACTAAATTCAGTAAACTCCTCAGACTACTAAACTTTGCAGTAGACAAAGAGTTAACACGATATATTGCTTTTGGCTTCAAAGTCAAAAGTGGGTTAAAATGGACTGAGAAGTTTAGAATGTTTATTGTTTCATCGTGTTTGTTTGCACATTTCGGAAAATGAATGACACATTCAATTCCCTTTTGATAGTTTATCTTCACGCAGATGGAAATCAGCAGTGTTATTTTGAATTTTTATAAATTCAAGTTAGTGGACTCAGGAAAGTGAGGTTGTAAACCAGCTTTTTGTCGGCTTTTGTTCATTATGAGAAAAACACTGGTAAATGCTGCTTTAGCATTGCAATACACAAATGATTTAGTTATCATTAATAGGTTTAATTATGTTTAAAATATTAACTGAAATTTAAAATGCTGCAATAAGTAGATAGAAACTGGAAAGCTATTTCCTACCAACTATATGCAAATTATTTTCATTTAATTTTCTGAACTAATTTGGGAAGTGTACTAAACTAATTTGGAGACATTTATTCTCTGAAGGATAATAAAGTATACTGCAATTCATTTTGGAATAGTTTCTAATAATTTTAAAATAGATGGAAATTAATATTCTGGAATTAATTTGTTTTCTCTGTTATTGTTACTTAGAAATAATGGATTTCTGTTTTTCTTCGGAATCTAAAGGTTGCTAAGGAAACCACTTCTATTATAGCTGTGAGTATTGCATAGAACTTAACTATATATTAGAAAAAAGGCAAATGTAATTACAACTACCTTGTATTCAGAAATAATCTTATCTTTTAATCAGCAAGTGATCCTGTTTTAATTTTTGTATTTTAATGTAACAAAGAATTTACATTGCATGCACCTTTCCAGCAGGATTTATGCATAATTAGTGTTTTCAGGTACAAAAAATAACATCACAGTAAGAGTTCAATGCAAAGTTAAACAAATGGATACTGGGTTGAGATGTGGATGAGAAGCTATGTTGGAACATCCAGCTGATCCTGGATTTAAATATAGACAAATACAGCCTCTTTTATCTGCCCTGCCCAAGCTGAAGTTCAGAACATCATTTGGTAAGAGCCCTGCCCTCTTAGAGGAAATTAAAGCTGTTGTTCTGAAGACTCACAGCCATCAAAGACTGTGACACTTCATGTAAAGTTCCCTTTGAGGGCTTGGCCAAGTGATAGCCTGGATTAGCTCTCTTCTTTATGGATTGACCCTACCTTTGGGAAACTACTCACTAAATAAAATGCCCTTTGGATTAGACTCTTGAGCAAATGATGCAATTTGACATAAAGATGGCTGAATTTCGACGGGTTATGCAAGTTATATTTATATCAATTTAAAGCAGTAGTGGAAGGAAGAAGGAACGTGTAGAAACTTAGCAGCCTGCAAAGAGATTCCAGGCATCCACTGTATAAAGACTAGATCATTATGATTACAGTCAGGAATTTTTGTAATGCAGATGTCAGTGATGTTTATGAGCATCCTGCTTCCTGATGGCAAATATAAGAGTTAATACAATTAATCTCTTGACCCATGATCTCCTTACCAGGTCTGATCCTCAAAACAGCTGCTCTCAGTCTTTGGGAAATAATTTCTCCTAAGTTTTCACCCATTTCTTATAAACACCATTATCTGAATGGCTAGGTTTATAGTACGTTAGCTGCTAAACAACAATAATGCCAGAAGCAAGCAATAGGTGGCATAAGATTACTCACCCAGCCTCCACAACATTTTGGGTATCTGCTGAAATATAAAGAAGCTTCAGAGAGGGTCTGCAAAGCCACAAGCCAACACAGAGTTTAAGGACAGGCTGTTTCCAGTTATTGTGAACAATTTCTTCTAGAATTCCAAGGAGTTGGAGGCAGCTTTCTCTTTTTGAAGACTAAGGTTATGGCTGTAATGTAGTTACAGAGAATTGCTTCTGTAGAGTTAATGTAGCTGCTAAAGTGACTTTAATAAATTCAGATGGGCTGGAAGATGTAATTTGGGAGATGCTACCTGCAGCTGTGACTCATTTCCCATTAATTTTCTAGTAGTCATGGGTTTCCTTCCCATCTGGAAGATGTTATTTGGGATTATAGTTGGGTTTAAAATCCTGGAGATTAGGAGCTGTTATTCTGATAGAAGTTTAAGTATGCCAGGCATGTGAATAGAGGGTAATATAAGGGTTGTTACAGGGCAATAAAAAGTCTAATTCTCAGTTTTCAAAGTGTTCAGACACCTTTTCCTGTGGATGAGCCCAGTAACAGCTCAAGAGTTTTGTTTCCACACAATGTGGTCCATGTAGAAATTTTATTTGAAAGCTGTTAAGCTTGAAAAGGTAAATGGTGGACAAGAACTGGTTCATATGAGTAATTTCTTTTCTCTATACACAAGTCCTGAGAGCCTTGCCTAGCTAGAAAGGCAGAGCTCAGATTGTGGCTGGAGTCAAAGCTTTCTTTCCGTGTAGAACTTCAGAAAATTAGGGTTATATATTCAGAGAAATTCAGTGATGACTATAAAACTGTGTCCAGGAGAAACTTCCTTTCAGTTTTCAGTCCTTGCTTACATGAAATAGTAGGTATAGAGTTAGGGTTAGGAGTGGGTTCCAGATCATTGCATTAAAATAAGGTCATGCTTAAAAAAACAAACAAAACTTCTGTCAACTCAGAAGATGTTTATCTTTAGTTTCTAGAGAATCACTAGTATCTTGATTGTATGGCAAGCTATGAAAGCCCATGTGGAATCATAAAGACATCTGTTTATGAACTGCTGAATATCAGTTCATTCTCCATGAGCAAATCAGAAATTGTTCCCCCTCAGTGTTGGTGCTTTTTTCATCCATTGTTAGTACTGTCTGGCTTCCCTGAGTGGAATGCTGTGAAATGCTGTTAGCAAGGTGAGGGTTTGGATTACGAGTGCGGGAGCACAGTCTCACCCACACTTCAACGTGCCTTCTGGTGTGTGTGAATGAGCACACACAGAGGAAGTTACTGTGGAGTAGCTAACACAAACCCAGGAAAATGTCTACACAAGAGACCAGAAACAAATGTTCAACTACTACACTGGGGAATATGTACAATTTCTTCAGTGATAATAATGTTGGATACTGCACCAAGTCAGTCTGAAAGAAAACGGAAGTTGAAAGTACTTTCTAAAGCAGGAATGTAATGCTTCAGATGAATTGAATGTTATTCCTTATCAGTGCTGTTGGTAATCAGCTTTTGAAACAAGAATGTAATGCTCAGATACAGCTATTCCTGGAAAACACGTAGCCTTGCAGCAGGAAGATTGTTTGGCAGGTAGCTCAGTAGTATGTACTGAAGCAAAAGAAGTCACCTTGAGAACAGATGGAATACGATCAAAGATTAATGGCAGATTTATGATCCCTTTAAGAACAGGAGCCAAAAAAAGTCAACTTGAATCATAAATTTGGAGACTATATAGGATCAGAATATGTAGCAAGTAGACTTATTGCTAAAGTCAATTTGGCTACATGACTAAGAACTGAAAGCACTCAGAAGCAATGCAGGATGGGCTCTGGGCTAGTTTTGATAATCTCCTTAAGCAATTAAAAGAGAGAAGGAAGGGAACTGAAACGGAGCATAGCAAAAGCTACAGGCTTTCTAACTTTAAAAAAGAGGCTTTTCTATCTATTGGCTTTGGGAATTCCAGATAGAATACAGAATAGCAGTTAAATCTTATGTCATAGCAGAATAACTTTGCATACTCTCTGTAGCATTAAGTGCATATTTAACAGCTTGTCTGAGAGGCACTGTAGAAGTCTAGGCTCTTCTAGTCATGCAGCACTCAAAGTAACTGTTTGTTTTCTCAACTTTTATTGAAAGAAAGCTACAAAATAAATTTATCTATAAAATACTGATGTATGAGATGTGATATTTAGTCATACATATTCATTATAGAATGTGTATTATAGACTTCACATGCAGTAAAGTTATATTACCTGCAGGTATGTTAGGCCAAAATGATACCAATTTCTTTGTGCTATGTAGTTTAACTTCTAGCTAAAGCTAGAATTTTCAGATGTGAATGCCTTTTAATGTTACCTTGTTTTAGGCAGTGGGAAGTCTGTAAAGAGTAACAATTGGTGAGAAGAAAATGAAACAGAAATTAAGCATCAGTACAGTGTTTTATTAGTTTTGCTTGCATGTTCCCTTTCAGCACCAAGTATTGCTTGAGAAATAACAAGTTCAATTAATCCAGAAAATAAAGTAGTGTAGCTGCAGCAAGTAGGCTGAGGGGTTTTTTTTGTTTGTTTTCTTTTTTTTTTTGTTAAATACATCTTATAGTAGTAAAATTAACTAAGGCTTTTCCCATCAAATTCTACACTAGTATTAGTGCAGCTAACTGGTTACCAAAGGGCCTTTTGCTGATTTTTATCACCTGACATTCAGGTGAAGATTATTTCTATTAATTTCCAGAAATTCATCTTGTATTGATAGGGATGGGATGCATGACACACAGAGCAAACCAGAACTGAGTAGTAAATGGACTGCAGCTGACAGTGGCCTGATGGAACAGGAAGCTGGAGAAGGCAAGTCTTGCTGCAGTACTTATGTCCATGGTGTAACAGGACACAGCAATGTGTCACATGCTGAGAAGATGCTTCTGACAGCTTTAACCTGTGTCATCAAAAGCTGGTACTGCCAGCATTGGCTTCATCCATTTTAATGTAATTTTGGTTGTAGGATGTAGGTATTTATTTCTTGTTTAATAATAATTTAGTCCTTTTGATAACTAAATAAACAGAAAAGGAATTTAACTTGCTTACATATCTAAGCATCACCTTAACCTGATAAGAATTACTACATACAAGAGCATGAAGTGACAGGATGGGGGGAATGGATTCAAAGTGAAAGAGTGTAGGTTTAGATTAGATACTAAGAAGGAATTCTGTACTGTGATGGTGGTTAGGCACTGGAACAGGTTGCCCAGCGAAGTTGTGGAATCTCCATCCCTGGCAATGTTCAAAGCCAGGTTGGATGGGGCTCTGAGCAACACCTGTCTAATGGCAGGTGTCCCTGTCCACAGCATAGGGAATGGAATTATATGTCATTTGAGGTTCATTCCAACGTATTCTATGAGTCTATGATTTTTTTTCTGGAAAGTGTATAATCAACAAGGAATGAATGAATAATGTCAAAAAGCTTCAGAGGAAGAATCTGTGCATTCTCATCTAGTAACTCTCATGTCACTTGAGCTTGGTTTTGTGCTTTTACTAAACTGATCTGTAATTAATGGTGCTATATTCATTGCAATATTATCGAGAAAACACAGCTGAGAACAAGACACTATACTTTTATTGAATTTAGTTGCTGCATATAGGAGAGAAAAAGACTACAAACTAGAGTCTAAATGGTAAAACTGAACATTTTGCTCTGAATGAGAATTCGGTTGAAATCAACAGAACTTAACACAGAAGTGCTGTCTTTGCAGGAACAGCATCATGAGCAGAGCTGAAGCAATCACAAGCCGGAAAGAAGCTGTAATGAGCTGGAAAAAATGAACATAAGGGTAAAAAAGTTCCAAGAAATATGCCACGTTAGAGTAGTGATACTGAGATGCATTAAAGTCATTGCTGTCTTTGTACAAAAAGTGCAGGCTCACAGAAGAACCCCCCAATCATTTCAGTGAGAGCTATGCACCAGCATAGAGCTGTGGCTCTGATTTTGTTATTGGTTCAATGGGTCGACCCCCTCTGAAGTCATGCATCTTACAATTATGTCAATATAAACGATTCCTGTAGCAATGGAAGGCCTTCAGCTAATAAATAGTGCAGGATTTTTTTCATGTTAAGCTACAGTAGCTGAGTATAAATGAGCCCAAAGTAAAATTTGATTCTTGGATTTCTATAATGCTTGTAATGATAAATCCAGCCAAGCAAAGGTGGAATCTGCAATCATTTCATGAACACATGTATCTACAGCTACTCTTGTAGCACCTAAGCAGTCTTAACTTTTCGTTTTAAAATGCTGGGCAAGAAGGTGACCTTTCCAGTAATTGCATACCTGGTAGAGCATTGAGCAGCAGGACTGAATTCTGTTTCCTCCTTTGTCAGGAGGACTTAAACTCATGTGTTTCCTGTGAATTTTCTGATCTTCATGGACACAGATCACCAACAGCTTAGGAGGATTGACAAGAAATCATACCATATGCTCAAGCAATAAAACAACTAATACAATGAGAAACTCTCTCCTTCTAGCACTGATATCAAGGCACACTGCAGAAAGGAGCCAAGGGGCGTGGAGTTCAAAGCAGTGGGTGTGTCTAAACAGCTGCTATGAAATATTTGTCCACAAAACCAGAGGCCAGGATATCAATCCATGGCCTAGGAATTTCTTATACATTATATTAGCAGCAGTGAGATTAAAGACTGGAAACATATGTAAATTAAGATCATTTTTATTACACAGGTATGGAATCAATTACCATCAGGAAAACAGGGGTCGCATATATTTGCATTTCAGTCCAAGCATTTCAAACAAATACACATTTTTCCTTTGTTATTCACCAGTTGCATTTATGAGTTCAGTTTAAAACAAGCAATAGTAATAAGTAGAATACTGATTTATTGGATAAACAGAGGAGAAAAATAGTGCCCAAGACTGAAGGTACTGAATTATCCAAAGAAATTTGTTCACAGTATTTTCTAACGTTATTTAAAAAAAAAACCTTCTTGTCATCTGCTTCAAATTTTGTCTGTTGATTTGTGCTCAAATGTGTGATTTTCTAGACATGGCTAAGCACTTCAGATTTCAGATTGCAACTCATTATTAAGGATAATGGACAATTTTCTATGGTAAAGAAGTATATCAAAAGAGTATCAGAAGCACTATTGTATTAGAACAAAATTTAATAAAATCCAGATTGCATAGATTAGTGAGAGGAGAATGAAAAATGGGCACCAAATTACTATGCTTCTAATTCTAACTGAATTTTGCTAGATACTGTTTCAACACACTAAGTATAGACATTATTCAAGAAAAGTGTAAAACTGCACTTTCTTACTTTCAGCAGTAGGAATTCAAATTCCCTAGAACAAGAAAGTGGTGAATATGAGGAACTTTACTTTGATCCATTTCTTCTTATCCTCCTTGAACAAGGCTTTTATCTGGCAGAAAGATCTACACTTATGATACTAGTGCAGTAATCTTGTCTAGTAACATTTCAGCAGCTGGTGTGATTCTTTTAGCTTGTTTTTGGGTTTTTTTGTTTTGTTTTGTTGATTTTTTGTTTGTTTCTAACTAGTAAGGAAAATAAATTTTTGAGTAAATAATAATATCTATTTGCGTACTTTGAAAGCAGAAAATACTCATCTCAAATTTTCACATATGAGAGATCTTAGCAGATTATAGCTTACTATAACCTATTCACACTGATTTTTATAGCAAAGATGTCTCAGCATGGTCAGGAGGGCCTGGACTTTGGTAAAACTGTTAGATGTGATATGTTTTACCACTCCCATAATTCAGCAGAAAAAATTTGCGCAGATCTAATAATTTCAGAAAGTGCAGAATTTTCTTTAGGAGGTTAGTAGAGTTTCTTATCTAGGTGGGCAGCTTGTAGAAACCCTGTACTAGTACATTTTATTTTTCTCCTCAATACTATTTCCACTTGTGCATGACTGGTAAACTATTATGAAATGATAAATATTCAAGAGCATTGACTTTATTATGTGCATTGAGTATAGGAAAACAACATTGCAAGTAGTGTGAAGAAGTTGGAAAGTTCTTTTATCACAAATGCTGCTAAGAATATGTCAGTGAAGTATTTCAATACATATAATAAAATGGTATTTTTCCCCTCAATTTATATAGCTCTTCAGTAACTATTCAATCCCGTCAACTAGTATATTGCTTGACAGAGGACAGTATCAAAAATGTGCTTCTGCAACCCTGATTTTTTGTTAGCTCATTAACTATTTTATGGTCAGTTTTCTTTTGTGAGTAGTAAACCCATTATACAAAATTACCTCACAGCACAACTGTGAGCATTTAAATGTGAAATTATTTATTTGTATTTATTTTCCTGTTTTATCATAACAGATTTTTTACTTATCAATATCAAGAGATCAAGTTCTTTCTACTCAATTAACACAGCTAATATTGCTAGGTAGTTTCTAATTATCTACTAATTGCCTGACTGATAGTTTTGTATTTTATTCCACTTCAGGGTATTTTTTGTGTCCAAAGGAGCAGGAGATGTCCAGCCATGTTAGCAATTCTTACTAACTGTCAGTAAGTTACACATGATTATCTTTGGAGTAACTTTTATTGTTGTGTTCTAAGCTTCTTGGATGTGGAGAAAAAGGACAATTAAATGGTATGCTGGACTCTTGGCCATTCCCATGATGGCATCTCTCTCAATTATTAAAAAAAACCAAAAAAAACCCCAAAACCCCTTACTCTTTTTCTGCACTTGACTGATTCCATTCAGCCACATTGAAATACATATACATATATAAATGTATACATATATATGTGTATATATATCTATACATATATATCTAGCCTCAACCAGAGCTGCTGGATGCCTTTGAGTGGTGATTTACTGAGTTGCTGTGTGCCCTTGAGTTTGAGATGAATCTTGTGAAAGGTGTCTATCTAAGGGTTCTACTCAGATTCCAATTTGGAAGACTCTTAAACCCTTACATTAATTGTAAATCAGAACTATACAGCTTCCTGAGATCAAATTAAGGACCAATCTTATAAAATTCCAAAAAAGAGAGAATAAGAGAGCAAAAGTTTTGGGAAGCCCAAGCTCTGAGGGGCAACAACAACCAAAGAAAACCATATGTAAAGCAAATGCATTAAAAAAATATCCATAGGGTGTCCATGTGAAAAGGGAAAAATAAATGGAAAAGGAAAGAGAACATTTTAATCATATGGTATTTCTCCATATTTACAATCAAGAAGGTTTTAATGAGTTTTTAGAGACACTCTTAGTAGCATAGTTCTAATAATAACAATCGTTAAGGATGACACTGTGTCTTGTAATTCTTCATCTAGGTTTCAGGAAAAACAACTTGACTCTGACTGCTGACCTAAAATATTACTAAAAGAGCATTTTTGTTAAATGATATTATATTATATGCCTTCACCTTTTGGATCTTTTTAAAAACATGTTGACTCTTAAGATGCATTTATGATCTGACAGAAACTTGCTAGTACTGGCCAAGAAATTTTTCTGCCATCTCCAATATACTGAAAATCAACAATTTACCATTTGGTTGCAAATTGTTACAATTATGATCATTAGAGCAATACAGAACTGGAACAGGTGTAAAAAGCTTGATTGCTAATGTCTTGTTTTCACAAGCTCATAACTTTCTAAGGAAAAAAACCTCATGATGCAATAAAAGTGACATAAATGTAACCTAATCCAGCCCTCTAGTTTTCTATTTTGAGCTTCTTATGGGTTACAGAGATGGACACCCTCAATGACACCATTAAAATGAAAAATAGCTGAAACTTAAACATAAAGGCTGAAAAAATATTCCCTGTCTGCAACTGTGGAATGTTTTCATTGTGGTGTGATGTCATAATACTCATTCTTAGAAAATCCCATAATACTTTTAATATTTATGGTAAAGGTCAATGAGTTTTGACACTAAGGACTTTGTTAAAAAAAAAACCAAACAAATACTTATAAACTGCTTACAGTCAGGTTAAAACCGAATTCCTGTGGGGAACTGATCAGAAACTTGTAAGCAGGATAGAGTAGAAGTTTAATCATAAAATAATATCGTAATATTTCACCGTATTGTAGATTTTGTTTCCTAGTTGCAGTACTTATGTCTGTTGGCAGAACCACAGAGTTGCAATCCACTGATGAGTATTAATGCATAAAAAAGTATGACCCATCTTGAACAGTAGTTCTCCTTTACCCTTTGAATAAGAGCTCTGCTTTTCTTTTAGAAACTTCTCCCCATCGTGTTCCACTAAAAAACTGAGATGTAATTTTTTTTTCTTGTGAAGCACACCTGTAGGCTCATCCTTCCAACTGCCAGACACAACCACCCAGGTGTGCCTCCCCAGCTCTCCCAGCTTGCAGCTTAGGCAATGGATGCACCCTGGGCTTTTAATCTGAGTAGCACAGCAGCCTAACCTTTTGTGGCTCAGCCAAAGGTGAAGTGCCCATGCTTCGTCTCAGGTTTGTTTTTCTTTCAAAAATACATAGCACTCAAATGTTTTTTTCCTGCGGTTTTGCCTGAATACACTCAAAACAAAATTTTCAGTGCAAAACTAACAAGAAAATTATAACTTTGAGCTGTCAAAAAGTACCACGACTACATTCCCATGCTGTTTTTTTTAAAATTCTGCTGCACTGGGTATTAAACTTCAACCCATTATTCCAGAGACAGCACCAAGACACATGGGACAGAATGGGAATGACTGGGGAGACATTGGAGAGCTGGAACAATTTTTTTTTCTGTTCTTAATAGATTCTAGACATAAATCCTGGCTTTAAAATGTGAAAGACTTAAGTATGTAACCTAAAAATAGTTGACATAGTTGACATGTCTATTACATTAAAGCACAGTTGGTCAACTGTCGCTGTTGAGCCGCTAGCAGAGAGAAAAGACCCTCCAGAAGTTGTGGGATAAAAAAGAAATTTATTTTTTTTGTTTTTCCAACTTATATAGACTTTTCAGAGGTCACTCAGATGGGCCAGTCCGAAACCTCCCCCTGAGCCTATTGGCCAGGCCCGAACTGTGCACATCTCGAGAAACCGTTTTAATAACATCCAAACTTTATCTTTGTTTATAAAAACACAAGAAAATTCTCACGGGAAAAGTCTGTGCTAGCCACAGTCAACAGTTGTGCTCTGCTGTACTGTTATGTGAAATGTACCTTTTTTATATTTCACCCCAAGATTTTTTCTAGCGGAGAAGAATAAGTTCAGTTCTGAGATCATACAAACACTGTCAGATAACTACAAAAATCCTAGTGATGTCAGAGAGAAGGAAAGAAGAATGAAATGTTCAAGAAATTATATTCCCTATAGTTACAGATTATGCTATAGAGGTTACTATTAAAAGTTTTCCATGTGCCTTAGGTAATTAAGTTCATTACCCCATTTTCAAAGTTTCCTAAGAATTTCCTCTTGTATATTACTAGACAGGTTAGGTAAAACTCTTGACAAGTTTCTAGACAGCTGCTGCAGATGTCCAGCACTGGAAAATTATTGACTTCCTATATGTTATTTGTTTAATGGTTTACTTTCCAACATTATACTCCCACAAAATATGCTTCAATTTTCCCAGAATCACAGGGTTATTATGCTGATTTGGAAGGGACCCACAAAGATCATCAAGTCCAACTCCTGGTCCAGCACAAGACCATCCCCATGAATCACACAATGCAACTGAGAGCATTGTCCAAACACTTCTAGAACTCTGTCAGGCTTGGGGAGGTGGTTCAGTGCCCAGCCACTCTCTGGGTGAACCTTTTCCTGATATCCAACCTAAACCTCCCCTGACTCAACTTCAGGCCATTCCCTTGGATCCTGTCACTGGGCACCAGTAAGATCAGTGTCTGCCCCTCCTCTTCCTCTCCTGATGCAGTTGTAACTGCAGTGAGGTCTCCCCTCAGTCTCCTGTTCTCCAGGCTGACCAGAGCAAGTGACCTCAGCCACTCCTCCTATGGCTTCTCTTAAGGAGGCTGTGATCATAAAAGTCCCTTCCAACTCCAACTATTCTATGATTCTCTAAACTTTAAAGCGTGTAAGTCTTGCATTGAACTGAATTAAAAATAGCTTAAGTCCTTGAAGCAGTGACATAATATCAAATTGCCTATTTCGTGAGCAAAGCTGCAAATCAAACTGGTTTATCTACACTTGCATTTGAAATATTCATATATTCTGGCAGATAGTCATACCTGAAGTTAGGTAGACTTATAGCTCATTCACAGAGAAGTAACATGGATGTTGCTGCCTTGTGTGTACAGATGTCTCTGCTTTTATTCTAATTTTCCTTTATTGACTAGTGTTCCATACTGTGACAGAGTCATCTGTGCTGTTTATTTTTGATCTCACTCCTTTGTATTGATATTCATGAAAACAATCAATCCCACTGCAAAAATTCAGAATTTCCCTTCCTTCTCACCACATTTCAAAGCTCCTCAGAGGTGGAATTTTCCATTTACACTTTAAAGTCTCTCTGGAAAATTTTTTTTCCTTGAGATAGAACAAAAATTTAGTATTCTTTCTCCAAAGACTGAATAAATGAATACATAGATATTATGATAGTTTTTGCACTACCTGCTGATTACTTCAAAAAACATTCAAGTTAATAGAAATGCCTTAAAATTTTCTCTATGGTGATAAACCACTGGATCATGTTCTCCATTCAGGATGTATTTTCTGTGTGTCAAGTTGATTTCATTCATTTTCTTTTTGTTTGGCCTGAACCAGAGTACTAAAAGTAAAAATGATGGCTTCATTCTGTTTTGGGTTTTATTTTCTCAATACTGAGTCAAAAGTCACAGAAGTTGGGCAAGCCCATTCATCTGCTTGAAGCAGAAAGACTTCTCCTTTCATATGAAACAAATAATTGGTTCTTATTGCATGATTTGAATAACAAAACAGTGTTAAAAGAAATTTATTTTGAAACAGTATAGCTGACTTTGCCTTGCTGTCGTTTTGTGACAACCCTCTGTGTTGTACTCCAGAAGCCTAACAACCGTTTTTTGTTTTATGTTGCTCTCTATATATTCAAAAACATCCAACAGGAATGTTCCAGTAAGAATTTATAAGTCTTTTTCTGTTAACACTCAAATTAGCTTCATTTCACAATAAGGAAATACAGCAGGTAAGACTTGTCAGGGTTCATTATAGAAATTAGTAAATGAGTCCAGACTGACACCGTAGCACTGTTAGACAATTTTTTTGGTCAGAGGACTTAATTAGTGAGGTATGCAGGTATGCATATATAAGCAAGGTATCTGTTTACTTCTGGTGCACTAATAAAAAATATTTTGATAGTGAGTAGTCCAGGTAAAAAGTAATATTCAGAGGGAATAAAGCAATGATTTTGCTGATTTGGGTATTACTGTTACAGAGATGTAATTTCCCAATACGTTTAGACCTAAAATTACTTGTAATTCCAATACCTATTACTGATACATCTGACATAAATGGAAATTTTACTTTATTGTCTGCTATGTGTTAATGTATATGTGACTTCATGGGTTGTTAAACTTTTACACCTATTCCAGAATTGAATTTCTTCAAAAATACATGATAATGCACAATTATAATGACGTACCAAGTTTGAATCAGCATGTTGCAGGCAGTTATGGCAACACATTTCCTGACACTGAAACTGAATTGAGATTAATATCTATGCTGCTTTATCTTGCTACTGTGTAAAATGTCTAAAGCAGCATTTGAGCACTGAAAACCAAAGGGGTTTTCTAGTTTCCTTTTAAGTGACAGCTCTATAGAACTTGAGGCAAAAAAAAAAATCTGCATGCATCTTTTTTAAGAAACACAGATGCAGTTAATCTTGGGACCTGTAAGATTAATATGAAGATAACAAGTTTCGCTGAATGTCTTTCATGGTTTAAAAACAATAACACCTATATTTTTATTAGCTCTGTTAACAGTTAAGAGATTTTTTTTTCACATAGAAAAATGTGGTTTAAAAGGCAATTTCTTTTATATTGAATTTACAGTTTATTTTCTGATTATTATTTAACTCTCAGAATATAATAAGGTACAATGGTAATGAACATTTTTCTTGCTAGATAATGATTTATGTTCATGGAAGTAGCTTATTCTGTATGTTTCTGTGGCACAGAGGCATATCTTAAAGAAACACATACTAAATCTGCTCTTAGCATAAAGTAATTTTTCAAAGAGTTCACATCATATTCTCTGAACTGAGTGGAAAGTGCAGTGTGGATCTCTGGCTCAGTAATTGATGGACACTATTAGGTCTTCCCTTCAGGAGGCTGCATCAAAACTTCCCCCTCAAGCAGTATTCTGACACCTGTGCTTTTATGTTTGACAATCTTGCTAAACAACAAATAATAAGTTTCATGCTATTTTTTAAGATCTGTTGTCTGTCTCATACATTTTTGAAATGCTGCAGTCTTTTGGAGATGGAATGACTGTGAGCTAGAGTTCCTTCTCATTTTTTTAACTGTTTCTCAAGGTTATAAATCCAGGTACCTGATGTTTTTTATTTATTAGTGAAAGACAGCCACCATCTGCCACCTAAGATACAATTGAATTTTGAAATATTTGGCTAAAGCTGGGCATTGGAAGAGGACTAATTAGTAGATGAATGTCATCAACTGGTTGGAAGCAGCTGAAGGACTGGAGGTTTCCTGAAAGAGAAAGTTCCTTCATTATTTGATACTCAGGCAAAATGCTTGGAATTGATACTAGCTACCTTACTAGTGTTTGAGGTTCAGGGAATGATATAAAGAAATAAACCTATTTTCAGCTGTTGCATATTTTCCATTATCTAGTCTAGACTATTTTTCCTTTGCTTTTCAGGTTTGGTGACTTTAGTCTAATGACAGTATTATGGCAGATGATGCTCTGTGTTTCCTCTGTTGTAATCACAATATGAAAGTCTACTGAGAACATGTCCCTGAATGTGAGAGTAAAAAAATCCAAACAACACCCAAAAAAGGCCCTTCCAGCATATTCTGTCATTCCTTACTGTTGTTGGCAAAGTTTCATACCAATCAGTCAGTTATCATAAAAATACCAAGGGTGTCACTTCCAAGTGAAGATTTCATATAGTTAGAATCCTAATATAAGAATTTTAGAATATCGTAATACCTAACAAAGGTTAAAGAATAAAAAATTAGGAGCTCTTGATAATGTCTATTTATAAACTGCAGTCTTCCAATGTGTATCTTTTAAATCTGATGTTTTGAATTATAAATTGCAACATAGGAATAAATTACAAAAATTATTGTCTCTCTTGTTAAGCGTCTAAGTTAAGTAAAGTTTGCACATACCCAAAAATTCTTACTTTTCTTCTGAGCATTATTGTACTAGTTTTCTAATGGTTTAGTAATCAGAATGCAAGAAATTGTAATCTGAGCTTTGTATAGTACAATGTGGTGCCATGCAGAAAAGTTGTAACAGTCCCATCACCAGCTGAGGTATCAGGGCAGGCCCTGTAGTAAGGACACACTTAGAAGTAGATATGTGACTTTAAAAGCTGTGGTGCTTTGTAGCCAGAATGAGCTTCTGGGCTGCTCTTTGACTGGTTTGCTGATAAACTCTATCAATACATATATCAATACATACATCAATACATATCATGTGGCCAGACAGCATTTTATGTGTGCCAGTCAGTCAGTACCACAGGAGGATGAAAGCTTGACAAATCCTGGCAGCTGAAGATGGACCTGAGAGCCTAGTTTCTGTTTACTACCAGCTTGCCAGATTTTCGAGCCTATTGCATAGGTTGCCTTTGTTTATAAAACTTGTTTGCTTCCTAAATTTATGTCTTGTGCAATTGTGTCGCCTGGTGCTTGTTTTGATCTCCCCATTTAATTTTTGCTTTTCTAGAATTTGGCACAGTACCAGTCAGTATTTGCTGCATACACCTTTGACTTTGTGGAATCAATTTCTTCCCCATTTCCTGACCTCGCTTGCCATGGCCACAGTAGCAGCTTCCCATCTCCATTTCTGATTCCATTTTGTCTGTCAGTTTGCGCCCTAACAGTACTAAATTTATGCATATGCCACTTAAAAAGTTATTTATTCTGTAATCTGTCCTTCTGTTTCTCCTGTTAAAAAAGGATTGAGGAGATGAAATGTTCTAACAGATTTTAAAGAACACAAACCACTAATTTCATTTCTGATTCAATAGTTCAGTCATACCCTTTTTCCATTAAAAAAAAAAATTGTATACAGTAGGTAGCTTAGATCAGGTCATCCCTAACAAGTGAGTGGCAGTGTTTTCTTTACATCATTATCACTCCTAAAACAGGCTTTGTTGGGTGGTACTCAAAAATGAGTTTTAGGCTTATATTATTTCAGACATTGCCACACAATGTTGACTGAAAGAAGGTGATAATCTCATGTTCTCGGGTGAGAAGAATGGCAATACTTAGTGCTAAATTTGTACTGTTAGCATTAGTTTTTTGACATCCAGCATTAATTTATAAATAAACACATTGGGGCAGGAATATCATATTTGAGTATTCAAATTTTTATTTTTAAAATCCTAATAGTCTTCCAAAACAAGGTAAAAAGGAAGGCATATATAATTATTTAAAGCCAGAAAGAGTAATGTGAGTAAGAATTTGATGCAATAGGGTAAGAAAACTGATGGTAGCCTGTAAAATTCATGTAATGGAGGAGTAAAGGGTTTAAATTGGAAATACTAAGAAATACAACTTCTTAAGTACAACAATGTATACTGACTCACTAGTGTGCTGTATAATAGCTTCAATTTCAGAACATACAGACTCACAATCTTGAGTCAAATCTCACCATACTGATTTTTTTTTAATTATGAAAACAAAATTAAGTATCTATTACCAAAATTAATTACCTATTAAGCACTGACTTGATCTGCAGCAGTTAGAATTCTACAGAAAAGGAACAAAGTAATTAAGAGCGAGAATTCTGGCTTTTAGCCTAGTCTAGTGGATCAAATCAGGTGGATGGGAAAGCTTATGACAGCAGTTAAGAGACCAAAGCCTGCTTTATACATTTAATAAAAAATAAAAATATGATCAGTGGCACTACTTTATACTCTTCTTCAGTCGTTAATTAATCAAGTTGTATGCACATATGGGAGGCTGGAGAAAAAAATAAGCAAACAGGGTCTGCTTCAGCATGAAGATAACACACAGCTTTATATCTGTATTTCCAAATCCTGATGAAAGAAGATTACATTGTTCTCTTTTGGCAGGAGCCGTGACACAAATAAATGCAATTTGGCTGCAAATCAAGATGACATTGTGTGAGCTAACTGCTGAAACAACTGGACAGTAAGGTAGATATATTTTTGTATCTTTCACCCAGGGTGTGTATCTGTCCTTAACTGACTTAGGTCATTGGCTGCAAGGTTGACTGAAGCAGTTTCTTTAACACTAAGATTCAAAAGTCTCTGGTGCTCAGAGATTATTTCTTTTTGATGTAGACTTTTCATTGACCATACAATGAACTTGGCATGAATTAACTTCTAAAATCCCTCCAGAAACTAAAGCTTGTTAGTTTGGTGGCCAGATTCTTCTGACAGGTGCCTACTTCCTATGGGCATATAATGCTATTTTTTTTGGAATACACTATTCTCAATTTTTCAGTAATATTCAATGGAATAAAGTCATTACTAACCATGAATGCTCTACCTTGACCTTCATGAATCTCTTCAATATTTTTATCTGTTATCAGTGAATACATCTGAATATACTTTGGCTGATAAAAAATAAGAGACTGGTAGGTTAGTTTTTCCTTGGAAGGAAAGACAATGTGATTAATTTTCATACTTAATCAAATATTTCAGCTTTTTGGACAGGTTGTGAGTCTCCCTCCACCAATGTAAGAAGACAGGTGTAGACAAGATATTTATACAGGGATTATTCAAACAATTGTATTTGAATTTCATCACACCTATATCCTGTTTTAGTAGTTTCTTTCTTGTTTGTTGAGCTGCTAAATATCTATCAATGTGGAGGGTCCTTCAGTGAAAGAATTAAAAATAGTCAACAAATCAAATTACTCAAGAAATATTTTTGTACTAGACTTAGCCCTCTTGTTTGAAGTGAAGCTTGTGTTCTTCTGGATGGATAGGGTAAGGTTTTGACCAAAGAAATTGTAGGACTGTGTAATTTAGATGTGACAACAATATATGGAAAACTTGTAGTAAGAATTAAAATTAGTTGATGCAGAAAATTTGCACAGAATTGAAGCAAGAGAGCTGGTCTTCAAGGGCTTCAGAGAAGAGATTTCCATGACAACAGAATACTCAGGTATGCAAATTAAGAAACAAAGCATCTTAGAAAATAATCAGGAAATACTCCTCTGTTTCATAGAATAAACACTGCACAATTTAGGAGCACTAGTTCTGTAGGAGAAATGGGGATAGAGAGCTGAGAAAGTAGGGCCATTGCTGGCCAAATTCCCTTCTCACTTAAATCAATACTATTCTTTTAATCATACAGCCATAAGGATATATATGGAGAGAACATACCTCAAGATTTATAGTAACGTTGTTCTGTGAAAGGATCAAAAGCTTCAGACTGTCTTCAGCAGTCATGTACCCAGCAGCTAAAACAAACACTTTAATGATGAATATTCCACTGACCTCTTCATAAAACTGTTCTAACATTTGCCTACCTTAAAAGTCAGAAATTTTATCCTAAATTTTGGATGCTTCTTTGCTGCTACCTAAGTGCCTGTCTTCTGCAGCACTGCTGTTGGCCATGGAGAACAATTGATCTCTGTCTTCCTTGGAGCAACTGTTTAAATGTAAAAGACTTCTGTCCTGTCCTGCAAGTTCTCATAATATTATATACAGGGATTAATGTACACTGTAGAAGCTCTTATATATATTGTGTTATGTAATCTCTGCACAAGTATTGCAGACCTCTTCCTATGACTCATGCTGTATTATGAATTTGGTCTTCTATTCAAGAGCTTTAGTTGTTAATGAAAGGAAATCATATATATATGATTTATACTCATAGAGCTCTCTTTTATCACAGGCATCCCATCAGAGATATCAAGCTTTGCCTTAAAACATTTATTTTGCCTTAAAACATTTATTTTGCCTTTCCTCCCATTCATTTTGGAAGGGTATTCCAGTACTTGAATTCTTTAATGCTTAACAACTTTTGTTAAATACACAGCCTAAATTTATCAGATTATACAATTTGTTCTGCCTCCTGCATTGACATTTAGCTGAAGGAGCTTTTTCATTCTTTCACTGTTTTTTACCTGTCTGATGTATTTATATAGCAACCGTATCCCATCTTGGATTTTTTATATGAGGATAAACGAGCTCTTTTGGTCTCCCCATAGAGACTAGGCTCCTTCCAAAAAGAATATCATTGCCGTTGAAGAGAGAACTTGGCCTTTATCTCACTATTTAGAGGCACTAACAAAAGATGAGACTACTGTCTTTCCATATATCCGTAAATGAATCATTAGTGCCATAAATCTAGTGGAAATATCATAGGAACAAAATGCTTTAAAACATTCTGAAATTTTTAGCTTTGTATTATTAATTATTGTTTGATATTCTATGGACTGGCTTTTGAGTTAGCGAGGACTCCCCAGACTTTGTTCTTAAAGCCCTATCGTCTGGAAACTCTGTGGATGTGGATTTAAAAATGAAAAATGTCAAAAACTGTATTCAGCTAGATCCTGTCGTTGGCTGTACAGAGCACTACTGCTCTCTGATCTCACTAGCTGAACATAAAAGCCATTATCCTTACTGCTGTTATTCAGTTTTTCATGAGAAACGATGTGTGAGGTAAATAGGAAAGGGAAAAGGAAATGGAGAGGAGACAGAGAAGTGGGGAGGGAGAAGGATTTACTGGAGCAGAGTGCAGAATTACCTGATGAGAATGGAGGACGAAAAGCAATAGGAAGCCAACGTATGGCTGAATGTAAAACTGCCAGAAAAAGCATTGAGAAATCATTCTGCCATAAACTGGCTCAGTCTGGGCAGTCTCCTACACCAGGGTAGGCTCAGGGGGGTTTGTTGCTCTTTTCTCTTAGGTTTTTCTTTTTTCTGTCTCTTCTGAGCCTAGGACAGATCATTAAGCAGGTGTTTCACATAAGATCGTAAAGCCTATGGTCTATTTTATATAAAAACTATAGTTTTCCCCCAATAACATAGGTTAGATGCAGTCTGATTACCCAATATTTTTCTTCAACCTTCACCTGTCTAATGCATTGTTTTTCAGCTTGTCCTCTGAAGTTCGCTGCATTTCAGCAGCAGGTAAAGTTGCTCCCAATATACTTTTATCTTAAAAACTGCAATGCTATTTTTTTTACATAAAGTTGATGTAAATATAAAACCTTATAATTACTCAGGTCTACTAATGAGATAACTTTAGTGGTAGTCTAATAATGACAACAAAAAATTCAACAACAATTTAGATTAAGTGATACAGCTTATACCAAGGAAGTCTTCAAGCAGCACATCAAAGTCGTGTTGAATATTACATGTGGGTTTTTTAAATATAACCTTGCCTTAGTTTGTAATGACTTTATTCTAAAATATCTGCAGTGTGGCTATTATAAACCATGAATCACAGTTGAAATGAGATATAAAACCACAAGACTCTCTCAAATCAAATCTCAAACGTCTAAATACTGGCATTTAGCAATGAAGCCACTCCCATCACCTGCAGAACATTGAAGTGAAGCCAGCAAAGAAAGATGCGACAGTAGGGAAAAAAAAAAGAAGAAAACAAAAAAAAGAAGAAAAAAAAAGAAAAAAGCTGGATCTTAGTTCTGAAGTGACACTAAGTGAAGGATGAGCACATACTTCTCTGAGTTTTTTAAATGCCCCAACAAAGAAATTAATTCATATCTTGACTGTTTTACATATAGAGACAGTATTTAAATTGGAAGTTTGCTAAATAAGGTTTTAGTTTTTTTTTTTTTGCTATCACATATAAATTCTGATGCATTACTCATTTACATTAAATCAAATTGCTTCCAATCCTCACAGAACTTATTACAAAATTTTACTATAAGAAAACAAATTGAGTTTCAAGGAAAGGAGGCTCAGAGACTCTCATCTTTTCTTCTCACCTTTTCAGTAACAAGGTCTAGTAATACTGAAAGCCAATTTTGTGAAGTTCAAGGGCTGGCCTTCATTGTTTCTTAGTATTTATTTCTGTGTGAGGATGACGATATACTGTGCACAATGTTCCTTTGAAGTATTGTCCTTGTTAAGGTTTAATAGGCAGAAAAATCAGAATACTCAAGATTACTCTTTCTGAAAGCACCAATACTCTCTAAAACTAGACTGTGCTAGTACAAAATCTCGAATATTGAAGCTTCACTGTTATAGGACATGTAGTTTGTTAGTACTCTGTGCCACCTTTCCTACACCTACAATCTCATTTTGTGTTTTGAATTCTCCTATATGTAGCCTGGGCTGGGTCAACCCCAGATAGCAGCCAAGCACCTGCAGACCTGCTTGCTTATCCCCAAACCTAGTGGGACAGGGGAGAAAATCAGAAGAATTTGTGAGTCAAAAGAAAGAGAGAAAAGTCATTCAGCAGTTACTGTCATGGCCAAAACAGACTTGGAGAGTTTAGTTTAATTTACTGACAACTTTAATTACTGACTTGGGTATTGGAAGTAAAGAAGAAAACCATCTAATCAGCTCAGGAAAGCACACTTTCTCTCCTTTTCCAGGCTCAAGTTCACTCCAGTCACTCCTTTCCCTTCTTTGCTCATCCTGCAGGTTTTGAACACTCTCCTTTCAAGAACTGCTCCTTCATTCTTACTTGATTCCTCTGTTCTGGCATGGATTTATCCATGGGCAGCAAGTTCATTCATGGTCTGTCTCCTCCAGCATGTGTCCTCCCTGGGCCTCAGTTCCTTTGGGAGATCTCCACCACGGAGCACCTCCCTTCTCCTCTGACCTTGGCACTGCATCTCTCATTCCCCCTCTGCAGCATTTTGTGCCTTTCCTTAAACCTTGAGGTGCCACCAGGTTGGCTGATGGGCTCAGCTATGTCATAGGGTGGATCTGCTGGGGATTTGTCTGGAGCAACTGCCTTGCACAGGGCAACCCCAGTCACAGGGGTCACCCTGCAACCACCCCACTAACAACACCTTGGCACTGACATCCAGTGCACACCACACAAAAGGGGCCCAGAGGACTCCCAGAGGTGCTGGAGACTTCTCATTTTTATCAATACTTTATCACAGACACTAAATATTTGAGTATAGCTAAATTATTGTTCATGTTTTGTGATATAGAATACATATAATTTTTTTAGGATACGATATTTCTCTGAAAGACTTTAAATAAAATACACTTTGAGAACAAAAATACTCAAAGTATATAATAGAGTGAAGAACAGTTTCTTTCTCATTTCTGAATAAAAAATAGCAAAACGAACTTTTATTACTTTTTGGAGAAGGAAGAATATTTGTCCTAGAAGCAAGTGACAGGCTGATTTAGCTGTTGGGTTTCTTTCTGCCTTGTGAAAAACATTGTGAGTGACATGCAGTCACAAAGTATAACCTAATGATGAATTCTTCTGGGCATCAAGAATGCTCCCACCTGGAGAGCCATTCTCTAGCAGAGGAAACACTGCAAAAATAAATGGCTTCTCTGGAGGCTTAGAAAATAACATGAATGTGTTGGGTATTTTGTGGCTTATATTTGTTCTATTCAAATTTTTTAATTATAAATTATTCAGTTACTTTGTTCAGCTACAATTTGTGTAGCTGAACTATTGTGTTAACCCTTTGCAGATGTCCCAAGACCAGTGGGGGAGCAGAACAGACTGAAAAGACTGAATGTTACATTATTCCTGTACATTTTCTGGGTCTGAGCCTTTTCTCATTCACACAAACAGGCAGAAGAAAAACCAGATCCTCCCTGTTAGGAGCATGCTACCACTAGAAACCCTGATGGTTATTTTTTACTCACCAAAGATGATTTGATTTTCTTTTTTTTAAGAAAATGCCTCATTGATCATTATTTTAGCTTCATGATTTAACACTTAATTTTACATATTACATATTTTAAATAGATCAGAACTTGATTTGGACACACTAAACCATAATTATGTTAAGTCTTTCCAATTAGTTTACATTTGAGGCAAACAGGAATATGCTGATTCAGATTCTAATTTAAGAAATTAGATGAAACTACATCAACTACTTCAAGAAGAAGAAATTAAAATTTTATCACAAGGGATTGGAAGAAATCTTCAGGAATACATGTACCACTAAATACATGCTCAAGGTATTAGTGTTTAGCTTGAAAATAAATATTTGAAATAAATGAGGAAGAAAGGACATGGTTATATATTTTGAAAAGTAGAAACTAGAATGAAACTCTATATTTGTAGAAATACAATTATATGTTGAAATGTAATTATATAGAAGGGATGAAATCACAGTTGATGTCAATTTTTACTGAATGTTATACAGAGCAGATACATGGGCCTGACATGCTAATTGGAGGAAACTTAATCAGGTTTGGTAAGCAATAAAGAATTAGCCCTTTAAAGCAAGTTTGGAAAAACCCCACATTCTGACATGTACATTTTGTTTTACATACAACATCAAAATGACACAAGTTTTTCTAAGAGAACTATTTAAAACTCAAGAGAACAAAAAGGAAAGAGTTTTCAGAGGAAATTACTTGGAGCAAGGCCCATCAAGAACAGGAGAGAAAGAGCAAGTGGATGGAAACAAGGAGAGTAAGCATAAAAATAAAGCAGATAAGATTGAGAGAAACATGCAGATTTATGGAGGCTGTTCAGTTTATTTGGGTCACTTTCTTTTTTCTTGCCTCAGACACAATTCATCTTCAAGTTGACACATACTCCCTTATCTGTAAAAGCCTGATAGGCACTTTTGGTGCTTCTGTTCCATGTTGTGCTGTATACCTGTAATTCTTTCTAAGACACTAGATGAATGTATAGGTATTCTTGATGTATAACTACAATTCCTGCCTTAGTTCACTCTGTTATGACCAGCTGCGTATATTTAGGGTGTTTTCATAACTCACAGATTTCTATTACAATGTTGGTGTAGAGCATAGGGAAATGACAATTGTAAACCTGAACTGACTCACTCTGAAAACTGTATATATATAATGACAAGGGCTCCTGAAAATTGCAATGAATTACAGTTTTCTGTAAGGTTAGCTTCAAAGTAAGCTCAAATCCTGATAATGAGATAAAATCCTGATCTCTGTTCTTACTACTTCGAATTTCTTTGATAAGAAGAGCCATATCCTGACTACTTCAGGATTCACCTTATAGAAGGGAAATATTTTGAGGATATATGACAAATACAGTACTCTGAATCCTGTCTTTCCACAGTCTTACATAAACCTCCATCAGTGAATGCGTTTTTATTAAAAAATAACACTTGGCAAAAGCTACTCAACATTGTATTGTTCTTGGCAAGCCTTATACTATGCTGTGGTATCTCTGTCCATTCAAGCCGTTAATCATTCTATCATTTTGGGGTTGAAACAGACATAATTTTGTCCCATGAAATAAAAGGAGATATAAGTTATTTCCCAAAGCATTACTTGGCAATGTGGCATAGGAATTACTCCTTTATCTTTCAGCTCATAGGAATCTTAATAATACAAGGTTCAAGGAATAATACGAAATAAGATGTCAAAAATAATAGTTAAGGTATTAGGTAGCTAAGCCTATAACCCTTATGTGCCTTGAAAAAAATTACTATAATTTTTGGGGGATGAACACAATGAAAAGAAGAACTGGGATTTCTGAAACAAGCCATTATTCATGTAGGAATGGAAGAAATCATAAAGACTGAAAAATTACTTGTGTAAAATTGAACTGGGAGAGCTATCATTACTGAAGCCTTTTCTAATGGTACGTCATGTGTCATAGTACGCTTTTACAAATCAGAGGTGTTATGAAAGTGTCTTCAAATGCCCTTTTCGATCCCTTCCAAAGCCTACCCTGGGGCTCAGGGAGCGCTCCCAGCCCGTGCCAGCCTGCCAGAGGTGCTGGAGGAGCGCAGCTGCGCTGGGAGCTCAGCGGCGCTCCGCGTCCCGGGCAGCCTGCGGCTAACAGGTGATGCGGGAACCACCTGTGCGCGGCCGCAGGGCGGAGCGGGCAGGGCGGCCCGGCCGTGCCGGGCTCTGGCTCGGGGCTGTCCCCACGGCCGCTGCCCAGCCGCCCCGGGGCGCAGGTGCCGGCTGAGCCCCGCGGCGAGAGCGGCCTGGGGGAGCCCGGCGGGGCAGGGAATCGAGCCCGAGCCCTCGGTCTCCCGGCAGGGAAGGGGTCGCGGCCGCAGCCCCGCGGCAGACACCCCGATCCCCGCCTAGCCGAGCCGAGCCGAGCCGAGCCGAGCCCGCCCGGCGCCGAGCCGTGCGGGTGGCGGGGGAGGTGCCGCCGCCGAGGCGGGGCCCCGCTCCTGCTCCCGCTCCCGTTCCCGTTCCCGCTCCCTCTCCGCTCCGCCGCTCCCAGCCCCGCTCCCGCTCCCACCCCGCTCCGCTCCGCCGCGCCCAGCCCCGCTCCCATCCCGCTCCGCTCCGGCTCCCTTGGCCCCGGCGCGGCCGCGCTTTCCCGCCGCGGCTCCGGGCGCCTCCCGCCTCCCGGCATGGACGTGAGGAGAGTGGAGAGCATCTCGGCGCAGCTGGAGGAGGCCAGCTCCACAGGCGGTAGGACGCGGGCAGCGCGGGGACGCGAGGCTGCTCCTCGGAGTTATTTCGGGGTCTCGTCCCCTCCGCTTTGGCAGCAAGTCTGGCAGCCTGGCGCGGGGCGCGGAGGGGGAGCTGCCTGCCGCTTGCGAGGGGTGAACCAGCCGGGCAGTGGCGGGCAAATGTGTGTGTGTGTCTGTGGGGACAGTATGCGAACGCTCAATGCATGGGAGCTCGGGCTGAGAGACGATCGGGGCTTCGCGAATCCCGCCCTAAGATGCCTGCTCTGACCTCAACTGGTACTTTTGCCTTTACTGAAATGACTTGGGACTGCATATGAACCTCCAGGGCACGTCCTCACTAGTTACCAACTCCCAGGAGGTGATTTTGCTCAGTCCCCCTTACACCTCCTTGCTTTGGTCTCCACTGTACCTTTCTGATGCCTAAGTGACAACTATTTGATGGAGACCAGCTTCTGGTAAGCCAGAGGCTGTTTGGTGCCTTTCTTTTCTCTGTATCTCAAATTGCAGTTGCACATTGACCTGAGAAAGTCTACAGGATAACTTGCATTTTAGGGAGGAGAAAAGCATGCTTTGCTATCCTCCACAGTGATTGTGACTCCTGGAGTGTTAAGAGTTTTTTCCCAGTTATTTAAAGATCAAGCTTCTTGGGTGCAATGTGTGCAAGAGGATGTTGCTGAGAAAGGTGTTCAGCTCAAGACAGCTGGGTGAGCAGAGGATGGTTGGAGAGTTAATGAAAAACTTTGCAAAACAGGCAATCAAAACCTGGGGAAACTTCTTTTCTTAGAAAAGATGCTTCTTGCTGGGCAGCTAGATTTCTCATAAACTGTGACACCAGTGTAGAATAGTAGCCTTACCAACAAGTTGTTTGAAAGACACGGTGCAATCCCAGCATTTGCTTGATTTCTAATGCTTCAGAATGCATCTTCTGCGTGCTAAAACAGCCATGTGTTCTCTATTGGATTGTACTTGTTTTTTCTCTTTCTCTCCAGCTTTTTAAATGTTTTAGGGTGTGTAGCCTTTCATGATCTGGTAGGATACCAGATCATTTGCTTTGGGGATAGGGAACTTTTGTATTCGTCTGTACTATGAGCTCAATTGTAAATCCATCTTTGCAGTTCATTGAAGTTTTGGGAAAAAAAGTGTAGTCATTATGATTATCCAACATGGGACATGGCCACCGAAGTGTTGTTGTGACACTTCTCACTGCTTTTCAGATCTAACCCCCCCCCCCCAAAGTTATAATTAAAGCTTTTCCCTCCACATACCACTGTCAGCTTTCCAGCTCCAGTCTGTTAGAGGTCCAAAAGTCAAACTGTTTTTCCATAACACATACATCATCAGTGACAAACACTAGGCAGGCTCTTGGCTACCTGTGCAACCACCATGCAGGACTGTTCAGGCTAAACAAAACTGAGGTTGTGATTTAGACACAGCGGATTTGCACAGCTACCGTTGAGGAATTATTTGGTTTATGGATCATTAATGTAGGTGTTGAAGCATAAAGAGAGTTTAAAGTTTAATGTTTTTTTCTTACAGGTATAGTTAGCAGTAACAGGAAAGTGTCTATACAAAAATTGGGGAAATACGATCTGAATGCATGTCATGCAAGTAATATGAAATATCAAGATTATATTTTTATGGAAATTGTCTTCAGTTGAGCTGTATATTAGACGTGCTTTCTGTTTTGGTTCTCTTGATATGCATGCCTAGTAGCTTTTAAAAATTAATGACAGCTTTAATTCACTTTAAGCTTGTAATGGCAAGAAGCAGTAAGATATACTTTTGCACTCTTTTAGGATACAAAGCAAAATCTGACTGAAACATGACTTACTGTAGGAAAAACACTTCTCAAAAATAAGTTTTTATGCCAGAAAAAGAGTATGGAAAGATAAAAATGAGAGCGCTAAAAGGAAATATCTCCTTTCTTTTGGAGAACGACACATGTTACATCACTATTCAACTTATATCTCATCACTAGTGTGATGCGATGTGAAGCTAACAAGTGTCTAGCTTCACTCCTCTGGGCTTTCTCCTTATGTGAGAGAGCCCATTTATTTTCATCTTATCACAATTTTGGCCCTTTTCAACCTAAACTTTCCTTTTCACTTTTCTCTAGCTGTCTTCCTCCAGGCTCTTAAACGTTCAACACGTTTTCAGTGCCATCAGCATTTCTGAATGTACCTGTCGTTGGATTTTCAACAAGGCAGGTGGATTTTTTCTCATTAATTCTCTTCAAATAGAATCATAGCTTCAAACGTTAGTTATTTTTAAATGGTAATGCCTGCAGTAGAGTTGTTACAGGGATGTGATGCTAGTGCATGAGAGTCAGAAAATGAAACCAACGAAAGTGCGACTGTTCCTCGGTTTCATTTTTCCAAGTGAAATAAAACCCAAATAACAAACAGGAAGCTTGAATAATGAAAATTTTTAATACCAAAGGCAACATTTTGTGCCTTTTAACAGGTAGTGACTTCTTTAAGCTGATCTCTTTACATTTAATTTTGCACCTTGCAGGGTATCCTCTGATTCAAGGGCATTCAAGTTAATGTCAGTTGAAGCACCACTGAGAGTTGTTGAAGTAACAGAATGTGTCCTCTGGGGAATACTGAGCTGTTGTAGGGATGAACTCTTTCATCCCTCTGCCTCATGAAATTGTCTTTATCAATGTCTTATCTGTCAGAAAGCTGCATTTGTGCTCGTGATTGCCAAAACTCATCTGCTGCTGGGTAAAGGCATGCAGCATCTTGGCAAAATGAGAAGAACAGAGGGAGATTATCAATAAAAGTTTGTGTGGGTAAGAGCAAGTTTAATCACAAAATGTCCTGTAGGTTCAGTATCTAGGACAAACTTAAGCTGTTGGGAATACTAATATGAATAAGACATTATCACAGCAACTGGTTGCTTTGCTTTAGGGTGTGATGAATTCAGAATGGGGATTGTGCTGACCAGTATGACCATGCTTATTCAAACACCAGAAATATTTACAAAAGCCATGGTGTCATTTATGACAAATTTTGAAGATTTTCTCTTATTAGACAAGGCAGTCGCAAATTATTCATGTCAGGAAAGAGGCTGTAATTTCTACATTGTGGGTAGAAGGACCACAATGGACCAAATAGTATTATCAAGCACTGTTTATCCAACTTTACTTAGAGTTACATATTCTCTGCCACACCTCTGAGAACTGCCGCACCTTGTGCACTAGTGCTCACTTTTGCTTTTAATGAATGACTTGCTCTTTTTGCTTGGGGCATTCTTAGAAGACAAAGGAATTAGTGCTAAAAGGACAAAAAATTACATATTGGATAAGCCAAAAATAGGAATTTAGGAAAAAGGATGCTAAGAAAAAGTGAGAAAGTTATAAAAAAATATACTGGAAAATAATTACAGGGAAAAAAAAAGAAGATGTGGGAGGAGGGAAAGAAGGAAACATTTTGTATCTCACATGCTGAGGTACAAAATTTATTAAGTATTAGTGGTGCGTATTGGACCCATTTCTTTATATCCCAGTTGGGATTCATCTGACACAATGAAAAGCAGGCAGTGACTTTCCAAGTGATTTGCACCAATATTCATATCAGTGTGAAAATTTGGCTTGTCTGAGAGCTCCATCCAAAGAACATGCTGTCAGTCAAGAGTCAGCATCATTTCTTTACTAATGATCTGTTATCTCCAAACACTTCATCGCTGGACACTTTAAAGATTCAGATGGACAGGGTGCTGGACTGTCTTGTCTAGACTGTGTTAGAAGTGTTACTTGCAAGTGCAATGTTTTTACTGTGAAATCTGCAAATAACAAGGGAAGGAAGAAATTAAATGGACTCGTAATCTAATAAAGCATGTACATGTATAATGGACATGCAAGGAGATGCAAATATTGTAAGTGTAAAATATACATTCTATTCCTGCAGGGTGGAGGAAATAATTGACGCTTGAGAGAACTGACTGCAGCATAAGCCTCTGAATAAAATTTGCGTTCTGCCTCCATCTCCGGTTCCCCTGTTCAATGAGTGTAAAGAAGTAATTTTATGCAAAATTCTGTTACAGAGAGTCGTATTTGACATGCATGCTGAAAATACCTTGGCTTTCCATCAATATAAATTTTGCATCATGTAAATATAAATTTTCACACAATACAGCTTTCTTATTTATTATTTTGTCTTTCAAGGTTACTACCTATGCTTAGAGGGTTGATATATACATAACTGAACAACTGGACAAGTTCCAGGTATACTTGGCCGGGAACTTATGCTTTCCAGGTGTTTTCAGACATTTTGAAATATATAGAGGCAGATATGGCATCTGGCAGTAAGTGTAGCCATCAAAGAAGTAGCTAGTGTGTGTCATGGAAAGCTTTTACAGTGTATCAGATAAGCACTTAGGACTTCTGCTTTGGGTTGGAGCTGAATATTTGATCTGTGCAACATTCAGCTGTAATCTATCCCATCTCAGCCTCTCAGTTTGCCATTGTGATTTATTCGGAATCTTTGGCACTTGAAAAAGAAAGTATCTAAAAATACAGTGCCTGATTGCTTCACTATTTCATAGATACGTGTATTCCTGCCAGGCTGTCCTACTATCTTCTCCCCATCCCCCTCCCCGGTTCTGCTTGTCTTCCCTTTCAGGTACCAAAATAGACTGTATTTGAACTCTTCCTTGCCAAACAAATGCTGGCCATTTATTGTCTCCTGTTAACAGAAGCCATTGCTCTTATTTGAGATGAAAGAAAAAACATTAACAAACATTGCTAGTCTTGGAAGTCAAGGAGCCAAATCCATATTTCAGTTGTTGTAGTCGATACAGTCTGAACCAAGCAGGATTCCCTTCTTTATTAGCACACTCTTCAATTAATACGCTTCAGCCTATTCTGGGACATAAGGAGTGCAGATACCAAACCTTCCATGTTTTGGAGCACAGTGTGACAGTGCAGGTGTGGGTGGTTAATGGGATGTTTTTTCTCTCTGATGTTTGGCTGGAACTGTAACGTGTGGCTGCATCAAAAGTAAATGGACAACAGTTAGACATAGGCATTCTTTTTTTCTTTTTTTTTTTTTTTAGGAGTTGTTTCAGAATCCTGGTTTCTCTGGCAAGGTCTTTGCTTTCTATTGCTGTGGTGGCTAAGTAGTGTTTGGCCTGAATTTCCCACTGACTACACCAGGCAGAATGTGGAAGAGAAGCCACAGTGTATGGAATGTATTTGTTTTGGAGTCTATAGAACTGTGGAAAGCATAGAATCCAATTATTTTGTGATGTTCGTAATTGTATTACAGGAGTCTTAGGATCATATAGATCATGGTTTGCTTTTTTTTTTCTCATCACTTTCCATTCTCACACTCTGCAAGATATATCAATTCTGTGTTATCACCTTCATGCATACAGCAGTAGAGAAGGTTGGGCTCTAGATTTACTTTTATGAATTTGGGAGATCTGTAGACAGCTATAAACTGGAAGCAGTTTGAAATATGTGGTTGGGTTGAAAATATATTGAATCCATTCACCTCTAAGAATAAACCCAAACGCAGAATAAAAGCTGTAGCTTTGAACACATACTGTTTTTTATTTCTTGCAGTCCAGCAGAGACTTAATATGGTATTAAAAGGAGCTCTCTGTCAGAGGTCTGAAAATAAATGTAGTGTTTCTCTTTTATATTCTTTTTCACCTATGAACAAATTTCTTTAGAGAGACACTTTATAGTTGCGATCCCCTGTTATATATTTATAATTTATACTGTAGCAACACAAACAGTGGTATGAAAGTCATAGACGCTTATATGTCCACTGGAGAAATGAGCTACAGGTGGAAGGCATGATAATAGGGAGCTTTAAAGCACAAACATTTTGCTCGGTTAAGAAAAAAAAATAATTTAAATATTTGGATTTTATTATAGGAGATAATATCTTTGTTTTTCTACCAGGTATTTTTCACCAGATAATGCATAATCCCAGAGCATAGCTAAATGCCTAGCACTACACAGCACATTATACCCATATGCCACAAAGTGGCTAAGTGGTGAAAGCATAAAAAGAATTATTCCAACCTAAAGGCTCTGAATGTCCTAAGACAGACTTCAAGGTGGTGGCTCTATTTCATGCAGTCAATAAAAAAAGGGTTGTAAGAAAGGGAAAGCAAGTAAGGTATTTTAATGATAGGGGAAAAGCCCCCCAATTTTACTGATAAGTTTTCTTGTTCTCACAATTTTCACTTACCTCTCTATTTCCAGAGAGATTTATTATTAATATTGCTGTAGTTATTAGGCTTTAGTAGAGAAAATCTTAATTTTTGAATTCAACTTTTGTTAATTATCCAGAAGAAATGGTTAGGTTTTATTAGAAAGGTAAACAATGGCCACAAAATGTGATGATGGGTCTGATTCTTCTGAGTGGGAACAACCAGAACACTATATCATCACACTAAGTCATTTGATTATTGTGACTATTTCTAAACCCTTTGATACCTGTGGGAAAAATTGCAATGAATAACGATTTTTAAAATAAAATGTAGTTATTTGACTTAGAACTTTTAATGATATTACAGTGCATGTTCTAATAAAAACACATTGAAAGATATTTTTGTGCCAAAAGACAAACATTATATGGAGAAAAGATTTATCCAAAATACTTGCAATAAGTTGAAAAATAGAAATAAAGTTTGATTATTTACAAAAAAAATTAACATGCGTACACGATGCTACTTGAAATTATGATCTTCTGAAAGTCATGCTATATAACATCTGTCAGATACAAGCATTATTGTAACTGAACGTTGAGTTTTGGAATTTTATAATATGTCTGTATACATGTTAAGCACCATAAATTAACAATCTATAATCATATTTTCAAAATACCTGGACCAGCACTATTATAATGCTTTTTTATTTTGACATGAGTTTTGCAGCTCATAGTTTCAAAGAACACTCCAGGCTGACAATTTTTGAGATTGTTTGTTTCAGTGTGCCAAAGCATGTTGCACCAACCACTCCTGGCATTTTGCAGCAACAGGTGCTCCCTTCCTGTCCAGGCACTGAGATGCCTGCTCCCTGCATAGACACGCCAAGCATCATTGCCTTACGGAGCACCCTTGTCTGTGCGTGTGTGTGTGGTTTCCCAGTGCAGATGGTTTTTGGGAGAATGAAAAGTTCACAGGCATTACAGTCCTACCTGAGCAGTTGAAAGACAGGAGAGGACAAAAATTAAGAAATGCCTTCTATGTGTGTGTTTTCAGTGGTATCTGAGCAAGTGGACTCTAGGATCTGTTGTTCTTTAACCTTTGGATGGAGATATTGAAGCCTGTTTATCTTGAAATAAGTAGGAGAAAAATTCTTAAAGAATAGTCCTTTGAAGCAGTATAAAAGATGTAGATCAAGGATATGCAACTACAGATGAATGTTTTGCTTCATTGTGTGCTGGTATCAGTATGACAGGTGTTTCCTCAGATCACCACAGGTCTCAAGTTTTGAGTGTAGCTGGTTTTAACCAGGGGATACCACATGTCCTTAATCATTCTGACGATTGACTTATATTCCAATGCTCAGTAAGTGAATTGTACCCTGCATATCTTATGGTTCACTCTTTCTACTGTGTGTATTATTTTCTGTGTTGATTTATGGACATTTGAGGTTTTTGGTTTTTCTGATGTGACATTATAAAAAGTATCACCTGTTGTAATGCTATCAATAAAGAAAGATAAATCTAGACTGTTTGTCCGGGGTATTGTGTGCTGGCAGCATCCACCTGCTGCTAACTGAAACAAGTATGCATTAAAGTTCGTTGTTATTTTTAAAAGGGTGCTGTAATTGACATACACACACTCTTAGGTGCTGCCCTGATTTCTGCACAGACAGTCTATCAAATCCAAGATGCCTAAGGAAAAAAAACTCAATTAAGTAGATATGCAAGTTGTGAGGATATGCAGTATGATTGAAATACAGAGGATTTCATGCTATTGCTTCAATAACTAGGTCTACTTTATATAATGCATCATTCTTTGATCTTTGTGGCGGCAATGAATTGGGGTTTCCCAGTTTTGTTTTTTTTGGAAAATGCCACATTGCATAAATTTCTTCCCAGCCTACCTTCTCTACAATTAGAGAAGTACCCCTGTGTCTAGGATCTGTTTGCTCACTACAGAGTTTGCTTCAAAGCTGTTGCTTCCAGCCTTCTCTAAATGGTAGATGGGAAAGAGGAGGTCAAATAGCACAATGGGTTTGGTAGATTGGTGATTGGTTTTGCCCTTTCTGCCTTCTATTGCATGGTGATGATAAACTTGTCTGCCGGAGATTGACACCTCCAACTCTCTCAAGCAATGTCTCCTGCTTCTGCTTGTATTTGTCACTTGGAAGGCACATATGACCCCCTCAGCTAAATGAGCACTTCCTGACCTTTTTTGCATAATCTTTTTCCTCAGAGGGATGTTATTTTTAGGTTACACACTTCATTCTTGGTTGGTTGATTGTCAGTCATAGGAGAGAAGAGTAGGTGATGCATCCAGTGGAACTGGTGGTCTCTAGTGCATGTTTTATAATACAGAATTCTGACAGAGTGGAGGAAAAATAGTAAGGGGAGGTTAAAGTGAGGAGGAAACAGATAGGACTGGAGTCTAGTAACATAGACACACCTATATTTAACCTATAGTTACATGGCACACCTGCTGTCAAGTTTCCCCCAGAACATAAAATCTTTACTAAAAATACGAACTAGAAGGACCTAAAATTAGAAAGACTTGTATACCTTGCTTAATTGCTTAAATTGCAGGATTGAACAGTATTTAGACATTATTCAGACTTGTAAAATATTTGTGTCAGCTACACCTTTTGTTTGCATTCAGCTAATTTTCTGATACTAAAGTAGAAAAAAGCAATTCTCTGTTTCAAAATAGACTTATAAAGATCTCTTCTTGTATCTTAAATCTTTGAGCCATCCCAGTCTTGAGCATCAGTAACTTTTTTTGTTCCTGAAGACGTGGGAGGTGTTCAGCTAAATCCCATGTTGTATTAAAAAAACCAAACCTCTCCTCATAATTTAGCTGTATGTTTTACTTTGTGAGAGTTCAAAAACAACTGCCTATACTTAGAAATTGAAAAATAGGAACGTTTTGACCTGTTTAGCCTGGAATGTATGTAAAACTATCTAAAAGACGTCAGTAAATTTCTAATGTCGTATTAAGCAGTGTTTTATCAGCAGTCACTTTAATCAACAGCACTTAAATTACTACAAGGCTGACAATCTGTTAGGACTTTTTCAATTAAAGAATTAGAAAAAAGTAGACACCTTTTTTGTGTATTTTTCTTTTCCTTTCAAGAACCCGAAGCATTAATGGTGTGTTTTCATGTAAGCCTCTTCACAGAGAATACGTACAGAAATGCTGTCAGTGAAGTGACTAATACCTCACTGAAAATGAACAAGAAAAAGTTGATGGCATTATCAAACCACTATTTGGTTAAGTGGCAATTCACAACGCTGACTGTGTAGATGGTATACGTTCCATTCTGCAGGTGAAGTGTTAGAATAAATGAGTATGCAGTAGTGAACACACAGTTCATTAGATAGTTTCTCGTTGCAATAACACACAATGTTTTGTGTTCCAAGGGTGTGTATTGATTAAATGCACCTTGCACTTAAGCAATTAATACAGATCTTCCGGATACATCAGTGCCTGTTTCATTAAGATTGAAAGCCTGTTCTTGCAACAGTTGCAGTACAATGCAGTGTTTGCAGCTGAGGATCATCCTGTTATACATTTGCTCATGACTGTTTGAACAGTTGACTTTAGTCTTTCAAATTCTGAACATCTTAGAAAAAAGAGAAGAAATATAGCTTTTGTCTATTCCTGCCCAGTCCATAATTCCATAAGCCAAAACTGTGGCTATAGAGGATACCCAACTATATTGACAATACACCTTGTAATGCTAATGTAATCTTATCATGCTAATATAATGTGAAAGAATATGAGAATGTGAGAAACAAAAAGGGATATGAAAAGAGAGCCTGTTTACCTATTCAACATAATGGAGAGTATTTCTAATTCAAATCACCAAAACTGCAACTTTTAAGAGTCAGTAAATTATTTGCTTTCTGGGAAACAAAACTTCCTCAGGGAATGCTGAGATTTTTGTGTAATGTCTTCATTTGAGAAAATTATAAGAAAAAAATCCCACCATTGACAAAGTTGTTGCTTTTCTGTCTGAGGACAAAATAAATAGACATATACTCAGTCAAGTTTACATGTTTATGTTTGTCTGTGAATGCTAGGCAGACAGTGACTAACCAGGCTGCATACAACTGTGTATAATCCATGCAGCCTGCTCAGGGCAAAAGGCTGATGCAAAATCCAGCTCAAAAATTCTATTACATTGGATTTCATTTGTACTTTTGACATAAAAGCAATAAAAAACCATGGAATCACAGAAAAATATTTCAGAAGAGAAGTTGAGAAATATTCCTGTTTGTCCTGATTCCCCAAGCCTGGATCAAATATTCATATGGTGGTTCAGACGGCTTTTTGCTTAATGTACTTAAAATTCACCACTACTGGTTGCTTTATGAAATTGCTGGTTAATCTATTCCACAATTTATCTTTCCTGATTCAAGCTTTTTCCTAGTTCTAAAGTAAGTCTTCTTAAATTTCAAGCCTGGTACCCAAAATGGATGAAATAAATAGCTAAGATTTTGCAGTCCTGTATAGGACAAAAACTTTCTTTGATACGTCTTAGATTTTTGTCTTTTTTATACTTTCAAGTCTAAGCTGCTGTCCCTTCCACAGTAGCCTTCCACCTGTCCTCAGCCTGTGATTTAACATTCTCAGCAGTGGCAGACTTCTCAGATACGCAGTTGTCACCTTAATAGTTTTTCTCCATCCTGTTTTTACGATATGGATAATTTCTCTGGAAATTTACTTGATGTCTTCTACATTATGCTTTATGAATGATAACTAGTTTTTGAATGTTGCTTTTTCTTTTCTAACTTTCTAACTTGTTAGAAGCTTACTGACTACAGGGCTTGAAATTGGAAAATTAAAAGTCGGATACAGATTTCAACTCAGTTCCAGTTGTTTCTGTCTATCAAAAAGGAGAGATTCCAGCTTGCCCCTATTAATGGTAATTCTTCCCATCCTACAAGAGCTGTAGGAGTTATTGCTTCCATGGAGATGAGATCAGCTGCTCCCAGCTCCTGTTGGGAGTAAGTGATGCCCTTGCAGTGCACATGTCTTTGTATGAATCAGCTCTCAAGAATTTGGGCTGAGGTAGGAATCATCGTCTTGCAAGAAATAACAACCATCAACATTCCCTCATCTCTGTCAGAAGGTTGACAGAAGACTGCATGGATTCTCAAGGGCCTCCAGAACTTGTCTCTTTTATGATCACAACAGATATTCCAAATAAATTAAACAAAGAAGAACAGCTTCAACTTGCACTGCTTTCCAGCTATTTATTGCATTTGGATCTTCAGAAAGAAAACTTTGTCAGTGACCCTTTTATGAACTCTATCTTTTCTAAGAATATTTTAGCTCCTGAACATTTGATATATAGCATGAACTTCTTAGTTCTCTTTTCCATAAATAAAACCTGAAGACAGTTACTTTAAACAATTTTTTAACATGAAAAGTCAATGTCACAGGCAATAGCGAAGCTTTTGAAGTTTCAAGCACTTCTTATTCAGATTATTTTTATCAGTGCTGTACCATCTCACACTTGATAAGATGTGCCTTGCTTTTATGAGTGTCTTTACTAAATGATATTATAATGATAAAATAGGGTGTGCTCATTCCTCTCTCATTTTTCAAGGCTGATGTATCTAGGAGGCTTTAATCAAGAAGATGTCATATATTTTAACTTTTATAACAGCTTAAGCTTTTCTAGTTGTAATTTTTGGTGTGCATACTCCAAAAGTAGTTAACTTTTGTCCACTGTCTGATTAAAATCGCCTTTAGAATGGCACTTGCATACAAATGACCATTGAAGATTTATTATCTGTCTTTCCCAAATTCATTTTTATAGTCTGATAGTTTAGGGATATGGTTCTTTAAGCTTGTAGCTCCAGGAGAGTTCTGTGATAGCTGGTCTGCGGATGTTAATAAATTAAACTGTGTGTTTGAATTCAGTTGTGAGATGTGATAAAGCTGTTTTAACGAGCCCAGGCAGAAGCTTTTATCAGGCAGTCCTCTGGAGGCAGGAGCTGGTGCTCTGGCTTTATACCAATCAGCGTTCCTTGCGTTGGCTTTGCTGGGAAAATGTTACACTTGATTTTTATATGAATATATAACATCATCATCTTTTTCTGTACTTTGGCAACTTCTCAGAGTTTTGATCGACAGTTACTTTGTTAACATCTATCACAACTAATCTGTTTTATACATTGTGTGTCTTTGTCCTCACATCATTTATTCTCCCTCTGAATTTTATTTTAAATGTTCTACAAGTGTATCATTCTAGCACTGCCCTTTTCCTTCAGAAGAATTCTGTGAACCGTTGACCTTAGCTGGAAATAAAGTGTGCGGTGAGTTCTACTTGTTGTACCTGGTTCTGTATAACTTTTTATTAGTGTAGTCATTAGTCTTTTATGAAACTATTAAGGCAGTAATAATGTACCTTTGATAGTACTGTGATGGAGAGAACTACATTATTCTTGGATGGTAGGATCACAATGCTTTTTGATCAGAATTGTCACCATCTTAAAATTAAATTACTGGACACTTTCTGAAGTCTGGAAGTATAATTTGTAAGTGATAGAGAAGTGAAATTGAGAAGTCTTGCGGGAAAAACTGTAGCTTTGTCTAGGCCTAAGTATGGGAAGCAGACTAACAGTGGGAAAGTGGGTGATTGAGTAATAATGAGTAAGAATTTTTACAGAGTTCTTCTTCAGAGTAATTCTAGTCAAGTTCAATTGATTAAATGCCTGCTAATATTTGTAAGTGAGTGCTCATTAAGTGAGCTTCTCGGTCACATCTTCCCACTTAGTTTCACCTAAAATAATCTGTGTATTCCAGGTACATTCCACGATGTGAACCATTGGGTGATTTCTGGAAGCACCTTTCTGATCTGAATGGAAAAGCTAACAGGTCCACATATCAGACACCACTCTGGGAGCTTTCCCATTCTCTGGGGCCCAGAAGTTGTGTGAGCTTGTTTGCACATTTTCATCTCTTTGGCAGAATTCAAATACGATCCTTTCTAGCTCAAGGAATTATTGGAGGCATACTTAAGGATCATACTAATATTTTAGGGATGATTTTTTCAAGATTAGGCCTACTTATTTTAGGATTTACTATATTAATATCCCCACAACTGTGTCTTTTTAGGACCAAATTTTCTGCCAGAGATGTTCTTAACATCTAATCACCATCATTAAGCATCAGCATCATTAAACAGAAGCTGCTTCTCATTTTCTGATAACTGCTATCACTTGCCTGATTGACAATTTGCAATTAATTCTTATTGTGCGTTTTCAGGCTGCTCGTTTAGTTGTGACTGGAACAGCACATGTGCAGAACATATTACAGATCTGCCATCAGCGAGATGCCTTTTTCAATAGGAAAATATATAACTGTGTCAAAAATAAACATCTGAGATTTTAAAAACAGAATACATGTATGCTAGACTTTCAGTGCTGGACTTGGTAAATACACCATCTTAGATTGGGTGTGCTGCGGACATTTCTGCAATGTGATGCAACACCCCCTGGTAACTTCTTGTAATTTCTGTGCTTCAGAGAGAATACAAAATCAGAAAAACTGAGAAAAAAATTGTCAATAGCACTGCAGAGTATAACCCTGCATGAAGGTTGGCTTTTTTTATAAATTACGTTAGTTTGTCATGTCACTAGAATTGTAACTTTAAAAAATGCTGGGCCAAAGTACAGCTTGTTGAATGCTTTAAGACTGTTTTTGAGTACTTTTAGAGTCTGAACATTGGGTAGGGTTTTCCTTGCACACCCTGGAATAGCCACAATGCCAAATTAATGTAATTTTATATTTTTTATATTTTTGTGCTCAGTAACTACACCTCACAATTTCTTTCTATGTTAAGGAATTAAATTTATATTTGGAGTGATTATACTTCTTTTAAACATTAATAAATTGCCTCTAAATAAAATTATTTCAAAGATTATGCAACCACCAGATTTATTCTTAGCTCATGTGAGTGCCCTCTCAGTCTAGTGTGAAAAATGTTTTGAAATCTCAAATACATGAAGACTTATCTCACATATTCAGTTAACTTATGAAAAATCACACAGGATTATTTTTCCCAGAATTGTATAAGTGGGGAAAGGCTTTCCATGATGGAACGCCAAAAATGGGAGTTATTAATGGTAATTTGTTGAAGTTTGGAAGTGCCTGAAAGTTTTTATTCAGCACTGGTGAGGTCACACAAGGAGGGAGTCCTGTGTCCAGTTCTGGGCTCACCAGTATGAAGGAGACATGGGCAAATTGGAGAGAATCCAGCAAAGGTCCACGAAGGTGATGAATGGACTGGAGCATCTGTCCTGTGAGGAGAGGCCTGGGACTGTCTGGCCTGGAGAAAAGAAGCTTCAGGATAAATGTCATCAATATAAATCAATACCTGGAGGGAGGGACGGAAGAGGGTGAAACCAGGCTCTTCAGTGGTTCCCAGTGACAAGAGCAGAGGTGCAAACTGAAACATAGAAGGTTCCTTCTGAACATGAGGAGTGTGGGAGTGACCAAGTCCTGGGTGCAAGTTGGATGCTGTGCAGTCTCTTCCTTGGAGATATTCCAAAGCCATCTTCAGATGGTCCTGGGCAAACCTGCTCTAGGTGGCCCTGCTTGGATAGGGAAGGTGGGACCAGATGACCTATGAAGGTACCTCCCACCTCAACTGTTAGATGATGCTGGGACTGAAGTGGACAACACTTTTTTTTAAAGTGTACATTAATTGTAATTAAATTTCTTGGGACGCTTGTGGAGTTTTTTTGTATTTTTCATCTTTGCTTATATTTCCATGCACAGTTTTGTATATAAAAGTTTTTTCGGGGGTGGTTCTCACTGAAGAGAAGAGAAAACTGGTTCAGTATTTTTAAGCAAATGGCAGGGAAGAATGTAGTTACATATTAAATTGAAAGAGTGGTTCTGCAGTGTGAGATGCACCTAACCAGTAGTTCGTGGGTGGGAAATGATAATCAGAATTTACATGTTCAGAGTTAAGTAATTCAGTTTTCAATTAGAGCACTCCATAGACACACCAAACCCCCCAGTTTTCTTGAATATGTACTCCAAGATGTGAGCTCTCAGGAGGGACATACTATTGCCATGCTTTTAGAGATTGAACTGTTGTGTCAATATAATGTTCTTTTCTGTTAAGACTCCTGCTAGATTTGTATGCTTTAAAATAGGATCTGTTCCTTTTGCCATTTCTCTAGAGCTCTAAATCTGTCTGTTCAACCTTGTTGGTCACCTGTTTTTGTGAAAAGCTTTCAGAGGCCAAGGTGAGCATCAATAGCTGGAAATTTGAGCCTTTAGTATGAAATGTTGGCTCTGTATACATATGCATGTAGAGCACGAAAGGAATCAAAAATAGTTGAATTTTCTGTTTCACTGTGTTGGTGTGTGTGTGTATGGAACTTGATATTGTTTTACATCTATAGTATCCCTAAAAGAACTGAGCAGAAAAATAAAAATACTGGTCTGGGATAAAATAAAGACATTGCAGAATTTTTCAAAAGCTAGGTCTGGGATATGAACTAAGCTGTCATCTTTTCTCAGGGAAAGTGTAAACTAGGTTAGGGGGTCTGGAATTCTTTAATGTTTTCCACTTTAAGTGATTTTGAAAGTTTCCTATGTGATATAGCCCACAGCAGCAGCATCTAGATGTTACATAATGACCTACTTAAGAAATGCAGTCAGAACAGATGCTGTAACAGTGTGCATTAACTCACACAGAGAAGATATCTCCAGTCAAGTCAAAGAATTTTGCAGTTACTGAGCTCAGGTCAATATTACCCTGTTTTATAAAGAAAAACATTGTTGATTTTATCGTGGTATAAACCAGAACGTTTAACTCTTCATCTTTACTTGAAAATACAGGGAATTTTCACCTAACCTGGAGTTTTGTCCTTAATTCTAGGTGGCATACTGATATCACAATTATGGGTTCGTTTCTATGTGGGTTTTTTCTGCGGATGGAAAAGTAAACCTTTAGTTCTTACACTTTATCACTAAAAACTATTGCATTAATAAAAAACACATTAAAAAGTTTAAGAGAAAAGCATGAGCTGAAATATTTGTGCTTTTCAGAACTCTCCTTGTTAAATAAGAATGGTCTTACATAGTACTTGTTCATTCTTAAAACACAGTATCAACTTAACCTGCTTTACAAGCATTCCTTACCAAAACTTTCCAGAGAGTTTTAATTATCAGATTGTGTTTTGTTTTGAAGGCTCACATAGGTCATGAAGATGGTAATCCGTGCTCTAGACTGCAAGAAAAGTCTGGTTATATTAGCTTGCTACCTTCTACCAAGCTAGTGTAGAACTGCTTCAGGACCATGGTGTCTGCATTCATTACGTAAGATGACTGTTAACAGAAGCTTGGGGCAACCTGGGGATACATGGAACCTTAATTAAAGCTAGTGCTAAGTGCTGTATGTAGGCACCACCTGTAGAAACTAAAATCACTTAGGTTCAGTTATAAAGCCCTGGAACTAGTAAACTGACAGCGATTGTAAGTGGAGAATTATTTTAGTAATTTATTCTTTTTACATTGTTCCTTCTGTCTTGCAACCAAGTTTAGCTCTTCAGGTTGGGACGTAATTGATACTGAAATCTGATAGCATCATTTTTTTTTAACATCCTGTTTATTAAAGTTGAAATTAATGAGCCCATAATTACTTTAATGTGGATGATAGCAGGCTGAGATACTATCCTGTGATTAATCTAGGAAAGGATTCTCATAACTAGTAATAGGGGAAGCACTTGTATTTTAAATTGTTTTTACTGAAGAGCCACTTCTTGTGGTTTTATGTTATTATTTTATAAAAGCTCTTCTATCTTTTGAGTGCTATAAACACTTGCTGAAAGCACATTTGATACTTTAAACTTTTGAAACGAGTAGTTTTCATGCTTTTCATTCTATACATTTAAATATGTCAGATGTGAAGATACATTGCATCAGGCAGTATTAGATCTGTATTCAAACAGAAAACAGAAAAAAGAATTGAATGGGGGAGAAGAAAAAGAGGCAGAGATCCTGTGTATCTTCCTATTGTTGCCACTGTTTTTTGATCACAAGTGGTTGTCATGACTAGATATCTTTATGACTTAGTCTTTCTAATGTACTATGTAGCAGTTTATTTCTGCTGCACTTTGCCTCCCTTTAGCATGAAAGGAGAAACCACGCAGCAAGAGGATCAGTTTGATGCTGCATAGTCTATGCATAATGTGGTATTGAAACCTGGTTGGTACCTGGCTGCCGGGTTTATGCCTCTGTTTAATCAGCCTAAGACCTTTTTTTCCCTAGGCTAGCAAAGTTTAGTTCTATGTAAGTAGTAAAGACTGCTCGGCAGCATGTTTGATGGAATAGCCCAGGTGCTTTGCTGTTGTATTCAAATTATAATTCAACCTTCACAAAACCAATAATTAAATATTGATATTAAGTCCTCCCCTTACAGATTGTCTATTCATAGAGTTCTTATGGATTACTATAAGAATTTTGCACCCTTGTGAACTTGCAAACATAGACTTAATAAAGCTGTTTGCAATTTAGCAAACTCTAATGAAGTAACTTAGGTTGACTCATGTTCAATGGCATTAACTTCCTGGATGATTAATTCAATTTTTGGAGACATTTTTTTCCCTATTCTTAATGTCAGTAATTAACAGTAAAAAGAAAAGGAAAAAAAATCTGTAGGCATTGGAAGAGAGAGTAGTATTCTGAATCCTTTGCTTCTCTCTGTGGAAATCTTCAAGTATAATTGCTCTTTTTCGCTGACATCAAATTTCAAGAGTTCTGCAGAGAATAGCAGTTGTTCTAAAACACAATTGTACTGTTCAAAGTGCACTACAGGGTCCTAAATTCTCCTGTGAGTTGTCCCTCTATAAAAAGAAGATTGAGACGAAATTCTGAGATTATTAGCTCTTTTGCAAGATGAATTTCAAATAAAATAATTTCCTGGCAAGAGCAACAAAAGAGTTTTTATGTTTTGTTTTAGGATTGAGACATGCAGGAGCACTTTATATAATTATATAGGGTTTTGATAAATGTGGTGTACAGAGGAATGTTCTTTGCCATGGATATTAAAGGTTTTCAGACTGGGTAATGATAATAGAAAGAAGAAATAAATTATCATTTTTTTACTAGTCAAATCCCAGCTCTATGACAAGTTTTCTTAACTCTAGTCTTATCTAGTTTTTTTTTTAATTTTAAAAACCTTTGACTTCTTTCTTATTTTCTCTTTTAGGAAATGCTTGTGACAATTTGAAAACCATTTATTCACAACATTGTTTTCTCTTATTGGGTCCATTATTATTTTTATAGTCATGGCAGGTTCAGCCTTTTGTATAAAGGAATTGGGGTTTCTTTTACTACTTTTGGAGATAGAAAATTACTGCTAATATCAACCTCTTATTTCTACAATACTGCACTATCTTGGACTGCTTCTCTTTAAGGCTCAGAAGAATATTTAATCTCTACTTTACATGAATAAAGAGCTGTTCTGAAATTTCACAGAAGTAAGAGAAGGCCATAATTGACATAATTTTCTGATTAAACTGCAATACACTGTTTTGGCTTGAATACTAAAATAATCAGATGTTTTTCCTTTGCATCCATGCTTTTTGGACACAGCAAAGCAAAAATATTCTGCCCAGTTCATACAGGTCACTGAGAAACACTGCAGCTTAGGAGAACTATAAATGTGTTAACAGAGCCCTGACAATGCAGAGTTTTTTTGAAGTGAAGCTAATTATACTAATAAGATCATCACTGTTCACAGCAGAATTCATCACAGCCTTTTTTGAGTCAAGCAGATGGTTTAAAATTTATACAAAATTTAGGTTTGAGTGCCTGTGGGGAGAAGCTATAAACTTCAGCACAGTGGACCTAAAGCTTTGGTGATTATAGAGCCTTACCTGCCGCCAGATACTTGTGGGCACCTGCTTCTTGCACTCCTCTGCCATTACCAAGCCTCATGCCAAGCTGAGGAGGAGATTGTTCCAAAGCATTTGTACCTCAGCTTGTATCCCCCTCAGATGATGAAGAATATTTTCCAGTGCTCAGTTTCATACCACTGAGAGAGCTGGTAACAACCCTAGTCTTGCAATTTTTAAAAGAAGTGATTATGCTGGTATCATTAGTGCCTGCCTGTCCTGGCTTTCATTGGATGGATGCCTCAATGAAGCAAAAATGCTGAATTCAAAAGAAGTTTCTTCTACAATTTGCTAGCCAAGTGACAGGTGGGTAGTACCGGATGCCTTACAAAAACACTGAAATAACCCCGACTTTGGATTTTTAAGTAATTTCTTTACATTAAGTGGCTTTGCAATGACCTGGCCACTTCCTGGACATGCCCATTGTCTAGAAAGGTTTATAAACCTGGCAGTGTCTTGTAGTAATGGCTTTTGAAGAGCACCAGTGGTTACTGATTTACCTTCCTTTCAGTAGATGAAAATGCCTTCCCAAGCAGCTTGGAAATCTATAAATGGAGATTTTAGTACATTTGGAGGACTTGGAAATTTATTTAGTACTTTTGTATATTTTTATCCTGCTTATTATTTTAAATATCAAGTGCATTTTTGAACGAAGTTCAGGATTGGTTAAGAATGGAAATATATAATTTTCATGTATAAAAAATCTACTGTTGCATATTTTGTGGCTGTTAAATTTAGCAGAATTGCTGACATCAAGAGATGCAATTCTTGTGCATTTATGCCTTTTTTTCAATGAATTTTTACTCAATCCAGAACTTAAAATGAAAAACCAAAGATTTTGTAGTTTTACTATCAATATATTACAGTATTGAAAGACTTTCTAATAATCCAAGGACTTAACAAACTAATAAATGAGTATAAAGTTACTGCACAAACGTTGCATTGTTTTAATTCCAAGAAGTGTTGATCAAAAATGAGCAGCAAATTAGATTTGAAGCCCACAATATAATATTTTTAAATAGAGCAAGTACTTGTATTCAGAACTGTACTGTTTATTTTTCTAGATAATTAAAATAGTAAATAGTCGGCATAGAAAAAATGCAAATATTGGGTATTTCTCAACATGATTTGGTTTTTTTCCCCAATATAATGGAAAAATACTGTTGAATACATAGATATTTGAATCAATACCTGGGATAAAGAAATATGTTTTTATTTCCTACTTCCTGTGCAAGTAAAATTAAAGCTCTCTGGAATTTTCTACAGAAATGGTTGTTTCATTCTGTGATATGTGTAGAATAAAATATCCCTGTACTTTTACATGCAGATGTGGGAAAAGAAAGGAAAAAATATGGTCTAGATGAAGAAGAATAAAAGCAACTTGTTTGCTTAGAAGAGATGAGAGATATGTCTAGTCTAATGCCGTGCAAACAAAAGAAGATACAATTATTCTAAACTCTGAAAGGAAAGGCATTTAGTTTCCAGAACTCCCTTAGAACCAGAGATCTGATTCTTAAAACTATTAAAGACTGTGGGAGAACTGCCAGAGGTGGTTTCTGAGAAACTGGAAAAGCCATGTCAGATCACACTTGAAGAGACTGCTATGCTTCAGTTTGTCGCTTGGTTCTTAGGTTTCCTGTTAGCATCTGGCCATATCAATGCACTGGATTGTTTTAAAGCAGTAGATTACTACATCTCTGCTACCTTCTTATTTTAAGGCTTACTGCTGTGGTAATTGGAGTGCAAATTAAGCAAGAGAATTCAGTAGCCATCCAATGCACAGTATATGAATAGCTTTTAATAATGTGCACTGCTGGAGATTATATAAATGATTTTTCTTTGAACTTTAATTTCTTCTTTTTGTAAGTATTCTAATGCTCTGCAGCATTAAACCTGCCTCTCTCCCTTTATCAGTTAGTTAAAAGGAAAGATTTTTATGTGCCAACATCAGGCAGCTAGCACAAAGTTAACTGAATCTTAATTATAGTTCAGAAATTTTTTGTGCTCAGAGCTGATTATACCCAAAGCCAAACAGTGTCCCCTTGATTGGTTCCTATCTTCCAGGTTTTCTAGGTACCTTAAAACTGCAATTGCTCAAGCATTCAAGTATATAAAGTCAATCCACTTTCAAGTTAGGCCATTTTTAAAGATATGTTGAGGAATTGTGAAGAAAATGTTCAGTTTCCATTTCACTTTGCCTCAGGTCACATTTAGAAAAGTGCTTCTTCTAGACTGTCATCTGTGGGGAATAAGCATTTGCTAAGTTCTGGAATCAAGGGGTTTTTTTCTACATAGAGATATTTTATTGACTCAAAGTCATTATAACCTCTGAACAGTGAAGGTGTGGAAATATTTGCCATGAAGCCTTGGAGGAGAGGAACAGCTGTAAGATCCAGAGGGTGGAGAGAGGGCTCATTTGGATCTGTTTCTGGGATGAGTTTACACTTTCCAGAAGAGGATTAAATGTTCTTACATATTACTGTAAAATTTTCCTCCCCTGCATAACAAAACCAAACCAAAAAACAAGTCAAACCCAACACTTGGTGACGGAGTTAAATTAACACTAAGAATTAGAAGTCTTAACAGGAGTATAGCACTTGAATTCAATATATTCCAAAAGCAGTTGTGCTAAAATTTGTGTCCTTCTGTCATAATCATTACTAAGCTTGCAGGTTGTCAAATTTGATAATAAGACATAAACTGACACCTTTTTCCATTAATTGAAGTAATAATTCTGTAATACTTTGCTGTTAGTCCATAATGTGATTAAATAGCATCCTAAGTGTATTTTGATTTGCTTTATACCATCAACTTTAAATTTCTTTGATATGAGTGCTATAGAATAAATTTGGGTTTTTTAAAATATATTAACTTTACATTTAACCAGGTTAAAAACAGACTGTGTATTCACAGATATACTTTCAGAATGCTAGTTTAATCTGCTTTTTATACTGCATCTCAGGGAGACTTCAGCTTCAGTACTAGCCAGCATATATTTTAAACTGCTTCGATGTTAAAACTACCTTGTAATATAATAAACTCAATTCCATATAATCATTGCAGTGTAATTACTTTAATCTAAACCTTTGCCATTACATTTTCTATTTTCAAATTCCAGTAATCAACTACATCTGCTACTGCAACTGATGAACTGTAATGCTTATCTGCAGCTGTTTAGTTTCTACTTAAAACTCCCTGAAATCTTGATTGCATTGGGATGAAACTTTACAGTTCTTTATGCAGGGGAGAAATGTTCAACCTTCCTCATGAAGCATGGAGAGGGACCTTTTCTTATTAGTGTAAAGAAAACTGCAATGTAATTAAGATAAAAATTTGAGACTTGTTGACAAAAAAGGTTCCTTTAGTTATGAATATTTGAGTTTCACAGTGAAAACAGGTCACAGTTAGGTTGAACTACACCTTTTAGATGTGCAGAAAAGGTTTGATTCTGAACAGTCTCGTTGACAACAGTTTGTACAAAACCCAGCTCTTCAGCAGAGAACCACTTAGTGCTCTGCTTGAAAATCTCCAGTTAGAAGCTCCGCAACTTTGAAGAAAGAGCCAAGTGCTCTTATTGCTAGTAACCTGGAAGGATCAGTTGCTCCCAAGCTACTCCTATAGACTCCCCTCCAGCCATATAGGCAGCCTAGAACTGAGCCTGGTTTTGTTTCTACCTTTGAGTACTCAAGTATACCAGGCAATAAACCATCTTTTCAAGCAAGGCAAAAGTATGACAGCAATGGGAGTAATTTAGGAGACAGGAATATATTTGTTGATTTCCTACCATACCAGTGACAGTTCCTCGCCTTTCCCCTGGAAGGTTGCATGGCCCTTAATGTATTCATTGTTAGAAGAAAAAAGCCCAAACAAACCAGTGAATACTATTCAGATGGCAATTATTTTCCTATTTTTGAGCTGCTTATGCAGGAGGTACTTTTATTCATGGGTAATTATGCTCTGTAAATTGTCCAAAAGTTTTGAGAAGTATTGCTTGCAACCAATTATTGTACCAACATTTCTCTTCATTCAGTCTCTCACTCAGGTGCCCCAATTCTTGCATTAACTAGCCTCAAAATTAATTTTTAGTTTTTATAAGAAATGTCAAAGTGGCAAAGCTATGGCTTTAGGATGACATCTTTTGCCACAAGGACTCTTTTGGCTGTGATAAAATTAGAAGGTAGAAGATTATTACTTTTTCTGCATATTTTGGGGCATTTATTATCAGTCTATTTGCTCTAAAAATTTTTATTTCTAGTATAAATTTGCACATCACTTGTAGTATATGTGCAGAATGTGCATTCAGTATGTTCTTTTCAAAGTTTCTTGACTCCTTTTGCAATGGTAATGACTTTTCTTTCCATATTCCAAGTGGTGTGGATAATTAACTTGCAGTAAATAGGATTAAATTTTGAAGACTTGCTTATGGAAATCAATAGACACCTAGGAGATTGTGTAACCTCTCTATTTTTGCTGCCTCATTTGTCCTGCTTCTTCCATCACTGATTTTTTCAGATGAGGATATAACTTTGTGGTTATCCCAAAAGTAGGACTTCAGAGTGTATTATGCATTTCCCAAGACTCAGAGAAACAATATTATTTTTAAAACAAAAGCCATCTAGGTCGCATTTTTGGCATATCTCATAAAGTTAGTTTCTTGTGAATATTTACATAACATTCTATCATGAACTAGTCTAGTGTTTGTTTAGGGAGTTTTGTTTTCTCACTCCCCCAATTCTAGTGATTATCATCAGCTGAATATTTGGCACATTGATCTTTTAATTTATCATTTTAAATCTCTCTCTATTAAACAAAGCTCAGAAATATATAATTCCTTGTGTTGTATAGGCTTAGAACTTAGTAAAGTAATAATTCTCTGAATATTTTGAAATTTGACCATTACTGTTTATATGTGTTATTTTTGCCTTGCAACAAATGGTAGAGAAACCTCTCGTACAAATGCTGTCTGCAGCTATCTTATCTAAGACAGTACTTTTGTTTTCTCCATGTTTACCCTTGTTTTCATTTCTTATACTTCAGGAGATGGATGTATGAGGCACAAAAGCTAATCACTCAGTGTTGTGACACAAAAGCAAATCTATTGTCTATTTGCAGATCTGCACAGATGTACATCTTTTGAACTGCTGTCAGAAATACTTCTTATAGTTCAAGTTTATTTTCTCTTCAAGTATTTAATATTTGATTGATGAAAAATCACATTAGTGGTTAAACTGAAATACTGTTTCATGTGCTCTCAGAGGACTTCCTTCCAATCTTGAATCAAATTACTGTAGAGGGTTTAAAGAACAGAGAAGATGAGGGAAGAAACTGAAATCAATACAGCCTAAAATTTATCATCTAAGTTTTGAAGTTTCTAACTCCTGAGTATCATTTTAAGACTGTGATCCTATTAAACCTGGGCCAAAGCAGTGTTTCTTCACTTGCTAGATTATAGCCAGAAAATTCATAAAGAAGCAGATATTAATGAGAGAAGGCACCGGTCTGGAACTTGAGCTGTCTAGGTCAAATTCCTGGCTTTGCTGCATGCTGCCTCAGGCAAATCATTCACTCTCTCTGGGCTTCCATTCCCCATCTGTCAAATGGAGAAAATCGATGCAACCTTATGCCTGGCCTTCATTTTGCCTACTTTTATTGTTGTTCAGAGGAAAAAGAAATGTTTCTTAATATGTGTTTGTATAGTACCTAATATACTGGAGCCATTAGGTACTTCCATAATACAGTGAGGGCTGACAGCCTCTAGGCAGGAGCATTTTGAATGTGTGTTCTGTGAAATGGATATGCAATCCGCTTCAGACCAGTTGTGAAATAGTGTAGAACTTTCTCCTTTTCTTTTTGGCAGGTGACACATTTTATTCTTAGGTTATGATATGGTGGTTGCTGTAAGGAATTAATACTGTCAGTACTTCCCACCCTGAGGTGTTACTGCTTGAGTTCCCCCAACCTGCCCAACCTCTCCACTCACAAACACCCTTACAGTATGGCATTATAAGTAGCTGGAATACATCAACTACTGATAGGTAATGGCTTTTTAATGGCTTCCATTGCACTGCAAGAAATATAACTTTCAATTTTATGGCTCTTTTGCATTTCATGATCCCATAGTGCCTATGAATGTTAGGACTTGATAGAGATTGAGTGGACGTAACGAAATATGTTCATGCTGCCGAGCTCTTGGCGCTTGATCAGGTTAAAAATGTAGCCAGAATAGGACAGTTCAGGGCAGAAGAAGCAGGAAGTCTGGGTCACCCTCTGTTCCGGCATCGCTCTGTTGGACTGGAGATTAAATCCAGGGAATTTACTGACTCTATTTAATGAGGGAAGTTGACTGCTAAAAGTCAGAAGGCTTCTCTAGTCTTTACTTCTCTCTAACACAGCATTTTTTAGGTTTTTTATCTTATTCAGGTGAGTATTTTTTCCGATATAAAAACTTTGCTACCACTATGAAAAACTGCAATTGGTAAATACCTGCAGATGACCTAGGGTATGTAATGCTGTTTTCAGCTTAACAGTTTTAAATGGAAACACTCTCTAAAAGTCTTCTGACACAATCTTTTAATACAGAATTGTTAATATAATAAGTTCTGGTTTTGAGCAAAATTAGCATCAGGAAAGAAATAATTTGTCATGGTGTGAAAACCTGTGTGTACTCAAATTTTAATGTGTCACTTAAAATGAAAATGAGAACATGAATTATTTTGACAGGAATTTAGCAAGTTTGGAGATTATTCAGTAGTACAAGTGTTTCTTCTTTTTAGATTAATGTGGCCATTTTGAATTAGTAGTATGTATTATTGTGGTAAGGTGAAAATTAATGTGCTGTCTCACAATGAAAGTTGAGTTGCCATATTTTTCATCCTGTGCTGGAAGTTCAGCATCATAAAATCTTACTTTCTGGAATCATTATACAGATTTTAAGTGACAGCCTGTCCCCTTGGATATGTGATGGTTATTTGAAAAGATCTCATGAAGAGATACAATATAGTTTCCATGAATTGTCAAAGGAATATAGGAAAGTCATACACAGTCACCTAAATTAGAATTTGTTTTCTCATAATGACCCAGTTATAGGAAATTCCATGGTACTTAACTATCCTTAGTAATCAGGACTTCATAGGATCTTTAGGAATACTAATGTGGTACAGAATTAGGTCTGGGAGAAGTATCTGGATGCTAAGGCACACTTTCATCCTTCTGCAAAGTGTTAATTTCTCCAAATATGTGCTCAACCCTTAGTATTTCTCTTCTTGGATAATAATCAGCGACAGAAGAAGAGTTTGGGGAGCTGTGGGACAACTGTCATATTACTTACTTGGACCATTTATCAATATTTTAATATGGGGAAATTAAAAAAGAAATTTGATAATGCCATGTGTCCCGAATCTGTAGCTCTCATTTTCAGCATTGGTATTACATCACAAGTTCAATTTTCAATTTAAAAGGAAAGGTATGGTATGGAAAATCCTAATGTAGCAACATTTCTTCTCCTTTCCCCATCCTTTTCAGTCTTCTTCTTCCTGTACTCATTTCAATCTCCATACCTCATTATAGAATCACAGTCAGGAATTTCTTTAAGTTTCATCTTCCCTTTATATTTGAATAATTTTTGTGTTATTGTTTAATACATACAGATATGTGTACATCACTTCATTGTACTGCAGTGTCAACGTGGTCTGTTGATACCAGTGTGTGGCCTCACTCTGCTGATTCCTGCCATGAACATACACTCCAAGTGCTGGCTGTGGTGCTCCCTGTCAGGAGTGTGGGGCACACCTTGTAGGATCTGCATATTATCCTGAATGTTTGGGTCTTTTTTATTATTACCAGTGCACATACTTAGCATTTTTCTTTGCCTGCTGCTGTCCCTCAAATGTCCCAGTGTTTCTAAGTTAGTCACTCAATCTGATCTCTAGTTTTCTGATCTTTTACAATAATGGTGCTCAACTCTGCAGTTAAAATTCTCTCAGTCATCATTGCAAAAGAGAAATTAGCGTTGTTTTGCTCAACCATTGTACTGGATGGGACAGAAGTGACTGTACCAAAGTGTGAGAATCACAGTATTTCAGCTGGCGGACCACAGTTACTCTGTACTGCCAGAAATGAACGCAATATAAATAGAAGTCATAATGAAAAAGGAAGAAAGAAAATCAGCATGTCAGAAAGCAAAGCTTGAAAGAAAAAAGTCAAATAAGTGGTATGAATGACTATTTCTCATTAATTTGACTTGATTTTTACAATCTGAAAAGCTAGGTACTGGAGAATAACTTGTATTATAGTACTCTATACATTAATTGTCAGCATGTTTTAGAAATCCTCATTTGCTATAAAGTATTTAATAATTTTTCTTTTACATGAACTCGATATGTGTATATTTTTTAAAAAAGAATATTCATCTCTTAACGCTGTTCCCCGCTTTTGCTCTTCTATTTTAGTCCCTTTTAGAGTTAACACATCCAATTACAAGATGGGGACAATGACAAAGCTAAAAGCTTTTGAGTTTAGCAGCAAAATCTGCCTATGCCAGGCACACATCAATTTACATGACAGTGGAAGGTCAAAAATCTCATTATTATTTGCACTGTTTATGGCTTTCTTCCTAACCAGTAGCTTCAAGTGCTGAACTGTAGGTCCTAGAAAATCATCTGATCTATGAGATGATTTATTAATTTGAACCACTTGATATCGCCTAAAGCTATGAAAATAGGGATATACTAAAGAACATTATAGTAATTATTCCATTAGGAATCCCTTCAATTATTCATGTGTTTTAATCACTTGGGCATTTAACATAGTGCTAAATTATAATCATCTGATTACATACAGATTTGTGTGGAGCTTTGACAATCTTCTGTGCTAAAGAACAACATGGGCAAATGCAGATAAATGACTTTATCCTGAAGAAACTGATTAATCTTGAATTCACCTGCTAGAATGTAGGTGGTGATAGAAGCATTGTTGTAACCTCTGAAATTTGCCAGAAAATCTGATAGAATTGCTACAGAACTGTGTTCTATATTCCTGTTTTTACAGTTATATTTCCAGCTTTTTATGATGATGAAGGTAACCTTGTAAACAACCTGTGAAACGAGGAGAGAACAACATAGTGCTCTTTCCTTTAGTCTGCAAAAAGTAGCATTTTTTTAAATCCAGAGATGATCACAGTAATCTTCTAAGCTGACCTGCTTCAGGCAGAGGTCTTTTCACAGGAATTGGATCATGATTTATGTTTCAAATATGATTACTGTTTTTAAGAAAATGAACCAATAAAGGGATCCCCTCACATATTTAATTACTTTATAATTTTATCATATTTTCCAGATTTGTCTAGCTTTTCAACTTTTCTATCATAATTGCTCTATGTCCATGTGCCTCAAAAGTTTTCCACATTCAGATCTCTTTGCCACTGATGAGTGTCTTCACAGAGATATGTATTTACTTTACTTCCTTTACTTTGCAGTCATTCTTTAAAGTTACTCCTCTTCTTTCTGATCTCTGGAATTTTGCAATCTAAACCAGAATGCTTGTCTGAGGGGTTGAGTGTTTTTTTTGTTTGAACAAAGATAAAGTCTCTCTATTCTTTGCTCCTACAAATGTGGTTTTGCATTTTGCTGAACTGAAGAAAAAATTGCTGAGTTTATCCTGTAACAATAAAATGTCCCATAAAATGTTTATTTATTCCATCAATCTTTGCATTTGTCCATATAAACAATTAATAGACTCTTTTGAATTGCTGATAAAATAATTGACAAGTTGGACCAAGAGCCAGTCCCTTTTACATTCATAGGCATATTCTCATTGAGTGACCCCTACCATTCATGTTTCATAGCATCTTACCGCTGACACAGTAAAACCTAATGAACACAGGCATAGCTGAAAGACATGAAGGCTGGTGGATATCACAGAATAACAGAATGGCCTGGGTTGGAAGGGATCCTAAAGATTATCTGGTTCCAAGCCCCTTGCCATGGATCATACTAGTGACAACAGAGCATGTAGCTAAGGTACTGTGTCAGGTGTCTTTATGTCACTTGATTGAGAAAGCACCTAAAATACCCATGTCTAAGACAGACAACAGTTATAACTTGTTGGTGTCTTCTCAGGGTTCATAAAAAACTAAGTGTTTGCTGCTTAGCTGTTAAAATGTGCAGTTAATCTATATAAAATTTATTTTAATTCATACAAGATGAACAGTCTCCAGCTGTGCTGCCTTCATAAGCCCTATAGAAATACATGAAATTTCACCCTTTAAAATCCTTTATTAACATAGTCTAACTCCAGACTCACTTTTTGAAATGTAATTTTGTTTTCTGTTTGTATTTGCCCAAAGAAGAAAATGAGAAATTATTATACTTGTGCATTAACAATGAGAAATAACTGAGTTTTCTCTCATTTAATAAATATAGATAAAAATGAGACTTCTCTTTGTTTTTCAAATGTATCTTCCAAGTTATGTGATATCTGCTGTATTGCAAAAGTGTGAGACTATAAAATTACAGCTATGCTGTTTCTTTCCTGCACTACTACTGTGCAGCAAAAACACAATATGGAGATTCCTGAGAGTAGGAACAGTAGCAGTTCACTAGAAAATGACAACTTTGATTTTTTGACAGGTAGTGGTGGAAATTTCCAGAGTGCTTTCTGTCATTGGGAAGGGTTTGAACAAGGCATGCTGTTGATGAATCTGTTTCTGTATTTTTCAGGTACCTTGTATCACTGCTCCCTTTGAGTATTTCACTCTATCAGTGTAAATACACTGTCACTGCTCTACCTGGGCAGGCATTTAACATATGTTGACTGTACATAATCAAAGATAGCAGCACGCCTTGAATATTCACAAATGGCAATCTTTCAATTTTAAATAGTTCTGGCCTGCTAGACAACTTAAAAAAAGCTGTCTTTCCCCTCTAGCAATACAATAATCAGCTTTTCCCTGACGTGATCTTGTGTAAATATACCGCTAGATTAAGGCCCATGTTGATAAAGTTCTTTCTGTAATGAAAAGTTCTGTTTCAGTATTTCAAGATTATTTTGAGGAATAAAAAGCTTTCAGGTGTTCCAGTTATGGATATTCTGGAAAGTGTTGGCAACTGTAGATAGTCTATGCTGCACAATTTGGTTACCCTGTGCCCTGGAGGAAATTTTAGATGGCTGGAAGAATGAAAACACAGTCTTATGCAAGTGTATAAGTGCATTTATATAAGTGCATAATTGTACACTTACATAAGTATGTAAGACAGTGTTTTTGTACCTAAGTTTAAAAAAAAAATTCTTATTTGTGTTTCTGAGATAGGGATTAATAAATTGATGAGAAGCTCCTAGCTCCTATGGCACACTCTTGTCCACACATTTAGTGGGCATAAGGATCATTAGGCTATAGTAGAAAATCAATAGCTAGAACCTATTAGAAGAAAAGGGTCTTTCTTTAGCTTCTGATGTTCTGTGTGTGATTACTGAGGAAAGCTGTCTCTTTTAACGGTAAATGTGTAGTTGTTTGTTTGGTAACTCGTGTGTTTTTCTGTTCATTTTCTCTGAGAAACTGCAGCCACAAAAGATACTACAACTAGAAGGTTTTCAAATGAGATACTACAACTAGAAGGTTTTCAAATGAACTGCCCTATTGTTCTCTCCAATTATCCAAGCATTTAGAAGTAAAAAAATATTTGACATAGTTGTTCCAGTGGAAGACTAAAGGTGTTGCTCTTACACAGCACTAGTGCTTTCCCTGTTCTGAGACAAAACAGACTTCTGTTCCCATTGCTGTCAGGCACATTCACAACACACACCACATCTTTATAAGGTAGTAATTTTGAATTTTATGGGTGGCCCAAGTGATTAGTGGTGGGGACACTCAGCCTACCTGATGCTGGTTCAGCTTGACGCTGAATTGCAAGTTTTGATCAGCTTGGTTTCTAGATGTTTAGAAACAACTGGAGTGCTTTTCTTAATGGCCATGGCCCCTGCAACTATTTTTGACCACTGTGCACCTTCACTAATGTAGTGGAGGCTAAACATTGCTGGACAGCCCTAGAAGCAGTGGAGGCTACTACAAGTTTCTGAAGAGACAGTGTTAACTTGCTGTCTGTTAACAGATACAAAAGTTCAGGTAATTTATTGACATGAGGCAGCAAAAACATGCCACTTAGTAATTGAACTTACTAAATGGTAATGTGATTAAATACTTTATAAAGAATGTACTCACCCAAAAATTGCATAAAAAGGTTTCTCCTATTACCTTTTTAAATAATAAATAACCTCCTTTCTTGCCAACATTTTTTCTGCTTCCTGAGTTCCTCTCGTCTTACCACAATGTGAATTTCAATGTGCTATTTTTTCTGGTCTTACTCCAGGACAATTGAGGAAGAAATCGTAGATAGGAAAAAGATAAAATAGTTTCAATTCATAATTTTTCAGTATATGATAAACACCTGAATCTGATCCTGCAAAATGCTGGATGCTACAAGACTCTGTTATCCACTGGAAGTGCTGGAAGTGCTCATCATATCACAAAATCAAGCCTAAATGATGTGACTTCAGTATAGTGCAGTTGATTATATTCTGAATTTATATTTTTTGACCTCTCGTCAATCTTTGAAGCTGTTTGAATCTAAGAAAGTGTAAATTATTTGCAAACAGTTTCATAAGAATAACATTTTATAAGACCATATGAAAGCCTGTATTAAAATTCAGAAATTTCTTCTACTTTTATTTCATCTACCTCATAGCCTAGTTCTCTTTGCATGTATATCCAAATAAATAAAGCTTTAAATTCTATCTGGAAATATATTTTCTTTCATCTACTATTTAATTTTCCTGGAGGTGTTTATCATTATTTTGCTGAGCATAAGGTAACAAGCATGAAGTTAATGAGGTTGTAATTTTCAATGTGATTTCACTTGGTGCAACATTATGTGAAAGCCTAAAAATGCAAGTTTGTATCCAATCTGCATTGCTTTCTCTGAATTTGAAAGATCATTAAAAAGTTTAGCTGATACTTCATCAAGGATCCAAGTGTCAAATATGTTCATACTGATTCATGGATACTGTCTCTAAGCAGTGCATCTATCCCTGGTAAATGAGGCTTCTCTGTCTTTTTGAAGGAAATGTATGGGTTATGTTCTACTGAAATACAAGATCATAAAACTTCTCATCTCCTGATTTATAATCAACTTTATTCAAAACCAAAACGGAATATCAGACCTTTTGGGCTTGTCTTCCCAAGTGTGCTGTGCAGTTGCATTCTTCTATCTCTTCAAGCTCCTTCTTCAGTGACTATATTAAGGATAAATACTTCTCATGGTCAAATAAATTTTTAGAAGCTTCTCATTTCAGCTAGTCAATTAGTTGCTCAGCTGCATCCCTTTTTCTCTCTCTCCTTGAATCATTCAAAGGACTGTATCTATCAACATGGCATTGCAGCATCTGAAATAATTCAGATATTGTTCCTGTTCTTCAGTGAATAAAAGACAGTGATGATCATTGTTTTGTAGCAGTTATGAACTTATTTTGTAGATGATTTATTATAACATTTTTTTATTCTTAGCTGTTTATGTCTGAAAATACCTTGGATTAAGGACAGCATACCTTAGAAATAATAATTTCAGATTCTAGTAATAAATTGCTTATATAAACAAGGAGGCAAAAAAAGGGGTCATGGAAATGTTTTGCCGTTGTTCAATTAGCTTGATTTGTTAGTGCTGCCCCATCTGCAGGTCACTCTCTGATAAGCAGCTCTTTTTTGGATAGGAGTTGATGGTAATGAGCCCTTTCCTACCACCAGTGCTGTGCTAATAATAAGTGTTTTTCACTGCTTCCAAAGCTATTTAGATGTTCATAAATAAGTCACAATCCCTGTGAGGTTTACTGCATATGTTCTTAATTCTGTGGCATTATAAAAAATTGGTTAAATTTATATATATGAGAACTGAACATAATTTCTCTGTCCTGTACTGGGTGATATATATGTATGGAAAAAAGAAAAATTGTTTATGTATCCTGGACATATTTATTCTTGTTGCTTTTTGAAAATTATATGCTACAAAATAAGGATGGACTGTTTGTTTAATGTTTCTTTAGTTATAAATTATATGTAAATGATAAAGATCCACAGAGAAAGGAAATTCCAGTTTGTTTCTAGGGATATTTTGACAAATATTGGGCTAATTAGGAGCCAGAGCAAAAGCAAACAAAGCACTTTCCAAAGCAGTCATCATCATCTGAAATGGAGTTCTGATAGTTATGAGTTAACTGGGAGTCTTCTGCTGTTTATGTCAATGCTTTTGTGCACAATAGATGTAGAGTCATGAATGAAGAGAGTGTATCCAGTCCATATAATAAACTTGAGACCAGTTCAAAAATGAATACCTCTTACTGTTATGAAGCAAAGTATATGCATTATATATTATAGAATATTGTTTACAATTTTATGATTACTATAAAGCACAAAATATGATTAATAGTGCTACTGATAAATAAGGTTAGTTGTAAAACCTGTAAAAATAATTTAAACCAAGAGCAGAAAATTTCCAACAAATTCTAGTGGAAATTTCTCTTCAAAATTTGTTGACATTCCCATAGGTTTACAGAAGTTAATCCAATAATTTACTTGTATTAATTTCCTGTACTTTTTGTCCATCCTTCCCAAAGTTTTACTGTCATGACACTACTTTTGGTACAAAAAACATGATTTCACACATTGTTTGGGACCAGTCTTCCATTCTGTTAGTTCTAAAGAAGCAATTTGATCTATCAATATTTCTAATAAATTATACACTCAGCCACACCATAATTTGTATACAAAACTACCATGATTAGTCTCATAAAGTTTCATCCTCATCTGTTTCAGTTTTAAAACTTTTAATATAGGATTTTTTTCTTGTTGAAACATGATATACAGATGTAGGGGAAAAAAACCCCTATTTGTATGGAGTCATGTGAGTTCTGGGTGTATACATCCTATGGCTATGAGATAAAACTTCTCTGTTTAGGAAGTTAAACAGTCCGATAGGCTCATTTATTCTTCATGACCGATGACATTGATGGCACTTTCTGGTAGATTGCTACCCCTTTCAAGTATCAGAACATACCATTCTCACAAATAAAGTGGATTAGTCCTGGCATATTTGCCTTCCTCGAGTTATTTCTCTGACCTCCCTCTGCCAGAGTCCATCTCAGTGGCAGAGGATGGACCTTTTCAGCTTTGGAATACCCAGCCCAGGCAGTCTTCTCAGCTATGTGATTTTACTGAATAGTTTTTAAAAAAAAAATTTCTAAGGATCCTTCCTTTCATAGCAATGACATGCGATTGTTCAAATTTGCTAATGTAAAATTACCCACGAAAAATAATTTTAGAAGTAACTAAAAACTTCTTATGGCTTGCATATCTCTTTATCCCCTCTCAGTAATCCAATTTCCTCCTGTAATTTTGGAAAATGAAATGTTACTCTGTACCTGTAACAAGTTCTGTAAGAATTCAGCCTTCTGAAAGCTTCTTGGCAGCTGTAAAACTCTAATTTTTCACCAGAAAATAGATTACGTTTCTCTTTCCTGATAAATATTTATTGCCACTGAAAATCTAAAGCTCCCTGCCACTTTAGCCAATGGGAGTGGATATATGCTGCTAATAGCTAATAGCTAATAGCTATAGCAGATATGTAACTGCTAATAGCAAGCAGTAAGGTTTTAATTACCATTAACGATGGATTAGCATTAAAAACCTTTCTACTCATATCACAGTCCTTGTCAGCTCTCTTGTCACCATAATCTGACAGGAGGTAAACCTTTTCTTTCAGTTTAGTTTGGCTACTGAATCATCCAATGAGAGCTCATCCCAATATACCTATAACCCCAAGAGGGATCATTATGACATGAAATTCCTCTGGCACAGTGAAGGAGCTCTCTGAAATTCCCACCCACAACAGTTTGCCCTCGGTTGTGTAGCTCATTGCTCTTACTGCAGTCAATTAATTGTTTCAGGTATCACAAGGTGTTCCTGTGACCTACACAGCACTGTGAGGTTACATGTGTGAGCACAGATGTTTTCCTTTTAAGCTAGGCAACCTGAATACAACCTGAAATCAATTATTAACCTGTGTTGTGCCAGCAAAATGTTCAGAGTTAAAAAACTAAAAGAATTCTGGGGCAGTCTGCTCCACTATTCCTATTTATTTCCTCCTGATTTACAATACAGAGATGCACCATGCGTGAACAGGCAAGACCTATAGATATTTCATACATTAAGGAGGATGACCTTTATGAGATGAGAAAAAAACAAAGACCTATAAAAAAAACCAGTTTTCCCTTTACTTGTGGATTTTTTTTCAAATGCTTCCCACAGACTTTCCAGAGAGACTAGCACTGCTCAACTCTGCACTATGTTCAAGACAAATTAAGATTTGCCTGTTTTCTTTCGTCAAAAGTAGAACCTAAAATTTTAGTCAATATTGAAGCATACAGAAAACTTTTGTTAACTGGTATTTTATCCAATTGCCTTTTTTTTTGCCTATAAATAGACAAACAATTGATGAAAAGGATAAAAAGATGTTAACGAAGTTCAAGTTAATGCAACAGCAAAACCTTAGAGAGCACTATACAGTGGGGGTAAATAAATAGCTGATATATTTTTGCTTCCCATCTTTTTCTGTTCCATTTTTCATTCTACAGAAAGAGAATGAAATTTTCCTTTCCGCTCACAATTCCTTTCCTTCATCTACCAAAATCAGGTATCATAAAATACTACTGAAGATTGCCTCTGCTGAGAAAAACAAAATAAAAGTAAACCCTGCTTTTTCTCTGAAGCATCTCATTGTAATATTCCTTAACATGTCAGCAGTCACCCACACATTCATCCAGAACTGGATTCTGTAAGCTTGCCCTATTTTTTAGCAATCATATCAAAACTTATAGCTGCAATCTCCAGTGGCCCAAAGTTTTCAGCAGACATCACTGGTTTAATCTAGCTTTATTGTTGATGTTAAATGATTTCTTTCTTCCAGACCTTTATAACAACACAAAGTCATCAGTGAAACTTCTTTAAATAGTTGTGGTAGAATAGTCAGCAAATGTAACTAGACAGTTCTGTAAAGATGCCCCTCCAAATCCCATATAGATGCCAGTTTTGTCTGTTTCATGTGAAATATTCCTGAGGTATTTCTTACTGTATAATGATGCCTCTGGTCTTTTCAACTTCTATTTTATTATTGAGGGAACAATGATATAGTTTTCCATAAATCCATATAAAGTTCAGTTTCACTTTCCCAAAGATCAAATCTGATCAACCAATATTAAGACAATATGCATACACCAATGTACACCCGGCTAGAAGACATCTCCTTGTAGTTCAAATAAATATCGCTCAAAATGTCTGTAGCTACGTGGCATCACATAGCCCTTTTGTGATTCATCAGCTTGTGACTCTCCAGAGTTTTTAGCTTGGAGGATTTAGATCACTCATAAAAATAGTTATTTAACCATCAATAGGAAATAGCAAATTTTATACAAAAAAACCTCCAAAAAAACCCAGCTGTATTTTTGGGTTTAACTGATCACAGGTAAAACCCAATACCAATAAACAATGAAAACTTGCTTTCTTTAGGCGATCCCTGTGCCTGTGCACTGTTGCAGCTGCAGTAAACAGTTTACCTTTCCTGACTGGCATGTGCTCAGGAAGAGTTCAGGGTCTTGATTATTGCTGCAGTAACATGTCAGGGCTCAGACCAGAGGCATTTCAGGTTTTTGCAGATTGTTGTTCCGCATTTGTCTTGTTGTTGATACTCCCACTAGTGCATAGGTCTGTTTATTTTCTTTCTGACCTGTTTTGCTACTCACTCCCAGTCATAATATCTCCCCATTCCCAGACCCTGAAGTTGCTCAGGTTCTGTAGACTGCTCTTTAAATTCCATTTTCATTTTGTCTTAATTATGAAATGATTCAATGTATTTTGGGAAAGGAAGGAACTTATGCAGCCTGAATTGATACCCTTTTCACACATGCTTTTCTTGTGTTACAATGTGACCAGTTTCTCTCTAATGTCATGTGTAATATATTTTTTAGAGTCCTTGGGTTTGTAAATGTGGAATTCACTATTAATCCATTTCCTTTCCTCAAAATCAGAGTACATGATCCGAAGATGAGAAGGAGGTAAATCAAATACATAGCTTCAGAACAGTGATGGTAATTCCTTTTATAAATCATTGTTATGATTATATGAAGTACAGCATCTTTTTTTTTGAAAAAATTCAATGGTACCTTGAAATTTAGTGTTTTACAGCTTAAGGTTATTTTAAGCTCACTACAAAATTACAGCATGATGATTAGCACCACAAAGAACTTCTGATTCATGTATACTTCTATTATAGAAGAAAATTGCTATGGACTTGATTAAGGACTTGACTTTTGAAGTAAGGAAACAGATACAGTGCAATGTGAGCATCTTGACATCTTCTGAACCAGTTTTATAAAAAAATACTTCCTTCTAGAGATTTATCTCAAATGAAGCTCTTCATATCATGACAAATAAGACATGGTTTTCAGGTGCATAGAAGCAAACCCTGAAGATTTCAGCAAGGATTCTACCTCTCCATTCCCTCTTGAATAGTGTTATTAAATTTGTGCTTTCATACATCCCATCTCTGGCAAAACTCCTCTGTATTCTTGTACCTCCTGAAGACTTTATTCAAATAGTAATATGGAAGCATACTCAGCAGCCCTCTCCCGTTGCATGTGAACAGTTGCTCCATGTCTAGGCAGTACACATTCCTGTTTATTATCCCATCATGGGAATCATTCTCCCAGAGGCTTGTCTCAGCTGCTGTTTCTGGTTCCCCATTCACACTCCCTATGGATTAATGAATCTCTGAGATGAGGCCCTCTGAGGAGTGTGACAGAATCTGTGGTGAGAGCTGGCCTTTGAGATGGAACATCAAGGATTTTATAGCTGACTGTTACATGGGCAGGCACTTTCTCTGATGGTTTATATCCAGAAAGCTTGAACTTGAATTACTGTTACAACATTTTCAAGCTTTAGCTGTTTGAAGCTATACCACATGAGACTAGGTTCCAGTGCTCATGGGTATAGGATTGGTTTTCTCTTTGCACAGGACAGGAGCAATATGTATGTGTTCCAGCAGAGAAGATGGGTGACTTTCTGCAAATGTCTTGCACAGACTGATCAGAAGAGAACCTGCAGTGTTCAGAGGGATGAGCTCTAATTTCTAGAGTACATTAGTTTCACTTAAAAATGGGATGTAGGAATAGTTGAGAACATTCTCTTTTTAAAATAGCTATTATTTCTGTGTAATAACTAACACTCATGTTTTTTGTCTCGCAAATCGAAATTCTGTTCCAGTAATCATCTGGAAATCCAGACTGAATATTGTGTGGTGAAAATTTATTTCTTAGTGCAGTAAACACCAATTTAAAATTAATGTTTATTGTTAGAATGCTAGTTTTGAAAGATATAGGATAAAAGACCTGTGAAATATGCTTTAACTGGAAGAAGTTCCTCTGCTGGAGTTTCAGAAGTTTCAGAAACTCTGTTATCATATTGAAATTTGCTTACTTTAGTAGTGGCTTGTGATGGGAATACAGCCATGTCTGGAGTGCTGTGTCATGCTAAGGACTCAAAGGACCTTATATCAGCAAGTATTTTTCCAACAGTGCCAATTCAAGCATTGTTCAGTCCTAAAGAGCAATCTGAAATATATCCCTAGATATAAATCTGAATGGAAGTGCTTCCCTTTACTTTGGTAGCCTAAAAATCAGTTGTTAAGGCCAATGCTTCTCTGTTGTTATGAACAGAATTTACTGACAGCCTTTTCCTTTCAGCTGATTGATAGGCTGTTTCCAGAGGTGGAATTAGTGTCCTAGTCTGTGTGGATAGACCTGAGATGTCTCCATTGTTATAGACAGGGATGGGGTTTTGTGTGTAACGTTTTGCACGGAGCAACATACTTAATCCGTAGTTCAAGTGTCCGCAGGAAACTGCACATCCGTGAAACTTGCAAATGTGTGTAATTGGCACAAAGATTAATTCAGTTCAAAGGGAAGATGACTGATTAAGAAAACTTTGAGTTCCAGTATCTTATAAATTGCAGAAAATGGAAACTTGTTCCTTTGCATACTTTGATTGTTTTGCATAATCAGTAGGAACTCCTGGTGAAGTGCAGGCAGTGAGGTGCTGTGTTCCATTATGCTTGCTTTCTTTAGGAAGCAGTAAGTTTGCTATTGAAAAGTCATGTTTGTTTATCAAACTCTGGTGTGTACTGTGCCAATTTGTTCTTTTTTCTTTTTTCCTTTGTCTCTTGCCTACCTTTTGCCTTTAGAAATTGTGTTTAATATTGTTAGATGCAGGCTGTGTGTGAGAGCACAGTGTGAGGGAAAAAAGAGGGGAGTGAAAAAGGGGCCACTTTGGTGTCCTGGCACCGACTGGGCACAGTTTGGTTTGTGATGAGAGCAGCTCCCCTGGTGCAGTCTGTGGCTGGCTGTCAAAGGGCTGCTGCGGCTGGCACCGTGGGTCTGTCCTCGGCAGCTCTCATCTCCTCGGCATCTCTGGCTGGAGCTCGCTGAAGAGCAAACAGGAATGCTGCTTAGGACCCTTGCATGACCTTGGAGTAGCACAAAACTCCTGGAACACTGGGTAGGTTCCTTTTCTCGGGTTTGTAGCCACCGAGTAGAGCTTTGGTTAGGTCCTAGTCAGTGTTGGTTGTTGCTAATGGCCTCTGGCTTCTTCAAAGTGTCAGTCTACAAACAAAAATAATGTCATGTAGAAATTTATTGGTCTGCCTCTGTGAATGAGAAGGGAGTGTAGAGAAATGGTCCCCAAGTGTACAACTGGCTTTAAGTGGCTCAGCTGCTTTTCTGCATTTGAGTGACAGTGGCATTAAGGCAGCACAGAATCCCAACTATTCGTCTTTTCTGGGTAGAGCAGCTGTCTTTCAGTAACAGCTAGAGGAATGCAGCTCTCCTCTATGACACTGATGTAAGGCAAGCTAAGATAGGAGGGATAATAGGTTCATGCATAAAGGACTACATTATTTCCTTTACCTAAACAACTGACTAAGGTAAGAGGTAAATATTTATTTCCCGTCTAGAGATATTATATAATTTATGTCATTTAGGTTAAAATCAGAGTTTTAAAAAATAGTAGATAAAATCTGATTTTACCCAATCTGTATATTTTACAAATACATTAATGTTCCAGATAAGTAATTAAACTAAAAGAATATTAATACACTAATTCCACTTAATTAATACTAGGAAAGTATGAGCTGAGAATAATGGTTAATGAAATTCTAAATCTTTTCCCTTTATCCCCAGTCCATCTTGTCTCTTCACCCCCCATCTCCCTTTCCTATAGCCTATGGATAGAAGTTGTATATATATCCTTCAGGAAAACTAAAGGTTAAGTTTTTATTTAGGATGGAAGTGTTAGCCCCTAAGAAGAAAACACATGAGGAGAATGAAGATTTGCAACAGTATCCTCAGAAGCCTGCAAGCTGCAAGAAAATGCTTAGGAATTGCTGCTTGATAAAGCGAATTTTTGCCTGGAAAAATTTGAGCTCTAAAGGTACCTTTTCTATTGAAAATTTTAGTGTAGGTGAAATTGTTGTCCTTCGAAGAATTCTGAATTTTTGATGCAATGGTTTTACTGAATTTAACATCAGTCAAGTTACAGGTACAAAAAGTCTCTGCTGTCTTGAGTCTATTGTGCAAAGAGATTAAAAATGGTACAGCTTTGATTGAGGTGCTTTATCATAATGTGACAAAAATAATTGTACTGCAGGAGTATTCATTTTGCAGCACATAAAAATACATGGTCTGCAGAAAAAAAAATCCTTCAGTCACACGATAAATGAGTAAATGTAAAACCCAGCAATCTATCAGGGCCCAACCCAAAATTCTGTTTTGATGAGTAAAACCTCCTTTCATTGTTGTCAGAGTATATTTGCATGGAAATTACACAATCAATCCCTTTGTCTTTGAGGAAATGGAGAAAGGTAACATTCTGTCACATTTATGCATAATGATGTTATGAACGGTATTTATTAATAAATACTGAAAGAAATGCTTCTTTTTAAATTAGAAGTTGGCTGTGAAATATCTCACCATTGAAAGTTGAACTCTTTTATGAATGTTAAATTAAGCAGCAACATCCTGAAATGATGGTTAATCTGCTTCACATTATTTCCCTCAGGAACATACAAACAGTTAAGAATTTTATTCAGCACAGATTCATCTCTTTACCATCGTATTTGTACTTTGCAACATTATGTAAAAACAGAAGAAAAAACACTGCCCCAAACAATTCTTTTGCATTTTGGCAGCATTTTTCATTCCCTTTTACACAGTTTATGACATAAGAAAAACAAAATCAAACAAAAAACAAGCCAGGTCCTCAGCATATTCGATTTGTGTCAAACACAATGCAAAAAAATGCATGACATTGTTTTGTCACAAAGCGCTAAGTCACCATAACCTCAGTATGTGATATGTTACTTTATTTACATGTTTACTTTAAAGGCTATGCTCTACTAGCTTAGTTGCAGCTTTTAGAAACAATGTTCTGGTTAAATAGAACCTACCTCTTTTTAAACTGCACTGATCTCTGCATTGTCCAAGTAAATAAGGGCTTCATATGCCTTTTAATCTGAGCATAAACATTTAACTATTCTTGGGCACTCATTTTTAAAGCTTTAAATTAACATTTTCAACAAATGGCTGCTTTAATTATATGCATATTATGATTTGCTAAATACATGCTTGATTTCCTATTATTGTATTAGGTTCTACTTATAATTTGCTGCACTTTCTTTTTTTTGTGTTGTTGCTGGAGCTAATGAGGCAAAAATAGATTTTCTGTAACTCTTTCAGAACGCTCATCCTTTCATTCATGCAAATTTTTAGAACTTTTTCATTGGATTATTTATCATCAATCTCAGTAGCTTGAAGCAATCACCTCTCTAGAAATGATGGGTGAATCTAAAGTAAATGGCATTGAAGTTTATAGGTCTGATTCTTCAGTACCTTCACACTGGCTAATAATTTACACCTCCACAAAGGGTCTTAAAACAGTCAATAGGTGATGACAAAACTAAGGATTTATTTTAATTTGTTAAAGTGAATTAGCAGAGAGATGAATCACTATTAAATCAGGCTCAATCAGGTTACTCTGAATTACTCCAACAGAGACAAAGTCAGAATCTGATACACACCTAACTCAAAATGAAGCTTTTGTTTTTGCTTTATGTAGTACCAAATGATAGAAAGCACATTCCCATAGGGAAACCTTTACAAAAAGCTTTGAATATTTATTGGGATCAAGAAGACTGACATCCTGAGGTGCTTTCTTCAGCACTGTTCTGTTTTCCAAAGTGACCTCACTGGCCCAGTAGGTTTTGTTGGACTGCAGTTATAGAGCATTCCTGGTACTCATGACAGTGCTGTAGGAACCAAGAGCACGTGTCTACAGATCTGCTTGCTCGATACCTACTGTTTTCTGTTGGAACCATGAAAGTGGGTTCGCAAATCACATCATGGTGCCTCATTCCCACTTAAATGTTCTTTTACATAAATCAGATTTCCCCATCAGTTATCGTACACTGATTTGTGTAAAAGTGGAAAAATAGTAAAGTGGTATAAAAATAGTCATTGGGCAGTTGAGACTTGCAGTTTAGCATTTAAAAAACAACTGGAATTTTTTTGTTCACATTTCTAAAACAATCGTAACTGTAAATACCAGATTATTTGATAATTCATTGCCCTTGTAGCAGTTTGCAGCTGGAAATGCTGGAAAGTAGTGGATATTTGATCTTTCTTTTAAAGCAAGTACTATTTCTCCTCTACAATTAATTTTTCATGTTTTAGTTTATTTGTATGATCTTGCAACTGAGTTTGTCAATGTTTTAACTTCATAGAATTAATTATAGTTTCAGAGACAATTTCCATTTATAAATTTGGAGCAGGAAAATAAATATTTTATTTACTGCAATGTTTGGATGATTTAACCCTGTTTTCAGAATGAAAAGTCTTCACTCTTAAGATAAAATTTTAGAATATCCTCACACTGGGGATGTCTTCCTGCTCTTCATATTTCAAAATCTAGGAATAAGAAGAATGTTATATCATAAGTACCGGAAAGATAATTATGCTCAACCCTCTTTGATGCAGTATTTAAACAGCAGGGATTCAATGCACGAGTGCATCCTCAAAAGTATAATCAAGAGAATTTAAAAAAAAGCACCCTATTGGATTTACAAGAAAAGTAAATGGAACAACATGTTTGTCAATTGAAAATTTTTCCGTACTAAACCCAGTATTTTAATCAATGTTCAAAGCTTGGTAGTTTGACTAATTCCATCAGACAGTGGTTTCAGACAGCAGGTATCTGGTAACTGAGGCCAGAGGAACAGACTATGACTAGTGCCAGGAATGCATCAGTGAGACCTCAATACAGCAATACCCTCTGAGCCCAAGTTTAAACGATTTGTTGAAAAATTTTCACTTTCAAATGATCACTTTCAAAAATGAGCAGCCCTGAAGTATTGCCTCACTAAAGTGGCAGCCTTCTCAGGAAACCTAGGGCAGTTATGAGACTTTCACAATTGTTCTATGCCATGAATATACATTTCGCTGCAGATTTTATAAAATGCAAATGAGAGACACCAAGAGGAAAACAAGTTGTCTGTCATGAAGATAAATTTGGAGGCATCGCACTGCTGACTCTGCATTTCATACTGCTAAAAATATTATACAATATAAACTGTTTATTTATATTTTTTACATTGTTTGTGTTTCCTCATATCACATATTTATGAGTTTAGATATGAGTGCTTTAGGAATAATCCCAACCTGTCAATCATTGTGTGTGTTTTTCTCTGTCAAATAGTACATTTGACAAAGTATGTAAGGAAAAAATAGCCCAAGTTATTTCGGAGCTAGTTAAAATTCTGCTCTGCCTAGGATACTTCATATTGTCTCAGACTGTGGATAGCTCAAAAAATTCCTGCTGAAGATTGTCAGTACCGTGTTTTTAAAAATGCACTTCATGTGGACACAGTAGTAGTTTGTCTCCTGTGACCCATTTGCCTTTGCTTCTCCTGTGCAAATAAGTTGACCATTGCTTTGAAATCTAGTCACATCTCATGTTCTTTCAAAAGACCATGAGAAACTTTTCCTCCTGGTTGTTAAAAATTAAGAAAAACATTTATTCATATAGGATACGGGTCCTTTAGGCTGAAACATTTTTCCAATGTCTCTCAGCATTACTTCCCATGTGCTTGTTTCTATGCCTTTTCTAGTGAGCAAAGAAGTGATGAGGCAAAGACAACCTGTAAGGTAGAAAGTGATGACATCAGGATTACATACAGGGTTTACATTCCACTATCAAAGCCGTCAACAGCCTTAATTGGAAAACATCATGACTCATAATTATGAGACAGGAGCTTTTTCCTAACTTGATTACTGAAGCAAAAACATTTTTTTTTTTTGCCTATGCATAGAGTGATAGTTCCTGAAATCTGCCTGTTCCTAGTCAACCTTCCCTACAGGAAAGACATGAAATAAATGGTGTAGATAAAACTGCCAGAAAACAACAATAAATAATAGATACTTAGTGTCAGGAATACCATACACTCCTGACTTCATTCCCTTGTCCCAGTAGCTGCTCTTTACTAACAGTCCTCTCCTGAGGGATTGCTGATGTACAGTTCAGATCTTAACTTGTCCAGTAATTGAATTTTTATGGCCTGTCAGATGTATCATTTTTTACTTCATGTCATTTCAAACTACATCTTCTAGTTTGTGTGGGTTTTTTTCCTCTCAAGCTTTCTCACAGATGCTTTGAGAATTGTTTGGTTTCTGCTGAAATCACAGATTTATGTGAGAGGACCTTTCAATGGGCACTAGGAAACATTTGTCCTGTGTGCCTATAGAACTGCAGTTCACATGACTTTGCAATTTTGAGTCTGAAAGTCTCTAAGAGGAAAAAAAATTAGGTGGGGGAGGAAGGGGGGAGGAGTGCAGGAAAAGGAGAGGTCAAGAAAGGGAGCGAGAAGTTGTGGAGAGACTGAGACCTTGCTAGACCTGCTTCTCCTTTCCGTTCTAGATGCTCAGCATGGAAATAATTAGATCATAACCCTATGCAATCTTTCTTGAATGATCAAAAAGGAGGCTTTGTAGTTTATGACTGCACATATTAATGACTGAAGAGATGGACACATCTGAGCTGCTCTGCTCTGAACACAAACATAGAAAGCTATTTAAAAATGGAACCTTTAATTGTTTTAGGCAATACAGAAATTATTATTTTGTAAAAACTACAAAAATAAATTTACTTGAGAATTCTAGCCAAGCAATGTTTAGCTCACTTCATCTATTTGAAATGTTTATTTAAATATTTTACAATTTGATGCTGCTGCTCTTGGAGTACATGTTAATCTTAAGTTTGCTACCCAGAACTTAGACCCAGGAAAACTTACAGTGTGAAAAGCTTATTCACTTTGTGTCTTTGAATGATATTTTCTCAGAATTAATGAACATTGCTCAGTATTGCTTTGGGTATTGCTTTGGGTATTTCTTTAATTACAATGAACTCTGAATGAGCCCTGTTTTCTTATTTGTCTCTAGTAAGTCAAGGTTTCATGTGGCCTTATACCTTTTGGCTCTCGGTGCAAATGATCCATTTTATGTTTTGAAGGTTTTTCCTTCTGAACAAATATTGAATACATTGTATGCACATATTTTTTTAACTCACTGAACTGGATGGAAAATGTGGGTATACTCTATTTAGATGTAAAAGTGTTGTTAAATGAACATTTTTATTTACTTCAGTTTTTTTTCTTGAAACCAATATAGGCTTCAATTCTTAGCTAAATAATTCTTCACAATAGAATAATGATGTAGTTGAATATATTTACTAGCTATGAAAAAATTGCTTTTAAAATGCTAAGAAAATAAAAAAATATAAGGAGTAATAATCTATTTTTAGTATTTTTTCTTTTGCTTTACACAAAAGCCGGTTCACCCATTATAATCTCAGACAAAGGAGTTTGTATTAAGTTACCTGGCAAAAAAGGGCACCTTGTAGTTTGTTCCCTTCTTGCTAAATGCTAACTCTGAAAGACAAATCATGGCATAAAATTAGAGGCTCTCCCTGGTGAACATAATTTTCTTTTAAATTTGTAACACAGAGAGATCTGATCTCAATAAGACTTCTAATACTCTCTTCAGGGCAGCAGTAATAGTTAAGGTCATAAATCAACAGGAAAGTGTATTATGTAGGAATTCTTGCTGTCTTTCAGATCATTAAAATGGGAATTGGAAAAACATCGATTCTCACAATTTAGAACCATTTTAGAGTGATTAATGTTTTGAAAAGGGGTTTTACTGTGTATTTGTATACAGGCTTGTTAAACTGAGTATTGCATGTAGCTAATGAAAATGTGAGGCTCTTACACACTCTCTCGTATGTATAAAATTACTTTGCATAATTTTTGGATAGAGAAAATTTAATAATCACTCTCCTATATTTCTCATAAAAAGCATACCATGAACATATATCTTACGATGCTTCTAAGGTTTTAAAATTAATACTTTGAGGCCACAGTCATTGCAAAAGATCTTGCAAAAGATTTTTACTCTGTACTTATAAGGTTTTTAAACATTTCCAAATTTTAAAACAAAGGGGCTGAGCTCTTGCAATAAACACTAGTTTACAGTTTGGGGAGAATTCATACATGCATCTTTAGAGCCCTTAAAACAGTTATTAGTGCCTATAAAAGTAAGCATTATCCATAACTAAGTTCTTAATACAAATATAGCAAGTTGCAAAGTACAGATTATGAAATGAGTTCTCCTTAGAGTGAATGTGGCTGTAATGCAAGGAAAATGATATTTCATGGAAATCAGATTTCCTTAGGGTTTGACATTCAAAGGATTAAATATGCTCCACAGTTAACCCCTGAGAAATAAGGCTCAGAAAGATGTGGGTGTATTACTTCATGCAGTTTCTGCTTTATGCTTCCCTGGATATATAAATGTTACAAAACAAGATCTGTTTCTCCTTTTCTCTTGGAACTTTGTTTCCTTCATGCCAGAATGGGTTTTTATGGTCTCCTGCAATTGCCACCTTTCTAATTCCAGCATTGCCATTATCAGAAGGGGCATGATGCTGGAAGATGAAGCCTTAACGCATGGCAGATTGTTGCCTTTCAGGCTCTGCGTTTGTAGAAAAGCATGTTGAACTCACAAGCTTTTTTGCTCTTTGCATCTCTTCTCTTTCTTTTCCTACTGACCACTATTATCACCAAGCTGTTTCCAAAACTTCCTAATAGTGCACAATTTAAAATTATCTCTAATTAAGAGCTATGAACAGACCCTTTTTATTAACCATTTACTTTTTGATTAGTCATCACAAATGTCGGTTTTCTTCTCATACAAAAAACATGAGGAACCATCAAGCTGACTGGAACCTTTCCAGGAGTTTCACTCTGGACTCTGCATAATGAAATTTATTTTTTGATTGAGATCATTAATCCTACTTATGAATGCACATCTTATTGTTCAATCAGTTTAAACTATTAAAACACAATCCTACCATCTTATTGAACTGGGCTGAAGAATGTAAGGAATAGCTGATTAACTACTTTTTAATCATATGATTGTACCAGAAATATAATAGTTTCTCTAATACTTCTTGTTTCTCTAGCAAAATTGGAGTTACTGCTTCAATATTATGCAGATATTAGAAAATTATCCATTGCACTACAATATAGGAATTATATTCTCTGAACACGAAAACAAGCTATGAAATTCTAACCTCTCCATTGGAGAATCAGATGTCTAATTTTGTTTCCCCATATTTTCTTTCATTTTTACACAAAGGTCAGTATGCCCTTTTTAAAAAGAAAAATAAAAGCAATGTTGCTAATTGACTGAAAATCTATTACTTAAAAACCAAGTTCTAGTAATCAGAGGTTTGGAATACAATGAATGGTAGAGGTTCACTACTTTTGTAAACTCAAATATATCCTTTATGAAACTGATACATATTCCTATTAAGTCTCTATACTCACTGTATCTTTGATTTTTACTGTGTCTGCCAACTGCTGATTTTTTATTTTAAAACATTTTATCAGTCCAAAACTAATAGGCCAAAGAAGCATATTAGATTAAGTAGGAGGACTTTTATATTCATAGCATACTTAGAAAATGGAATCAATCTTTAAATATCTTGCCACTTTCCATCTGGGCATTATTCCAGCAATTTAAATGGCTAAATATATTGAGAGTTTTCCAGATTAAATGAGATCTCTGAATGTCTTTCTATAAGTGGTATGGCTCACAATGAACTGAATTTGTTGTGGTGATTGGCGATATCTGCATTTTGTTTACCGAAGTGTACTGGGTATTACTGCAGTACAGAACAACTGCGTTTGCAAGCATCTGTCCCTGGAAAAAGTCCTGTGACTGGAAGGAGCACTTCTATTGTAAATCAAGCAAGCTGACAGAAGCAGCTTCTTAAAAGAAGCAAAAGCAGAATTTTTTTTGTTGTTTGTTTGGTTTTTGTTTTGTTGTTTTGTTTTTTGGTTTTTTTTTTTTGCCATTGTGAATCATTATGACTGGATAACTTAACATAAAATATCTTAATAAAAAGAAATCTCTCAGCATCTCTCAGAATTGAAAAGTTAGGGCAGAAAAAAGGAGGGAAAAACAATAGGAAACAACAAAATTACATGTTGCTTTGTTTGCTCCCCCCATCCCTCTCCTTTCCACCTTTAATTTAAATGCTTCTTTCTGTGGGAGTCTGCAGTGTGGTCTTGATAGTTCTGGCACACAACAGTTCTGATAGGATAGATTTGCCTTTCTTTCAGCCCAAAAGGGGTAAGCAGGAGGACTTGGGGCTTTCCATTGCTTCAATAACGCTGTCCTGCTGGCACCTCCCTGCTGTTCCTCCCAGTAACATTATCTTTTTGGCAAGGAGATGGGTTCTCAGTTATTCTTTAACTTTCTCACTCATCCTTTCTGTGTGCAAGAAACTAATAAAAAGTCAATAAGGAGGTAAAGTTTCTAATGTTTAGTGGGCTCAATGACAATATTAGTCATATGTGGCAACAGTGCAACTGAATTTTCCAGATCACCCCAGCCAAATGCCAGCAAGCCTATACTGTGTAGGAAAGCAGAAGGCATACTTGGCTTCACATATGTCACAGAAACTGGTGCAGGAAATATTGTGCTACTTATGTGCTTTCTGTACTATTCTCTGTAACCCTTCATGTTTGAGGCCATCCTGATTTCTTTGTTATACAGGCTGGGAAAAGGAAAATTATAATAAGCGAAAAAGTTGCAAAATTTTAATACCGCTAATACTAAAAGTACTTTTCTAATACATCATTTAATTTGTATTATCTTTGGTCTTGTGAGTGTGAAAGCAAGATACTTGAAAGGGTTGGGCTTATCACTGTCAACAGTAGAGAAAACCTATTTCTGACAATACAGGAACTCAGGGTCTAGGGCAATAGTAAGGTGTCACCTACTGCTGGCCTAAGCCTATGCATAGGTTCAGGTTGAGCGTAACAGCAAGAATACAAAGTATTTGGACCTCAGTCAGTTCATATCGTCAAGTTCCTCTGAATATAATTAGCATTACTACATCTGAATTCCTTGTTATATTTAATGTATATGTATATTTAAAGCCATAAAAATACCACAGCTTTTGACTGTAGCATCTATCAGCTGAGCTGTTATAAATGTCTCTATGTTTATCTTTGCACGTTTGTGTTAATCTTTGCTGGTTGAGAGGTAAAATTTTTAAAGACCCTTCAGTTGACAAGCACTACCCTTTCCAAGCTGTGATAGTTTCACTGCTTAAACTAAGTCCTTTCATTCATATCCCTCCTGATGCAACTGAGATAAAACGTGACAAGTGAGAAAAATCAAACTTAGACGGAGCAGGGGAGTCATCACAGTATGTCCCTACATTAACATAAAATTATGTCCTGTGTTTCTGAATCTCAATGTTCTCTGCTGTGAGAAAACACAGAAGTTAGTCCATCTCATTCTAGTTTTGAATGATATGGGGACACAGAAACTGACTGCAGCTGTTTATCTTTTTCCTAGCTGTCAAATTTTCCTGAAACCAAAATGCCTCTACTTTTAGTAAAAAAAACGTGCAATTCCATAGTTGTTGACGGAACAATTTAGAAAACAGTGAACAAAACAGGATACCAAGAATGAAAGAGGTCCATATGGTTAATTTATGCTGGAGAGCCGGATTTCTTCTCCCACAGAGCCCCTGTGTTGCAGAATGATAGAATATGCTGAGTTGGAAGGGACCCATCAGGATCATTGAGTCCAACTCCTGGCCCTGTACAGGACACCCCAAGAGTCACACCGTGTGCCCAACAGTATTGTTCGAACACCTCTTGAACGCTGTCAGGCTTTGTGCTGTGACCCCTTCCCTGGGGTGCTGTTCTGATCCAATTATTAAAGTTCTTTGGAAATACCTCTGCCCAAATTAAGGTACAAATGAGACCATATGCCAGTCAATAGTATGGGTTTTATTTGATAGAAAATATGAGAGAGAGAGAAAGGGGAAAAAAGAGAGAAAAGAGAAGTAGGAAAAGAGGTGGGGGGGACAGAAAGAGGGAGAAAGAAAATATCACCATCCGTGGATCCCAACGATGTTGTGTTGATCCTCTCCAGCTGGTCTTCTTGGTGGTGGTGGTCCCCCCAAAAAGCACAGAATGCCCTGGGTTAATATACACTCAGGCCAGGGGCAATGTCCAGGCATGTCCCCCCGGGGGAGGGTGCAGTCTCTAGCAGCAGACTCTGCTTGCATCACGTGCACTCCTGCGGTGCAAGGCCTAGAGCTTTGGGGGGTCTGTGATGGATTGTGACTCCCCCTCATCTGCCTCTCACGTGAAAGTCCCGTGGATGTGGCCTGTGGGGTTGGGGGTTCCACAGCTGGGCCAGTTTGTGTAAACCTGGCTTCTGTGAGCTGGGCTCTCCCCCACCCCAAACTCAGCCAGGGATGATCCTCAGTGCAGCTGGTGGCTTTGGCCTTTGTGGATGCATTCCTTTCCCTCAGCCTGAGATGACTGAACAATAGGTTTCCCTTTATCTAATCTCAGCAGTTTGACTCAGTCCAAAGTCCCAGTCAGATATCTTCAGCGAGGATTCTTTGATTGTAGCTTCATACACTTTTTGTTATAATGAGCAAAATTTTTTATCAGTGTTTGAAGCATGAACTATTTCAGTCTCTGACAGGTGCCCAAGCACCCTCTGGGTGAAAACCTTTTCCAGATATCCTGATATCTAACCTAAACCTCCCCTGATGTGACATGAAAGGAGTCAGTTAAGACAAATTTTAGATATTGACACTATGTGTTTCTTGTTTTCTGAGTGAATCCTTGGGGTTTGATTTGCAGAATACTGAGAACTTGCAGCATCACTAACTTGCTTTTGAACATATATGAAAGGCTGTGTATTAAGTATTGTGCAAATGAGCTTCCATGTGTTTCCTACCAAGTGCCCAAATTAGTCAATACCTTTGATCTTGATCTCACTGTGCGTCTGTTCTGCATAAAGCAGGTATAATAATAACCTCTCATCTCACAAGGGTATTTTGAATATAAATGTAGTAATGTTTGTGAAGCACTCAGGCACTGCAGTGATGAACATCAGAGAGAGCTCTTCTTTCAGTTCAGATTTTCAATAATGTTTGATAAGTAAGTTGTGACGGCACAAAACCAGGAAAGTGTGAAGTTTTGAATTTGGTAAATAACTAATATTCGTGAATTAAATTAACTTATCAAAAGAAACTCCCGTTCAAACTAAAGCACATCACCATGTCATTAAAATTTGCACTATAATGCATATGTAGAAAGGGGCTGAACTAATGCTGTTAGGGTTTATGATTGTGGTACAGTTTTTTTGATGTATGCTTCCTGTGTAATGAGTGTATACATACCAGCATTTCTGCGTGGGAAGGATTCATAACATAAAAATCAGATCTTTGCTTGTAGTTCAGCTTAGAAACAGGGGTAATGTGATTGATCTAAACATCAATCCCTAAGTTACAAGGGGTGAGTGGTTAAGTTACAAGGGGTGAGTGGTTAACCTTACAGTTAATTATGTTAAATCTTGGCTTGCTGGAATGAATGAGAATCTTGCCATTAAGTCTCATCATAAAAGGAATTTAATTCAATTTGCTTTATATAAATAACCCTATACTAAGAAGTTAAATCTTTATGTCGGAAAACAAAATATCACCCATCTATTAGCTTTGTAAAATTACCTTTTTAATGTATATTGTATTTGTTTAGAAGGAGCATTTTGGGGAAAAAAAAATTTTTTTTTAGTTGATTCTGTGATTTTTAAATAATAATTAATAACAAAATATTATTTAATTTTTGCTAGAAATGGTTTGTGTGTCTCATTTTGAACATGGTCTCAATATCTAACCTATTTAATTTATAACCTCACTTCAACTATTTCTTTACTTCATTTTATGTGATTTAAACTATAAAATCTGCAAATCTCAAGAAAAGAACAGGAAATTTTAGAATTTTTATTGCCAAAATGAAATCACAGAAATGGGAAAAAATATAAATTAATTTTTATAATTTGGTTAAGCTACAATTGGATCTATATAAAAACTAATCAGTATACTATAATTGAAGAGATATTTCTGGACCAATGTACCAGCTGGTATCACAGATGGTACAGATGGCATAAAGCTCTTTAATGGGACAAAGATAATGTGTTGGCACAAAGAAAGTTTGGTATATGAACATGTGATTTTTCTTTCTCATTATGAACTAAGTAGTGTAATTTTAATTGAGACACAATTGATACATTTGTATTCCACGATTTGGGTAAATACTAAGATTAATACTTTGCAGTCAATGACATTAGCATAACCTTAGGTTGTTCTGGAAAATCTCATATGCTGTAGCAGGCAACAACTTATTAAATATGGCGGTTTGAAAGAAAGAATTGAAAAACTAGTTTGATGTTATTTAGCTTACCTGATGGGATTAACAGAGAAATTTATGGAAATATCTGAATCCCTCATAAAGGTTTTATTCCATGAGCTTTCATATTATAGACATGGCAAGAAGCGTGATAATAGTATTGGAAGTGAACAATCTTGTCCTGGTGCTTGGCACCCCTGAGCAGAGCCTGACTCCATCCTCCTGACACCCTCCCTGCAGACACTGATAGACACTGATGAGGTTCTCTCAGTCATCTCTTCTCGAGGCTGAACGTGTCCAGATCCCTCTGCCTGTCCTTCTAACAGAGATGCTCCAGTCCCTCCATCATCTTTGTCATTCTCCCCTGGACCTGCTCCAGGAGCTCCATGTCTCCCTTATACTGAGGAGTCCTGAACTGGACACTCCAGACACACCTCACCAGGGCTGAGTAGAGGGACAGGGTGACCTCCCTCAACCTGCTGGCAATGCTCTTCCCCATGCACCCCTGGACTCCACTGGCCCTCTTGGCCAGAAGGGCTCTGCTGGCTCATGGGCAGCTTGTTGTCTCCCAGGGCCACCAGGTCCTTGTCTGCAGAGCTGCTTTTTTGTGCCTGGGGTTATTCCTCCTCTGGTGCAGGACCCTGCATTTGCCTTTGCTGAATTTCAAATGGTTCCTTTCTGCCCATCTCTCCAGCCCTGTCCAGGTCCTTCTGAAGGGCTGCACAGCACTCAGGGATATCAGCTGCTCCTCCCAGCTTTGTGTCATCCATGAACTTGCTGAGGAAGATCTGCCCCTTCATCCAAGTCACTGATGAATAAATTAAAAAGTAATGGGCCCAGTATTGAACCTTGGGGACACCACTCGTGACAGGACTCCAGCTAGACCCCGTGCCACTGATTATGACTCTGGGATCTCCTGTTCAGACAGTTTTCAGTTCATCCCACTGTCCACTCATCCAATCCTGAGTTTGCCTATGACAGTGTTGTGAGAGCCAGTGTTGAGAGCCATGCAAAAGTTGAGATAGACAATATTTGCTTCTCTTTCCCATCATATCCTGGATCATGTGATTGAAGTAAAGCTAGCAGGAGCTAATTGCTTGGGATAACAAGTTGCTGCATTCAGCCACCAATCCAGAAGAAAAATTGTATAGCTTAAAGTCCCAGGGGAAAATTTGTGAAGGAAGACAATGCCTCAGGACAAGGCAAACCCTGCTGGGTTCCTGATTGATCAGGAGCTGCAACATTCCTCTAAATGGCCATGACTGGAGACACATCCAAAATATGGCCTTCTCACAAGTCCTCAAAAGTTCTAATTCAAAAAGGAGAACTTTCCCTCTTCTTTCAGTATCATGAAGCCCATTTATACACTTTTGATCAGATCTTTAAAATGGCAGCTGTTTTGTATCCCAGTCTTGTAAATTTTCAATAATAATAATAACAACAATATTGAGCTTATGAAATATCTCAGAATAAATTATCATAAACTCTATGGATTTGTAGAGCTGGTATATTATATAAATGATTTCAACTTGTATGAAACCTCTTCACAATTCTAGGAGGCTCTACAATTCAGTGTTGATTCTTAGACAGCAATTAAATTCTTGATTTCTGGGTCATTTTTTCATATGAACATATGTCTGGCTTCTTCTCCCCAGTGTCTATCCTGGCTGTTAAAAGTGTCCTACAGCTGTACTTTCTCTGGCTGTCAGTTTGTTATTGCATAATGTACAGTTTACACTAGGATTGGAGATTCTGAAGATTTGGGAACTGCAGGTAAAATTGATGCAAGGCTTTGTCCTCTAATCCACCCACACAACAGACTGTCATGCCACTGCTGGAGTAGTCACCTTCTGCATGACATCTTGAGCTGAGTGGTTAACTTTTTGGGTACAGTAACCACCAGGGTACCATAGCCCTGTTTCTAAGGACAAGATATGCGTGAAATTTTTTGGAGCAATTTTTAGGTTTAATCTTCCTTAACTCAAGCTGAACTAGAAGTAAAATTGAAAACTTATTGAATTTTAACAGAACAGGGACATACATCAGTGTGTTTCAGTAGCTGATAAAATAATCTGAAGTTAACCAGAGAATGCAGCATCTATTGTCAGAGCAGAAGTCTGATTGTCAGCTGCCTTTCATTGCATTAGGCTCTTGGAGAATTGCTCAGGAAATGATTTATTCTTTTTGCTTAATGTCAATTATAGAAATATTCTTAACCTTCCTTGGAGAAGTGCAGGTGCCTTTGTTCTTGCCTCTGCCTGCTGCACAACAGAGCTTGAGTTCAGTTTTTTGCTGCCTTTCACTTTTTGTAATAAGATGCACTTCTGAAAATTGAGTAAAAAATCTGCCAATTGAGAAATAACATTTAAACCCCTCTTTATGCCAGAAATAAATTACTTCACTGAGGAAAAGGCTGTGGGGAAATGAATCTTCTGCATTTCATAGACATTGAATCTCTCAGCTTTTCTAAATGCCTAGCAATGCTCTATGAGATCCTCAGGGTGAATTTTCTAATCATTTTTAGTCATCTTCATTTCAAGTTTTATCAAGATATACAAGTTCCAGATAAGAGGATTTGTATATTTATTTTTCATTAATTTAGTAAATGCTGTCATTTTCTAGAATTTTTCCAAAGTAAATAATTGATTATCAAACTACTGTATGAGTTTATAGATTCCTTTATTTATAATTATTCCTTAAAAAGCAGTCATTGCCAGTGGAAAAAAAAAATGCATATTTACATTGGTAACATAATGAGATATTTCCCCCAAGTAATATTTTAGGATCATTATCATGTACTATTTCAGTAAATTAAATGTCAAAAGGATGTAATAAAAGTCATATTTGAATTAATTACCTAAGTTAAAAGTATCAGAGTACTATACTTTGGAAAAGTTCAATGGCTCTACTTACATTTTTTTCTTATCATATAATACAAATATTCTTTCAATTTTGCAGTAGCTTCTGCTGTAATGACTTATTTAAAATACAGTAGTTGGTTTAGAACTATAAAAATATATTAAAAAGGGACAATTTAAGTATATGGAGCTGTAATAAGTAGTTTTTTTAATGTGCAAGTATATGTTCTGATGTAACTAAAGTAAAATACTCAGTGAATGTTTCCCTGAGACATGTAAACTAAGAACTAAACTAAACTAAAATAAGAATTTCTTATTTCACTCAATCAGCTTAGGAGCGAAATGTGGGTCAAACCACAGAGATGGATGTATAGATATTAGATATTTATCTGCTTGATCATCACCACACAGACACACCAGGAATCCAGCTGTTCTGTGGACAGTGATAAATTATGCAGAGGTATAACAGCTGAGTTAACTCTGCAGTGGGAGATAATATGCAAGTGCTCATGCAGGACCTTCACTCGTCTAATTAGCCGACTAAGCAATGCTAACTATAGCAGGCATTATGCCATGCAAGCAGAGCTGCACTACTTCTGAGACACGGCTACTGCCTGCACACAATGCTATTTTTGGGAACTGTGAACTTCTCACCACTTATTCAGAGTAAACTGCATGCATCTAGCTCCCCCCTGGAGTGCAGAGGAAAGAAGGCTGCTTCAAACAACAGGAAAACTTAAATGAGACAAATGGCATTGAGTTTCTTTCACCTATGGGCTGGCTCTCCTGGAGGCATACACACTGTCTCAGGCTCATTGCTGCTGAGATTGGCCTCAGTGGCAGATCTGCCAGCTGCTGCTTGTCAGTGAGGGTGAGCAATCTGTTTTCTTTTCTGTCATCTCTAAAACTGGATACCACTCTACAAATTTGGAAAGAAAGACACCACAACAACTGTCCAAGGAAATCTCATTCTTTTCATGTAGTTAGCATCACTGAGATATTAGCAATTTTGCTAGTGCCTGAGAGTAGAAATCTGCAAACAGCCAGATATTAGTTCTGGTGGTTGATCCAAAACTACTGGAAAATCCTGGTTTGAGATTGAGAGGGCTGCTTAATGCACTCCAGAGGTGTTGCCAATGACACCAAGCTGTGTGACGTGGCTGTCATGCTGGAGGAAGGGGATGCCATCCTGAGGTAGCAGGACAGCCTGGAGAGATTGGCCCATGTCAAATTCATGAAATTCAACAAGGGCAAATGCAAGGTTGCTGAGAGAGTCTGTGGAGTCTCCCTCATTGGAAATATTCAAGAAGTGTCTGGACACAGTCCTGTGCCATGTGCTCTAGGATGGTCCTGCTTGAGCAGGGAGGTTGGGCCACATGACCCACTGTGGTCCCTTCCAGCCTGATCCATTCTATGATTCTGTCCTGCCCCTGTCAGGGCAATCCCAAGCGAAAGAACAGGCTGCAAGGAGAATGGATTGAGAGCAGCCCTGACGAACAGAACTTGGGAGTGTTGGTTGACAAGAAATTCAACATGACCCAGCAATGAGCACTCGCAGCCCAACCGCGTCCTGCCTGCATCAAAAACTGCGTGGCCAGAAGGTCGAGGAAGGTGATTCTGCCCCTCTGCTTCCCTCTGATGAGCCTTCACCTTGGGTGCTGCATCCAGCCCTGGGAGACCCCAACATAAAAAGGACAGGGACCTGTTGGAGTTTCCAGAAGGGGGACCCAAAGATGATCAGAGGGCTTGAGCACCTCTGCTATGAAGACATGCAGTGAGAGTTGGGAGCATGAAGAAGCAGCCTTCCAGGACCTTACAAGGAAGCTGGAGGAGGGCAGGTATTGACAGGACAGGGGTTAATGGCTTTAAACTGAGACTAGGTTTAAATGAGATGTAAGGAAGAACTTGTTTTTATGATGAGGGTGGTGAGGGACTGGCACAGGTTGCCCAGAGAAGTTGTGGAAAGCCCATCCCTGGCAGTGTTCTAGGCCAGGTTGGATGGGGCTCGGAGTACCCTGGTCTAGTGGATGGTGGGAGAGTTGGAACTAGAGACTTTTTAAGGTCCCTTCTAACATAAAATATTCTATGATTTTTAAAATTTTATTTTTACATTTTGAACAGCTAGGAAAATTGATATTTGGTACAAAATACAAGTTAAAAAGATGAGAGCTTCAAATGGAGTGATTTGGGTGTGTTTCTCTACAGCAAGAAAAAAATTAACTGATGTTGATATAGAGCCACAAAATCTTTCAGTTTTACTAAATAATTTTAAGGTGAAATGTGTTCTGGATTTTTTTCCCCCAATGCTATGGGAGTCAGTTTCTCTAAGAGAGGAAAATGTTTTTACAAGATATTTTGGAGAAGTTGTACAGAGTAGGTGGTAGGAGTACCAAAACTGCAGCTATTCAGGATCAACCATGCTCAGAAGAGATAATTAAAAATACTTCTCCTTCATACTAAGGTCTATCAGGATGTTAATGCCTCCCTTAATGAATTAGATACATACTGCTTTTTCCATACCTTTTTTTTTTACTGAGTTGTAGTTCGTTTATCATCTTCAGAAAAGCTCTGGCACGTTTTTCATCTGGTCAGCGAATTTGGAAAGAAATTAATGGATGCAAATTATGATTAATAACTTATTTACCCTGCTTTTCTTTTTACAGCAGCACCACCACAGAGCACACATTCGAAATACCATGAAATCAGCAAGTAGTAATATACATAATATACACAGAAAGTTATTCACTTGGGAAAAACTCATTCTGCAAACCAAAAATACAATGAGAAATATTCAGATAGGGACCTTTGGCCTAAAACAAGTCTAGAGTTTTGTCATCTCAAAGGCTCTGTGTGTAATTTGATTCAAGCTCCATGTCTCTGGTGATGTCAATAAGTTGTGTCCTCTGTGGCTCCAATGTCATCTCCCACAGAAAACTATCTCCTTATCTCTTACCAACAGCTCTAAGATGATAAATGGAGTTTTTATGGAAATCTTGCACATACTAGTTCTGAACAAGGAAAGACAGGTCTCTTGTTTGGTAAAGGAGAGTCTTTTCAACTCTGAAAATGTGGTAAGAGCTGTCCCTTCTGAAATATTCCCCTTCAGGAATATCAGCTTTTTGAAATTGACTCATTTGCATTTCCTCGATGAAGAATGAGCACATAGCTTTTTAAGAGACACTCTTGTTTAAGCATTCTTTGGTTTTGGTAATAAATTCCACCTTGCATTGTTCATGAAGTGACTAATTTAAGAATCAATCAGACCCAGGTTGTGTCTTTTCAGCACACTTCATGGACTAATATAAACTTACATGAAGATATTATAGTCTTTAGGATTAACACCCTGTATATCTTGGCATCAGAAATCTCCTGCTATCTGGTTTCAGGAAAAGATAAAAGTAGGCCTGGTTAATCAATAAGAAGACCCACAGTATTTTTTGAAGTAAGAGGAGATGCCATCCCTGGTATGAAAAGGAAAAGTAGTCTAAATATCCCAAATAATTTTAGTGATATCATGTGAAAGAGAAGAAAAGAAAAACTTCTTTTTTCTGCTTCTGGAGGTATCATCAAGTATTCAGAATAAACTACACTGGGTTGGGAGGATGCTCAAAATATACCTACTGAATACAAACTTCTTTTATTTCATTTGAAGAAAATGGAAAGAAGCCTAAAAAAGGGACAGGGATGACTTTTCTTAGTTGACTTCTTTTATGCTATTTTGCAATCTCATTAGCACGAAAAGTATTGGGCTTCTATGATTGATGTGAGTCCTAACAAGGGGAAAATAATTTTATTTTCTTTGGGTCTTTTTTAGTTGTGGCTTCCTTAAGACTTCAATAATTTGAACTTGACTTGCTTAGCAACTGAAATTCAAGGTAAATATTAAAACAATTAAATATATCTTTTATTTCATACCTTTGGTTTTTTTACATCAATTACTGTAGAAAAGTGACCAAAAAAAAAAAGTGTATTGGAGAATTTTTCTACTCTAGAACTGAAATTATGTAATACCAACAAAAATGCTATCTTTAGGTTAATACAAAGGAAGAGGTCAAGCAATGTTCAAAGGCTTATTATTCTTCTTTTTATCAACAATAGATGCCAAACATTCTGTTCCTCAGAATCAGAAGCTTTATTTAATTCCTTTTATCTAGCTGGAGAAAGGTTAAAGGGAAAGATTAAGGCATTAAGATTTGTAAGAATTATGAGATTCTCTAAAGCATTTTCAAAGAAGCTTTATTTTTGGCTCAGCTGCATGAAAACACAACCCAACTTTTGTTCTGCTTTCAACTGAGCTATTTATACTTCGGAATTCACTGTGGACATTGCCTGAGGCTATTGTTATTTTCCCTCATGGGTTTGTTTGCTTGCTGGTGGTTTCTTTTTAAATTATATCTGAGAATATTATTCAAGCATTTATTTTGTACTTGGGATGCTTTGAAATGCCCTTTTTGCGTTCTCATTTACACTAAGTGACAGTACTGTGAGTTTAATTCAGTGGAAGTAAATCTGTATCATATAAACCCAGAAAAGGAGGTGATATTTCTCGCAGCCTGAAGGAATGAGACTTGGCCCCTATTTCTCTTTTTGAAATCAAGTAAGGGAGCATGACAGGTGGCAGCAAAAATGATACCAACACAAACTTCATCCCTGAAACAAAGTCCTATAAAAATGCAGCAGAAAAAATGTTTGGTGAAAATGTCTAGTTAGCTGTGTGGAAAGCTTCCCTGGGAATCCTGACTCAGTGCTTCTACAACTGAGGATTACTAAGAAATAGTAGAAACTCCACCAGGTGCTGAATGTTTCTAATTTCTCCTTTAGAGAGTTTAACTTTACCACCAGTAAGAATTGTTCCATTAACTGCAGGGGTTTTAGGTCAGCACAAAGCCAAGAAGAAAATCTGTGAATTGAAAGAAAACAGATCCAACACTGGACAAAGACAGTGTGCACAGTGTTGTATTAGTTTGAAAACAATCCAGTGGGACATTGCAAGTCAGGATTATAATTTAGTAGGAAAATTAAAAATAAGTGAAATAATACAAGGAAAAAACACTGACAAAGTCAGATACAACCTGACACCCTGTTAGGGTGGTGGTAGTAGTTCAGTTGAAGCAGTGATCCTGCAGGAGGTCTGGTTTCCACCTGAAGGTCCAGCAGTAGCTCTTGTCCTCTGGGAACCCAGTAGACAGGGGTGACATGTGCAGTTCCAAGGCCAGGTTATATCCAGGTGGGAATGCTTGACTCCTCCCTCCTGGGTGGATCATCTCATAATAGGATGAGATAAGTCCATGAGTCATGCTGTTGGCTCTTGATAGTCAATTAACAGTTATCAGGGGTGAGTTATAGCAGGAGATAACAACCCGTGCCTCACAGCTTGTGGTAATAGAATAATAAATATATCTATAATGCAACTTAGGACAAGTGTTTACTTTGTGCATTTTTTTCCCTTTTTTTTATAATACAAGACTGACTTGTGGGTTGAATTGTTTAGTAGTATTTTCGTTTGGTTTTTATACCAGCCAAAACTGGTCCATGAAATTCCTTGCTGCAGGACAGAATTGGGGCCAGGGTCTTGGTCTTCTGCTAGCGTAAACCAATTTTGAATCCAGGTGGAAAATTTGAGAGGCTGTAAACGTTGTGTCACACCAATACTGCACAATTCATGCCCTGCATCATGGAAGAGGCACCAGTTTGAACACTGGGGCGAGGGGAACATCAGGAAAGCGTTAAGAGCTGACAGAGGATTTTATAGGTTAGCTGAGAAGGAGCAGGTTTTTAGGAGATGAAGTTATTTAATCAAGGATTTGGGTTTGTTTTCTTTATTTTCATGAGTTTGTCATTCTCTTATGTGCTCTTTAATGTAAGCGATGCAGACTTGAGAACAGCATGGGATCTTTCAGTCTAGTGAGAAAGCCTATCTCTTTTGGGAAATGATCCATGTATTTTACAGCTTTGTAACTCTGATTTCCTATTGATTTTTTATGTTGGATTGCTTGTGGTTTAAGTAGAAGTTTCTCAGCTTTAGTTTGAATCCTATTTAAGCCATGCTGTTAACTAATGTACTTGTTACATCCTTCTTCCCCATTTCCTCGACATAAATTATACTTAGTCCGTTCATTCCAAACTGTTTATTTGCACTGAACGATAAACTACAGGGCAGCAATTGGGTGTGAGTTGAAGAGAAAAAACTTCTCTAGAAAAGATAATATGTTACAAATAACTTACAGTTATTTAAGAAAAATTTGATGGAACACAAAGGAAATACAAAATCACTCAGTTATTTTCTTTGTTTTCAGTGTTACATATCTTGTAAAATTAGTTTTGTCTTTACCCTTGCCATGCAACTCACAGTTATAAATTTTTGTAAGAAATTCCACCAAATAGCTGTAGCACTGGTCTTTCACCATCATAGGGCTCTGAGTGTTCTTGCTGGTACAATAAAGTAACATGATGCTGGAGCTAGAAATACTGATTTATATTTTTCAAGGTTTTGTTGTATTACTCATTTTCCTTCAATTTATTTATTATTATATTTGAGAATGTGGTTAAACCCATCAAGTTTCAGCAATTCAGATGTAAGCCTGGTAAGAAACAAATTAATTGAACTTGTTTCTATCCATACAAAAAGCATAATCATATTTCAGAGACATCATCATTCATGGATACAGTTGTAAGCAGTATGAAAATAGAGAAGCCATGCTTTTTTCCCCCCCACCATATTTTCAGCTTTTCTATCATTTCAGTAGCTGCACTGCAGCCAGGTGCAGCTCCTAATGCAGATTATGAAATACCTAGAACTGAGCAAGTATGGTGTAGACTCATAAAGCTGCAGGTACTGAAGAAAATGATCCATTTTAGGGGCTACAGGGAGCCAACTGAAAGATGATGCTGCAGCCCCATGGCACACAGGGTTGCAGGAATTTGGTTCAAACATCACTGGCGGGAACCTTAACAACAACAGCAGCTTCACAAAAATGCAAAATATTGACTGTAAACAACATATGAGAGATGATCTTTTAAACTGGATGGAGAAGTTCTGCAGATAGGTCACTGTGCAGTGAGAGTAAGACAATAAATCCCATCCCTATTCCAAGCAAGCAGTGTTTTACAGCTGCAGCCAAGGCTCAGGTGTGCCTGGTGAACAAGCCTTTCAACAGAAGTTATTTCACCTGAACTCTGCTTAGCTACTTGTGGATAGTGGGAATTGTGATTAGGTTTTGTAGCTGAATGAACTTGGGGGAAGTTATGACTTGAACATTCTGATAAAAAGTGCAGTGACAGGGGTATTATCTAAAAGCAATCTATTTCAACTGCCCTAGGAATCTAGAGGAGAGTTTGAGGCAAATAAAAAGAGGCAGCCTCACCTTTGAGGGCCTTAATAGACTTGTGGAAGCAGCCTTACAAGTACTGCTGTGGAAAAAGGGTTTAAAGATAGAACTGTCACGATTTTTCAGAAGCATCTGCTACAAAAAGAATATAGAGCATATAAGAGCTGTGTGACTCAGCCAGAAACAAGGTGAAAGGCTGTTTGGAGTGAATGATCTGAGTTTTCTTCAAGGCATCCGTAAGTGTTTTAATGCATAAGAACAGAGTGAGAGGATGTGACTGAAGCAGGTAAGTCTGTGCTACAGCAATTTACGCAGTTAAAAGGATTAAGTGTTCCGCTTTTCAGTACACAGGGAGGACGTTTAAATTTTTTTTTAAATTATCCTGTCCGGTTGCAGTTTACACTGATTTTACAGACTGAAAACCGATCTGTGTTGAGCTATCACCACCTAGTGGTAACAGGGAAATGGTAATAACAACAAATCCGTGGAAATTCTTTCACTTAAGTATTTTTGTTAGCTGTTGTGCTTTGGTTCGTGATGTGGAATACACAGAAACACAATGCATAAACTTTGATAGAAAACAAGCTGATAAACATGGCAGTCATCCCTTACCAGCTTAATATTTTTTATGGTTTCTCTTTCTGTATTGTATGATAACTTGTTAAGGAGTAGATAAGTAATAATTTCTCTCTTAAAATTATTGCTTGTAGATGTAATTAGCTAGTACACCACTTTATTACTCTTGCCTGTTTGTTGATTGATTGTTAATGGACTGTTGATGTTTAAAGGAAGGTGAGGTTTATTTTATGAGATGTGAAAAGGTTTTTTTTTAAATGCAGCTAACTACATTTTATACCTACTCTGCACTTAATTGATTATATATATATTGTTTCATGTATCTGTATTTGATACACTGTTTAAAAAGGCTCTCACTTTTTAATGAAAATCACTTTCAATAGTATGTGGCTGCTTAATCATATCAGAATCATCATCAATATCACTGATAGAGTTCATTTTTTGGATTTGTGTCTACATAGCCTAGGGTAAATTAACATGCTTTAAAACCATGTTGAGGCACAAGCCACTGTGTCTGCATAGCTTTATGCTGTGCCATATTGAGAGCTGTTGGTACATCTTACAAGGTACTGCACTAAGCCAGCATGCCTGAAAGAAGCAAGATAAAATCACATCCACTTCACAGTCCAGAAGTGTCCTTCTTGAGCACTGCCTTAGTGAACTGGTCAAATCAAATGTGCAGCACTCATTGACAATTTTTCCCTGTTTATGTCCACCCTGATTGTCTTCCCTATTCCCCAAATAGTGTGCATGGTGTCTTCTTGGGAGGGCATCTACTCCTTTATGGTGCCTGTCAAGACTTGAGCAATTTATCTTCCCTTTCTCTATGTTTCTGAAAAAAGACATATGGTTTCTTTTAACATCTTAAGTACTGGGATGGCTGCTGTGAACCAAAAAGAAATGTGATCTCTGATCTCTTTCCGCAAGTTCTAGAAAAATACTAATATTACTGAAAGTCATTATTTGCTTTAAACTTACTGAAGTTTTTAGAACATAACTGTTTTACAAAAATTCATATCTGTTGTTTTTGTTTCAATTTTATTGTTAGATTTGTACTACAAATCCATAGTTATGTACATACTCAGATATGTTACATATATTTGAAATTTCCTAATTAAAAAGTTAGAAAGAACAAATTATTGTCCAAGTACAAAGACTGAGCACACAAAAGCTATGTGCTGTACCTCAGATTAAATGGTAACTGTTTATTGAAGCGGAAATAGATAGTTATCATTTTTTGGTAAACGTGAACATAAAATTATGTTCCACTCAGAAGCTGTTTTCTTTGACTACAGCTTCTGTGTGTGAAAAAGGTGTTTTGCTGCAAAGTTAGACTGAACCCTTTTGGACTGCATTTTGAGGAAGGGTTTCCTCTGGCAACTCACCTCATCTGACCCTTTGCTCTGAACTTTAGACTTATCAGTAGTGTAAATAAACCTGTGGCTGCTTGGTTGGGCACCCCTTAGGGTTTTCAATGTAATCCACCTGAGATTCCTTTTCTAAACAAAAGTCTTTACACTAAAAAGGAAGATTAATCTCCCTTTTTTTTTTGTTTGCTTTTATTTTTTACTTTAAAATTATCAGTATTCTCAAGGTGATGGTTTTATCAAATTCAGTAGTGTTTTGGAAAATTAAAAAAGAGGATAAGATTAAAATCTGTATGCTATGTATGAAATGGTTTCTTCTGAATATCTAATGAAATTTTTCAGTACAAATCCAGTTTGTGTTTTGCTAATTTAGACAAAATGGTTTAATATGTCCTTTATCTCTGCCCTTCTCACTTCCTTTTGCTAGTGCTGATTACTAATATGAAGGGATTGTAATTTTTTAAGTGATACATTGTTTTTTAATGTCTGAGTATATTGAATTAATTATGATATTCTCCATCTTTTGGGAGTTTTATCTGCTGTCATGTTGCAAAGTAGGAATTTGAAGAAACAGCAACATGTGTTTCGGCTGGTAACTGTGCATATGAGTTTTTGCCTCACCCCAGCAGAGTTTTGGCTTTCATTTGGATCCAGGTATCAATAACGTTGCTTGGACATCTTGATATTACAGGTTAGTCTTACTCCTAGTTTTCTTCCCTCAATATCAAAGACTTTCATCAGGAACAGCAATGATAGGACATGAAGTAATGGGTTCAAGCTAAAAGAGTGGAAATTTAGGTTAGATATGCAGAATAAATTCTTTGCTGGAAAAAGTTGCCCAGAGAAGCTGTGAATGCCCCATCCCTGGAACTGTTCAAGGCCAGGTTGGATGGGGCCCTGAACAGCCTGGTCTAGTGGAAGGTGTTCCTACCCATGGCACAGGAGCTGAAACTAGATGATCTTTAATGTCCCTTCCAGCCCAAACCATTCTGTGATTCTATGAACTGTGTCATGTCAAGGCCCTGTTGTATGCTCTCAAGGCCCTGTTGTATGCTTGCAAATCTGTCTCTGTAGTTTCCAACAGAGCCAAGTGGGCCAGCTTTACTCCTATCTGCTGTGCTCAGTCTGCCTGATGGCGCTGATTATCATGAAAAGGACTGTGATTGAATGACAGAAGGACCTGTGCAGCAGAAGGGCCTCTCCCCATCACACTGAAATGAATTAATTTGTCCTTTACGAATGGCAAACAGTAAGAATGTAAACAGGCCACAAATGATGGTTACTAATACAGCTATAAATTGTACTGGCAGTACCCCAAGTTCTTTCTCAGAGTTGGAACCCACTTAGGAACAATCAAACTGGGAAGAGTCAGGGTGGTCTGGCTCCTGAATGTTATGGATCGTAAGAGGTAGAGAGCTATTTCTGTTAGACTACAAGTATTCAGTGAAAGACTGTAGGTTAAGGAGTAAAAGTGAATGACTAAAACAGCATTCCCTGACTGAAGTTTTAATTCTCAGAAATATTAATTAATGGATTTGTGTACAAGAACATACTTTCTCAAAACAAGTGACCAAGTAAATGTTCTTTGTTCTGGAAACAGATCACAAATTTAGGTCAGCATATAATAAAAGAAAGCCCTTTAGGTGGCACCCCTTAGCAAGCTCTCTTGTTGAAGTTGTTATAATTACATTTGATATCTCAGTGTGTCTGTAAGAGTAATTGTCTGGTCTGCTGCTCTCATTTTTTGATCCTCTTAGTCATTATATGAGCTTTCACAACAAATACTGACTGTGTAGTCTGTCTACCCAAAGTGTGACAGGTGAGATCCAAGCTGCAGAAATCCTTGACACTGCTTGAATAAATCTAACCTTTGCCTATAAAAGCATCATATTCACTCCAATACTTTTAATTTCTATTGCTTCTGAGCTGTTACGATGGAGAGGAAAACCAGTCTATTGACTTATTTTCTAAAGAGAGATGTGTTTGATTTTAAAACTGAATTGAAATCGTGACTGCAAAGCAATCAGAACCTTTATTTTTGTCTGTTTTTAATAGCTTTTTGTAGCAAGCATGAACTTCAAGCTTTTTAGAAAAAGAGGGTTTGCTTGTAGATGTTTTGTGTTGTTATCTGTTGAGCCCAAACCTGGTCTTCTTTTTGTCCAGACAATGCCTTAGTAGTGAAAAATGCTTGGCACCTTGACACCTTATCCATGATTAATTATTACTGCAATTTTATTTGATTCCCCTTCTCTACCTATTGTCAGCTTAGGGCAAGGTTTTCTGAGGCCATCAGGGTCTGAAGTGTGATACTTGTGTGACAGGTAGAATATTCCCTGAAAAGGTTAAGCAATGAGTGAGGAACACTCTGAAAAGGCTTCTTTTGGGATAAAGAAAGCAAGTGGTATTCTACCCAGTCCAAATTGTTCTGCACTGATGACCATGAACAAGGCTTGTCTTGGCACTTTTAATGCTTTCAATGCTCTGGAGTGCTGTTTCTTTTTTTTTTTTTTCCCCTCAAGGAGCTAATTATTTTAATACATCTCTCTTAGGTATCACTTTTTCTTGAAAAGAAAGCTGAGATTTCTTATGTCTTAGACATTGCTTTGACTGGAGAGATTATTGGAATGTCTTGGGCCAGTGAATGTTTAGGGTGACACTTTGAAGAACGAGCTGTTGGGAAAAGATCTGAACTGGGAATGCACATGGTCATCCCTTTTTTAGGCTCTGTTGACTAAACTTTATCTGGAGTTGGGATGTGTAACTAATAACTTGAACACTTAACAGCATGTACCCTTACAGGTACATAGTTCTTATAGATAACTCTCATTTATTTAAACCAACCAAAACTCTGGTAAACATGAACTGTGGTAGTGTACAGAAACACACTGTGTTTATGTGTGTACAGAACTATCAAAAAATTTGCATTGATTAAAAGACTACTGTTCGTTTTCTGATAAGCAAAATGAGGTTCTGGCAATGTATGATAATAACTTTACATTAACCTTGCAGCCTTTGTGAGTAGACTTTAAAAAAAAGTTGAATATCAAAGTCTTTATTCAAAACACAGATTAATCTTATAAAGATAATTATGACTTAATTTGTGAAGGTATCTTTCAATATTAACTTGTAAGCAGTGATGAAGGATTGCATGAGATTGCTAGCCCCTTGAGCCCCAAATCACACTTGTTTTTGTTTGGATTTTTTTCCCCCCAGTAAAATTGACTTCAGTATTTGATATGAAATTTATTCCTAGCTTTTTCCCTGTGGATTTTTTTTTTTGTTTTTTTCCTAAGCTTTCAGGTGGTTTTTTTCATTGCTAGCCTCTTGAAATTCAGCAGCATGAAGAACTGGTTAGAATCACATACAAGTTTTTACATAGAGTTTTATTATTTTCATGGTATTTTTTCACTGTTTTGCTGGAGTAGTTAGCTACTAACCAAATAAGCTTGCCTTTTGCTCAAATCTGTGTACACTAGACTATGCACAGCAGCAGATATTTCTGAATAATAGCCTCAAGAACAGAGATTATATGCCTCATCAGCTTCTTGGCTTTAAGTTTTATTTATTCAATGGTTGTAGGACAGTGTGCTGCTTTGAAGGTAAACCAGTAGGAGGAATTAATTCCACACAAATACCTTGTGAGAGATTTCAATCCCAAGGCATGATTTAATAGCAAAATACAATAAAGGCAATAGTACAGAAACATTGGCTTAAACCGACATAGAGTACAACCTGACACCCTGTTGGTCAGGGTGGTGATAGCAGTCTGGTTAAACAGCGGGTGCAGCCCTGTTGGAGTGATGGATGTGGTTTTGTCAAAATGGTGATCCTGTGGAAAGGTCTGGTCCTTCTCTGGAGATCCAGTGGTGGTTGTGGAGCTCTTGTCCTCTGGGTATCCAGTGGTGGTATCCTGGTGTCCCAAACTCCAGATTACACACAGGTAGGAATGTTCGGTTCCTCCCCCAGGGTGAGGAATTTCACAAGAGGATGATGTAATTCTGGGAGTCCTTGATGGCCAATTAGCAGAGGTGGCCCTGCTTTAGGCTAGGTGTGCATTGGACAGCTGCTACAAACTACCAACCATTAACAGCTCATCAGAAGGTGATATAGGTGGTGGTAGAATACATAATTTGGATACACCTTACTTTGTGTAACCCAAGACAGATGGTTTGGCAGTTCACTGTTACTCTGTTTTGTGAGTTCTTCTGGTTTCGCTTGTTTTTCTACTGCAAAGCTCCAACCACTGGTAAGGTCCGTATGCTTTGTTGTTTTTCTCCAGTTCCAGAGCAAAGCCTCACTTTAGTACCTTTTAAGACACCAAAAATCAATTGTTAGGCATAGAGCTATTTATGGTACAGCACAATCCAAACAGCAAGTGACAGCCTCCAAATATGAAGGCTGTCAAGGAGGCATCCAAATATGAGCATAGTGTCCTGTGCTCCTGTGAGCACCTGGTGCTAGGTGGTGTTGTGTGCTTGCTTAAGCAGCCATCATATTTCCATAATGGAGAAACCCATCATTTGGAAGTGAGGAGGGAAAAACATTCTTCTGCACGTTTTTATTACAGTGTTCCCAAGTGAACACTTGAGAGTCACACCTCTTTCTTACATACGGAGTATATCCACTGACTAGAGACTTAGCATGTATAGAAACTGTCCTACTGTTAGTTTATTGCATGCACATTTTAATAAACAATTCTGTAGCCTTGACTTTTGCAGTCAATCCAATTAGGACTCAAAAAGCCTTGGAGGTAGGGTACAGCCCATCTCAGTTAAGTATTGTCACTTCCCCCTCCTCAAATCATCCTGAAGTTCTTTATCCTCCCAAGTGTGTCTTACTTCAGAATTGCATTCTTGGCACCAAAAAAGTTTCTAAACCTTTCTCCTTTATATTCTTGGCTCCCCTCCTATCATATTGAATGACCTTGGGGTGCTCACTTCCTACAAAACTGGCTTCCTTTTCTGCATCTGGGGAAAATTTTGAAGGCTGCATGTTTGACCACTGAGAGGACTGATTTGCAAGTTGGATGACTGAGATTAGATGGGGGCAAGGGAGGAATAGGGATGTGGCACGAGCCATCCCAGGCAATCATACCTCCGGAGTGTCTTCAGTACTTGCTTAACCCATGGGAGCAGTAACATTAAGCCCCAACCCCTCCAATCTCTGTGTCATTGTCTTATGCTACAGTCTTTCGTTTCGCTTTAAGGGGATTTTGAGTATTAATGTGTCCAGTGAGCCTTTGTAGACTGAGATTTTGCCCATTGCTACATTTGTCTTCCAGCAGACTCATAGTTTGCTGCAGAACTATTACTTTGGGAGGGTTTTTAAATGATGTACTCATGTAGTCAAGAGTCTGAGGAATGATACCTCTATAGATATAACGATTCAGGTAATCTTGTTAATGTGTATGATGGGCTTCTTCAGTAGAAATTGAAGGTCAGATGGGAGTAGTTTCGAAGGAGTCATTAATGCCTTAATGTGTTAATGCTCCATGCATAATGGTGTTCCTCCATAGTCACTGACAGGTGTCATAATTGTCTTGGTACATAAAAATGGATCTAGTTCCTCTTTCATTTTATCCTAAAGTCATACCTCTTACTCATGTAAAAGTGCACAGTAAGACTAAAAAATTGTGTGAAAACTGAGGTAAGGTATAAAAAATGCACAAGAAGTTCATAGATGTGTTGGAGCAAAACAAAAGCTTTCAAAAGACTGCAGCCTAATAGTAACTGAAATGTGGAAAAGTTGTAGAGTTGAGCTATACTAATTTTATTCTTATATTTGTTGCAGATTTGTTACACAACAGTGCACATAAATAAAAGCTGGGTAATTTTTTTACCTTATTATCTGAGAAAAAAAAGGAGAAACAAACAGTGTTAAATAGAGAACATTTAATTGATAGCATCAAACTTCTTCTCTTGGATTTAAAACATTAAAATATATAAGATACTAAAAAAGTAGGATGTGTTTAATCAGTATTTCTAAAGGAAGCATCAGCAGGTTTCTCCTTTTGTACATGAGATATCAGAGACCAGTACTCCATCCACGCTGATCTCACTTGTGGTCAGCCCCAGTCTAGTATTTACTATGAAAAGTGGAATAATTAGAATGAGAGAGAACGAATGACTCCACAAACCATCCTGATAATTTTTTGGTTAGAGATTTTGCTTGTGTTGAAAAATTATGGATTGAAATGATTGTCCAAAGGGGGCAGAGAAGTAGTGTTTTAAGTCTACTTTCCGTATAGCCATTGTTATGCTTGCTTCTTACAAAACAGCTCCTTGATGTTCCCACAAATTTTTAGTTATTCCAATGCATGACTCTATAAAAACAAAATAAGTTCGTAAAACGAATAGCAACAAATTGCTCGAGTCAATGAAGTGCAATTGCCAACCTTGCCAAACTGCAGCGCTGTGAAGTTGCCAAACTTCTCAGTATGGTGACTTCTTGCTTCAACTGGTTCCAGTGCCAAAGACATGAGAGAAAGTAAAAATGGTCTTTAAAATGTTTCACAAATTACAGACTAATAAATCTGATGTATGGAACAAAAATGTGGAAGTGATTAGATGAATAAAATTGTGTTGCAAAAGGAAAGAATAAGTGTTACTTTTGTAGAGAGAAATTGCACCCTAGGGCATTAATTAGGGTAGAATTTAGGGTAGGCTTTCAGGTAAATTTGCTAGAATTGATGGAACTATAATAAACACTTGAAAAAAAATTAGGTAAATTTTCTCACCACATATTTTTAATGGTATAACAGGAAAGGTGCACTTCTAGGCTGACAAGAGACTAAATAAAACAATAAAAGGGATAAGAATTAATAGGAAGGGATTTTTTCCCCTGAATTAATAAATTATCTGGGAGAAAAGGTTAATGGTAAAGTAGAAATTTTGTAGGAGTTCCCCAAGTTAACATATTTAAATCTAAAACTCAGTGGACATACTTGTGACTTCTCCCTCCGCGTCAGGCGGCTAGCTGCGAAGTCACACAGAAGCAGGCAAGCTGCCGCGACCCCCAGGCGCTGGATCGGGCACTGCAGTGAAGCCTGCGGGTGCAGCGCGGGGTGCCGCCAGGGACAGAGGCGATATGAAAAAAATGCAGTCTCTCAGTTCTCGGAATCCAGGGTTTATTGGTAGGAACGGCAGGGCCAAGAAGGCAGATGGACCCGGTAAGGGACACGAGGGCTGGACATGGCTGGATTCAGGGGCGCGGAGAGCCCTGAATGTCCCCATCCCAGGGATTAAGAGGGACCACAGGATGGGAGGGGTTTACACAGGAGAACCAATAGAAGCACGAGGGATACAGGGTTGACAGGGAGTCCAGGGAACGGGGACGCGAGGAGGGAAGGTACAGATCTTCAGAAACCAATAATAAACCGCAAGTAGAGGAACATTCTAGCTATTAACTCTAAAAGGAAGAAGGGGAGGAGAACTCCAGTAACCAATGCTTTCGTTCCCAGATCCATATTTATGAGGCTGGTCTCAAGGTGTCTTGGGGGAACACTCTTCTGTCACCCTGACCTAAAGGTTTCTTCAGACCCATGGGGGCTTCATCAGCTATTTCAGCCTTCAAGCTCATCTGGGTTAACCTCACTGCTACACATACTGGCAGAAGATTGCAAGTCTTAATAATTAGAAAGTTTAAAAAAGAATAAAATTACTGTTAATAAATGTAGATTATGCAAATAGGTAATATATGTATTCAGTATTAGACATCCTTAGTCCTGGTTGCATATATACCCTTGTGAACCTTGATGGAAAAGAAATATGTAACAAAATATCATAAATTTTCTGTCCACTTATTTCAGAAAGGGCATATTGTGGGTTATTTGGTTTTCGGCTTTTTTTTTTGTTTGTTTGTTTGTTTTTTTTTTTTTTTGAAAGAGATTAATGTGAGAAGAAATTAAAAACTTTAGAGCACTGTTTGGAAAACAAATGTCAAGATAATTAATGGGCACTGGCATACAAGTGGAGCAAGGAAAACAAATAGGGAAGGTTGTCCAAGTCTCCCTGAGGATGCACGAGTCAGGGTATAACTAGTGAAAGTATCAAGTGCCACACATAAATAGTTTTTCACACAATGTTTAATTGAATACAGGAGTTCATGTCTGCTAGCAATTTTATTGATAGGTTCAAAAGCCATTAGTCAAGTTCAAGTAGGAAAAGTGCATTAAGTGCTATTGAAAACTGATTTACTAAGGCTCCGCTTACCCCGAAGCCACAGATTACTGGTAATGGGAGGCTTCACAAGAAGTAATGCTCTTTATTTGCCCTGATGTATCTTTTGAAACCCTACATGGAAATCTTTGATCAAGTACCTCTAATGTATCTACTTCTTAATATTTTCGTCAATGATGTGCTTACTCTCTCTTATGACTGACTTTCTGTTTACTTATTAATTCGTCCATGTCCAGGAAAGTGGTTCCAGTTGAGGGTCTCAAGCCATACACTTGAATAACTTGCAGTTCCGTGATCCCTCTGTGTTGTGTATCTGGGTATGTTTGGAGATCTGCCCTTGCCTGGCGATAACAGCCCCAAAATATCATCATAGCGTCAAGCTTTCCATGGCTTTCGCTGCAGAGTTAAGAGAGATCTTACCAGCAGCTCCACAGATGGATGTCTGTATTTACCAGGTCCTTAAAAGCCTGTCATGTAGAGTAGCTGGCAACTCAAATTGGCTCTCAAATTGTATATTTTACATTTCTGCTGACATTGGCCTAAATTAGCACTTTGTGCTGTGCTGGTGGCAATGTGCAGGAATTAGCATAAACCCTGCAAGCTCTTGACACTCCCTGCCCTGCTTGGTGTTTTGCTTTCTCCAGATTTATTTGCCCGAAAACAGCAGAGGGAAAACACAGAACAAAACACAGCAGACTTTGGCTGCTGCATGAAAGTGTTAATTTTGATCATTTTACAGAGCAATTAAATAAATATGGTTGTGACTATAACTTGCTAGAAAGGATGTGAGTTCAAAAATTTGGCTTTAAAAGCCTTTTAATACTGCAGCAGGCAACATCTGCAGGCCTGTTTTGCCTGGAGAGTGCAGCCCCAAGCTGAGGCTGCAATCTACCAGCCTCTTTACATCCTAGCTTTCTCCTTTTTTGTATGACTTTTCTTTATTTTTCTATGAATAAAAAAATGCGCATATTAACTTATTTTCATCATAAGACTTCAGTTGTTCAAGAGATAAGATCTCCAGCATGCCCTCATGTTTTCAAATGATAATCAGGAGAGGAGACATGAGGATTTTTTAATATATTTTTTTAATGTGAGTCTTGACTTTTCAGCCTCCTCTGCAACCAAAAAATGAAATAAAAAATGCAATATGAAAAATGGAAGTCTTTATTGCGGCTCTCAAAATAACTAGGCCAGCTTATAACTGTTATTCATAATGACATTTTATTGCATGAACCTTGAAAATAATTTTAATTCCTTGATTATAAAGACTGTTAAGAGATCATGCATTTTGTTATAGATGCAAATATACTAGCTGGCTTTTCACTGACCTTGAGTAAACCCTTAGCTGACACATAATTTTAGTTCCCTTGAAATCCATTAAAAAAGTTAGATTACTCCCAATGCCCAACTTTGGACTGTCCATAAAATGAGCAATGAATATTTGCTCATTTGTGGGTAGTCCTTAAATGAGCCCAGTGCATCTCAAAGATTTCCACCCACCACATTCCTCAGGGTTCTTAAAAGTGTTATGAGAACACATGAAGAAAAGAGGCTATTATATCTAAAACTAATAATTAAAAAGAAAACCCAACCAGCTACTATCTACCATAAAGTGTAGATGCAGGGCTGGTACTTTCTCACAGTATGGTCCTTTGCTTGCTGTGTTTTGCTCTGACTGCAGGATAACATACTTAACTGCCTGCTATTTCCAGAGAGGAGCACTAATACTGACACTAGGTGATTTATTTATGGACAGCCTGTTCTGTGGCAATGCTAGGAGAAAATGTGAGCAAATAATTCTCATGTTACTTATCTAACAAAACAAGGTAGCCATCTGAAATGCATCATGCATCTACTGAAATGCATCCACTTCATTTCAAAAGTGTTTCACAGGCACATAGCGTGAAAATCTCAAGGCTTCTAAGATACAGACTCATCTTACAAAGTGTAAGCCTGCATAAGTACATAAGTGTAATTATTTAAAACAAGCTAGTATAAAAATGCTCATTAATGCTATTTAAACAGTGCAATTAGTATTAAAAATATGCATTTGCAAACTTTAGCATTTTAGTCTTTGGAAATATTAGGTGTGAGGACATCCAGCTTAATTTTTGGCTGCTCAGAATGGCAGAATTTCTGGAGTCCTGTTAGGCGGCCCTGGTTAAAGCCAGCTTTCATGGATTCTATCACTAGCTGCACATAGAAAAGTAGTTTTTTCATTCACTTATAAAATGCATTTGAAAAACTTTATTTTGGCCATTACTGGACTTGACTGCTTCATTTTAAAGTTTGAAGGTTATGCTTAATTTTTCTATGTGGCAACTCACTTCAAATTGTAGAAGTATTGGAGACTTGGACAGGCTGTAGCTGAAGTAAAACTCCTGAAAATGTTAGAGCTCTGTGTTAACACTTCCTTGCTTTGTTTAACCTTTGGACAAGTTTTAGATTTTTCAAAATTTCCTGCTTATTCAGGTTGCACAGATTCCACACATAGTTGGGGAACATTTTTTCTGCTAACTTCTTCAGGAATTTTGGTTACTTTTATTTAGTGTTTGCTAAAGATATTGTTAAAAGTTTTTGGGTTGGTTTGGATGCTAAGCATATTATTCAAACATCTTTCATTAAACTGTATTCCTCAGGAGCAAGTAATAGAAAAAGGAGTTTTGAAACAACAGTCAGTCATTCATTAACTGTATTGAGCTTAAGAAAGTGTATGTTTTGAGTGACTGGGCACTAAAGAGCCACACTTACCTAAAGACTGCACAAGAGCAGCTGACAGAGATTGAGAAAGCTTTGCTGGTTTCCAAGGGTTGTAATTTAAGTGCAACTTAGACAACTGCCTTGTCTTTCTGGTGACTATATGACCTGTGCATCATTTTCTCTCTCTCCACCCCATTCTTGAGAAATGCAGCACAGGAGAGAAGTTGTCAGATTTCATTGATTTCTATGATCTTTCTTATGATTAAGTATTCAAACCACTCAGCGCTCTTATTATCAGTCAAATGTTCTTTAACTTCTGCCTGTCACAACACTGAAAATAGGAAACAAGGGCTTGAAGGAGAACAGGATGGGCAGAAAAAATGATCTGCCTCAGCATCCCCTAAACTTGCTTTCAATTCTTTTTGGCCTTTATGTAGCATTTTAATTTAGGTCTTTATGAACTGGGCACTTTGGTACACTAAGGTTAGCATCTTCTGCTATCTGACTTTTACTAGGTAAAACGAAGATGCTATCAACATTATAGTTTTAAAACAAGCCACTTAATTCTGATAAATATAGGATAGTGTATATATATATTACTTCGTTGTTTTAAATTTCTAAAACTTCTCTAAAACCAAGCTGTGAATTCTTAAGGATTGAAGAATACAAAGGCACATAGATAATTATTTTAATTTTTTTTTCCTCTTAGGCTTTCTGTCATAACATTTTATTATAGGGTACTGGCAATTCTGGAATTCCTGCAGTGAGCAGATATTCAAAACAGATGCTGTCTAGGGAGATTGCTGTGCTTGCCCTCTTAGTTCCATCTTAAATTTCATTAATGAATCTTTCATTCTTATCTCTCTTGCTTTCCTTCCCCATGTTAGAAAGGTGATAGAGAGAGCGACAGGCAGACAGATAAAGAGCACAGAATTCCACCCCGGGGAAGAAAAGAACTGACGACGAGTCAGCCTAGAGCTTTGTATTTGTGAGTCTGCAAAAAGACTTTTTTTTTTTTTTTAATTGTTTGTCATAGAATCAAAATGGTTTGGGACCTTAAGAACCTTCAGGTTTAACTCCCCTGCCATAGGCAGTAATGCCATCTGGTAGATCAAGTTGCCTGGGGCCTTATCCAGCCTGGCCTTGAACATTTCCAGGGATTGGGCAACCACAACTTCTCAGAGCAACCTGTTCCAGTGCCTCACCACCCTCACAGGATTTCTCAGTAACATCTCACCTGAATTTCTCCTCTTTTAGTTTAGAAGCATTCCCTCTTGTCCTATCACTATTTGCCCATATAAACTATTGCTCTCCCACTTTTTTATATGCCCTCTTTAAGTACTGGAAGGTCACAATGATGTTTCCCCAAACCCTTGTCTTCTCTAGGCTGAACAAACCCAACTATCAGCCTATTTTCCTAGGAGAGTTTTTCTAGCCCTCTGATCATCTTTGTGGCCTCCTCTGGACCTGTTTCAATAGGTCCAGGTATTTCTTGTGCTGACGACCCTAGAACTGGATGCAGCACTTTACTCCATCTCATGGGCATGGAGTAAAGTGGGAGAATCACCTCCCTCAACCTGCTGGCCACACTTCTTTGGGTGCAGCCCAGGATATGAGTGAGTGCACACTGTTAGCTCATGTCCAGCTTTTCATCCACAAGAACCCCCAAGTCTTCCTACACAGGATTGCTCTCAATGGGTTCTTCTCACAGTCTGTGCTCTCTCTGGGATTGCCCTGACCCAGGTGCAGCACATTGAAATTGGACTCATTGAACTTCAGGAGGCTCCATGGTCCTGCTTCTCAAGCTTCTCCAGGTCCCCTTGGATGGCCTTCTGTCCTCCTGCTGCATCACCGGCACCACTCATGTTTGTGTCATCTGCAGACTTGCTGAGGGTGCACTTGATATCTTTAATAATTTAACCAAAATATCAGATTCCTATTATGGCTAATATCTTACTCCAGTTTAATTCCCAGAGCTGTTCTAGAATGAATATAGTGGAAACTATTTTGCAATATTATGCACTCTATGCCTCCCTGCTTATGCATTCAGGTGCTAATTTTATTTTTTTACATGTCAAATTGTAGGGAATGTGTGCTCAACTAAATATAAAGGATGCACTTCAAGTTGTTGCATTAGAAAATTACCCTAGTAACAATGCAGTGCAGTTTCACGTGCCATAATGGCACCATGAATTCATTGCTATGCACCGTGCCTCAATGTCAAATGCCAGAGTTTAGAAAAAGCAGTTATTATTTAGGTGCCCTGTCCCTTCTGCTCTGCCAGCTCCTGCAGCATAAACAACAGCTGTCACTCATTGCTGCGAATAAGTGTCTGGTGTACAAACAGTTGTGTTCGCAGCCAGGCTCATGGGTCAAGGCAGCAGAGATGTCGAGGAGAGACCACTGCTGGAAGCTTTCTGTGCTCTGATATTTGCAGTGGGGTGTAAGAGGAGAGCTGGCACAGACATCTGCATTGCTTCCCCAAGGACTGCGTGCATCACAGGTGTGGCTCCCCAGGTGAACAAGCTTCCCAGGCTCTGGGATGCCCCTGAACAGAGTTTGTCCCAAAGGAAAAAGGGCCCAAGTACAGCTGAATTTGAGGTGCATTTCTGGTTGCGTTATACACTATCTTCTAGGAAAACGTGGGATTGCCCACTGAACATTTTGATCTAAGTAAATATCATTCAATTAAGTGGTGTTTTGTTTGCTGTTTAAAATACATTGCCAGCTTTTGCTGACCAGATCCAGAAGTTGAGCTCTTCGTCTAAAGGTCTTGGCTGCTGTCCCAGAGATCATTCAGAAATGCAAAGACCATTCATGAATTTTTAAGGAGCCATGGTGACAGACAGGCACCAGGAATGGCTTTATTTGTGCCAGTCAATAGGATCCTCTGAAACTGTGCACTAATAAATGTAAAAAGTTGTTACTGTGTTTTTCTATACCAATATTTCAATGTTTTATTGGTCAACAGTTAATGTTTCAATATTGTTTCTTTAAAATAGTCATTCCCATATCAAAAAGGTATTTTTGAAACTTACCTACTGTTTTTGTTAAAAAACACTCCTTTATATTTCCAAGGAAAAATGTTAATTTCTCAAAACATAGTTCCAGGGTGATAAACTATGCTTTCCTTTTTTTGAAAAGAATTAACACTTTAACTTACTAATAGATTGCCCAAGGGTTATGATAATAGACTGCAGAAATAATCACTAAGCATGACTGTCCTCTGAGATTCAGTTCCATTGTCTCAACAAACTGCATATTTCTCAGATAGTATCTCATTTAGTTTTGGTTTTGAAGTCATTAAGCATTTCCTTGCATCTTCAAGTAAAAATCTAGAAATCTGGCAAAAGTCCAGTCTAGTTTAATAATCCAACCATGAAATGACTGAAATGGCTCATTACTGCTATCTAATAATAAAGGGGTCTACTGTTAATTTCTGAAATCCTGATTGAAGTTTCAAGTTCTGTTAAAGCTTAAGAAAATACACCTTGTCTGTGTTCAGAGTATCACTGAAATGCTTTTATATTTTGGTGACATCTGTAATTTTCTTACCTAGGTGTCTGTGCTCCCCTGCAAAAAAAAAAAAAAAGTTACATTATAGTAGCAATAAGGAAAATAATATCTACCCATATGATATATATGTGTGCTGTAAGATATACCAGTATGGAGGTGAGTTACAGCATCTTCTCCAGCTTTGGCATGTAGGGGACATTGTATATAGTGTTATAAACATGTTTAATGTTCATCTGTTGTTTGTGAATTTAAGTGTCTGTTCCTAATAGCATTGCTTGTAAATCTACAGTACCACAATTCCTAAATCTGTGCCAAACAACATTAAATTCATTTATGGTGACACAGTTCCATGACCTGTTTTATGGCTCTGTGCACAGACAAAGGGTTGTCCTTTCTTTAAACTCTGCAGAAGCCTTTTTACTGCATTTCTGACCAGATGTAGTAGAGAGAAACTCAGTTCATTTGGCTTTGGATGCTGCAGCTCATTTGGATCCTTGCGCATCCCCAAATGTGTAGCAGCAAAGTACAAGTATCTTCATCGTATAAGGTGCTCTGTTCTGCCTACAAAACTGTAATGAGCTAACTTTTTAAGGATACTGTAATGTCATTGTTTTGGTTTTTTTTTTCCTGGTAACTCTGGAAACAGATCCTCTGTCCAGTATGCAGTCATTGTAGTATAGATCTCGATGGTGAAGGCACAAAGAAGTGTTGTGAAAAACTGGTGCATGTGTATGTGTAGGGAGTGAGCAAATGGATGAAATCTGCAGCTCCTTTTAGAGGTGGGGGAACCATGTACCTGTTATAGAGAAATTTCAGGAAGGTCCTTGGGTTTCATCTTCTCTGAGCAAATTTCTGGGGTGCTGTAGTGTCCTACCCTCATGCTGGGTGGTTGTCAGTGAAATATAATAGGCTGTTGATTTGCTTCCCAAAGGAAGGGGTAAAAGCCAGGTTATTTGCAAGGCTTTAAATTACACTTGACAAAACCCTTGGCAAGGCACTGAGAAATTATGTTGCAGTTGAAAGTACGCCAGCTTGTGCTTCCCAGTGTTTCTCCTGCTGCGGAAATATCCTGCAAACCCAGATTTACAGCTGTCCAAAGCAGCCGTGTGGCAACAGGGAATCTTAACAAATTGTGGCTGTAACATACGGAGTTGTGAGTCCTGTGAAGGAATTCACACCTACTGTGCAATGGGTCTGCTCTGCTCATCTGTAGAGAGTGTCAGTAAAAGCCAGAATTTTATACCCTGACTACTCTGGGTGGCCAGAGGTTGGTGAATTCACCAGGAGATGCAATGAATCCTGGCATCCCACGGGTTCTGGGAGGTGCTGAGCTAGTCATGGGAAACATACCAACTGCTTGGAAACACAGATCTAGAATGGCACAGAAGTTTGCAGGGCGAACTTCTAGAGAGATGGTGAAACAAGCAGATTAGTCATGCAGATTTCCATCTAAAGGAGTCTGTTTTTCCACAAATTGGCTGAGTTTGAATGTGCTGGTATTTTTTGATTGAGAAAAAGTTTCACAGTTAAAAAAAGAAGTGTTGTTAGTAATATACTAGAACCATACTTTAATTGAATCCTTTGGGACCTGAGAAAGCATGGAAGATAGATTTTAGATGCATGCGAAAAGTTTCAGTTTAATGAATATCCTAGATAATCAGAAAGAATTCAATCTGAAATCCATCCAAAAAGTCTTCCACAGAAAGTATTTTTAAATTAAACCATAAAGAAAATCTCTTTTGCAAGCATCAGCTGGAATATTAAGCCTATTCAGAGGTATTCAATGTTGCTGAAGAAGTTATCCACCAAGTTCTGTACAGGTAAGTGAGGTGGGTTTCCAGAATGTGATTTGCAAGTGAACTAGGATGTACTGATCTGGACAAATTGGCAAGGATTGGGGTTTGTTTACTTCATTGCTTGCTGCTCTCTTTTATTTGAAAGAGAGGTTGTGGGTAGGATAATAAGTAGTTAATTCAACTTTGTGATATCCATCACCATTGTTTTCCAGGTGGCTTTTTATTTTTCTGTACTTGTTTTCTGGAATGTATTTGTCTATTTGCGTATGAATTGAGTGGACAATAGTTCTATAAAAAGGTGACTTCAGAGGCCTCCTTAATCAATGACACCCTTCTCTTAGTGTCTGCAGGAAATAATCCCATCAGTTGCCTTGAGAAAATATACAACTAAAAAATTCCAAATAAAAATATTTTTTTGTTTGGGTTTTTTTGTTAATCAAAATAGGCAATCATCTCTTATTGCAACGACATTAGATGAAACCAACAACCTCACTGCAAAAAAAGTGAATCTTCACTGCTTCCAAAGTAAAAATTTGATCTCATGAACTGAGGCAAGGCTGATATTTTAAAATGCAACTTGGTTTTTTTTCTGTTTTGCTTCTCTTCCTATTTAATAGCTAAACCCATCAACTCAGTTCCAAGAATATATTTAGCTGACTGATTTAATCTAATTTTCTCATTGAGCATGCACTGGAATAAAAAAGCAAATCAATAGCACTCTTGGATATCTTCGAGGTCATTTCAGTTCCTGCTCCCCTGTGTCAGCCTCCTTTTGTAAGACAATGAGCAAAGCTGGTGAATGTGGGTATGCAAAGGTCAGTATTCCATGTCTTTTAAATATATGAGGAAATTGTTGTTCTTAGGATGTTATTAACCCTGTGGTCTGGTTTGTTGGTGCAATATGCAGCTAATGCATTCTTGGTTTGAGGTGAAAATGCATCCCACTATTGCAGAACTGATAACTTCATAGACTGTTTTCTGAGGTGCATCTAAGGCTTCTGTTGCTGTGTAAATTGGTTTGTTGTCCTGTCAGGTTGTAGTGGCAGATGCTTGTAAGCAGACTTCATGGTACTCATTTTCTTGTCCTTTGTTGGATAGCTGAGTCCTTCTCAGCTCAGTTGGTAGGTTTTGTTTACTTCTCTGCCAGCTTTGTGAGAAGCTGCTGTTTGAAGTTGCCAGGGCACATGCATTTATCTGCTTTCTGGTCCTGATTTGATTATTTTTGGTTGTATTGTACTATGCTCCATAGATTTATTTGTGAATCTCTCATCTGGATCTCAGCTTCTAGAAAATTCTGCAAGATTTTCCAGATTTTTTAAAAATGTGTTTTTAGGCTGTAAAAGCATAATTCTCACCTAAAATTGCTTTGGAATGTTTCTGAAAGGAACAGTGTGGCCATTTTCCATAAACAAGTGGGGACATGCTTCTGTCTCTGCTTCTTGAGAGCTGGTTTGGGCATTGGCCATTACTATGCAAGATCTTTGCGAAGTGGTTTGTGTGCTGGTGTCATGTGGAAGGAAAGTGATATATTACAGTATTAAAGTAATGACAAAAGCTGTGTTTTCTGGTAGAAGGTTGGCAGGGTGCTGACACTGCTGTGACTGGTCATACACCGAACCAACAGACTTCTTACTGACTCAGGCAGCTGCAACATTTTCTGTGGTCCAGAAGAGATGATTATGATATTATTACATGCAGGACGAGAAATTTGATGCTGATACGTTCTGAGATTAACTGGAACAACAGTAAAATCCATAAGGGATGCTTACATGTAATCATCCGTGTGATTTGGGTGTAATATAAAGAACATTGTAACTAAAAAGAGGAAAAAACAGGAAAGAAATATGAGTTTAAATATTGAATAGAATGAATTAACATGTGAACCAATGTTTTGTTGTCTTTAGAAAGCAGGAATAAATAGCTAGAAATGTAGTCTTTTTTAAAAAGGCACAAAAAAAGTTTGTGTTCTTCTGCCGTCTTTATCCCTAGAAAACCATATAGTGTGTTTAACTAATCAGAAGATAATGTATTTACTACCAGAACAAATTCTGTTTGTGTTATGTTGTCAAAAACAGAGATTGCTGTGAGTGTAGACATACCAATTGACAAAAAAGTGATGTTCAACGATCTTTGCTTCCAATTTAAAACAGGAAAATAAGTTTATAGTTTGTTGTAATGAAACCACAACTGATGGTCACTTTTTGAAATGGAGAAGGATCTTATTTTCTTCTTAGAAAGTTATTTTCATATTATGAAGAAAATATTTTAAATAGGTTTTGTGTTACCAATATATAATATTACTAACTGTCTGTAGAATTTCAAACTACTGGTCCTTCTGGAAGGACCTAAGACATATTATGGGATGATTAATACTCAACACCCCTGTGAGACAAGATAGAGTTTATACCTATGTCAGGGAAAGATACATTTTGGTAGGATATACACATTGACTCGCATATTTAGAAAATTATCATGGAAATGCTAAGCTTTTTTACATCAACATTTGCTGAGTATACTGTGGGTAAAGTGGCATAGCAACCTTGTCAGTTCACTGACAAAACATGAGAAACTAGCACCAGTGAGACTTGTTTGGCCATCATTTTGCAAATGTCATAGTAACATACAACTCCTCAGTCTCTCTTCCTCTGTGTTTTCTCTGGCTGAACAAATTTGCCCTTTCAACCCAAGCATGCAGACAGCTCCTGTCAAACTGAGATCTCTGTGTCCTTTAGCTTAGCAAATACATTGCAGGCACTCTGCTGTAGATATCACTGCAATTTTTTGCACATATATGCATTTTTGGTTAAAATCAAAAATAGCTTTTGATCAAGAAATATCTCCCTGTTTTTTTCCTAATCTTGGCAGAAATCTTTATCCTTAGGTATGAATATGGCTAATATCTGCAAACATATTTAGCGTTGCATATTGTAGTATTAAATGCCTCATATTTTAGTATTGAATGTCTATATCTGAAAGCAGACATTTTTTTGTCTAGTATTTTGCCAATACCTTTTTGACATCACAATATTCCTCTTACAAAATCTGTTACCAAATTAGAATATGCAATGCAATGACATGTAAACAAATACAGCTTCTTTGTAACTCCCTAAATATGCCTTTCAGGGTTTCCTAATAAGTATAGTTCTCTATAAGACTAATTATCACTTTACTACAGATTTTCTTGACTCCTTAGGGTCACTGATAATTTTGTGTTTGTGTTTTGAAACTGAGAAATGTCAGAAAAAAATTTCATGGATAAATATCCCTCTTGTGAGTGAAGACTAGGCTTTGTTAAAATTATTTGGACTTTACTTAATGCTTTTTTTCCCAACATCTGCTCCTGTAAAACAGATGGTGTACCCAGGGTGCCTCGAGTTTACTAATTAAACTTTTATGCTTTAATATTTTTTATTTTCAGTTATTTTCTTTTATTTTTAAAAAAGCTTTTGTAAAATAAAACCTGTACTTTAACTTATTTTACTGTAAAAAGGATTTCAAATCTTCTTGAAAACTCAACTTGGCCTTTAGATATTCAACTTATTTTCACCAACAGAGTGTCAGAGTAAATTATGTCCTCATTGCAAATATGGTCAGTTCCTCAGATTTAGGACTTGCTTTTCTTCTTAAGACACACTAAAGAATGTGTTTGAATGTGAACATATGAGGACCCTTAAAAGAAATAAACTTCACAGGAAATTGGTCTGTAAAGTATTCTTTTTATTAATGACAAAAAAGAAATTTGTAGGAAAAAAAAAGATAAGAAATTATATACTGTGCAGTACTAGGATTTCTGTGTGCTGCTTTGGCAATTAACTGATGTTCTGTGTTGCTACTTCATCAGCATCCAAAACCCTGCACATAATGTAGGCTGAAAGGATTTTTGGTGGTCATCTCCTCTAACTGCCTGCTCAAAGTCTTCACTGCTCCCTTCCTGGTGAAGGATTATTGCTGAGCTCAATAAATTCCTGCCCAGGGGTTTTCCCTGTGATGGCATGAAATATTTCTGTTTGTTCCTTTTCTGGGTTAAGTACAGGTGGCCCATCTACCTTGGTCAAAATTGGTAGAATTTCGTCCCAGATCGATGATATGTTCTCTAGAATATATTACACACTTGTAGCTTTCTCCGCAAGAAATTAGTGAGGGATGTGGTCTTGAGAACTCAAAAGATAAATTTAAAGTGTTTCTGTGCAGTGAATATGTTTGTTATGGGCAGATATGCAAAGCCTCGATAATCAGGTCAGTTATTAAAAAAAAAAAAGGGTTAAGAGTATTTTTATGTCTCAGGGTACATATATCTAGAGAAATATATATAAATATACACGTACTTGGAGTGCAACAATTATTTGTCCTAGTATGAGGGAACAACCAATACATAGTGCAATGTACAGTATTCACCATTCTGGTTTTTTTCTTTTTCTTACTCTATTTACATGGCGAAACATTCTGGCAGATACTATAAGATGTATAAAAACTTATTTGTCTGATTTTAATCAGCTACTGTTACTGTCAGCATGCATTTAATGGAATTATTTTTCCTAAGGATAATGAACACTTACCTGTAAAAGTTGAATCCAAGTGATGAATTACAGACAACTTGGGGTGCTAGATGAGTAGGATTCCTTATCTAAATTGTTTGCTTGTTAGATTTCTTTTGTAGCACTGAATAATTTGGATAAATGACCTTTCAAATGGTAATTGAATTTCCTTAACAACAGTTGGGTGATGGTACATAAAAAGTAATAAAAGCCTTTAGCAGGGCCCTTTTCTGGAGCTTGTCACAGTCTGTACCTCTTATAGTGAGTGACACTTATTATTCAAGTCATATTTTTGTAAAAGCTGTGGCTTTGCTGAGATTCTGTGCAAAAATACACTTTGCCTTTTAAGTTAGTTGTATGGTGGTAAAATCAAACTGGGTTTTGGTTTTGTTAATACTAGAACGTTTTGCAGGCAACTCATTTTTCTCAAAATACATTCTCAAAAAGTAAAGTTGCCATTAGAAATGTAGTTTCCTAGTGTTTATATACTGAGAAATCAATTAGTTTGTCAACAATTTAACTTTGCTGTCATAAGGGAAGTTTATTCTAGATTATTTGTGTGACAACTACACTTGTATTGCCATGTTGACTAAAGCTTATGTGGGACCAAAATCACCTCTACCAATACTGGGATTTTTGATGATCTAAGAATTTGATATTTGGCCTTTGAAATGCAAATATTGTATAATATATACATAAAAATGGAGAGTAAATACTAAATTATAGATAATGTATTTTTTACATGAAATTACTTTTCCTGATTCTCTCTGACTGGTACAGCTAGGAGAATTCAAAATCTAACCTTTAAAGTCATCTAGTCATACCTGTGCCTTGCAAAATAAAAGGAAAAAACATTTAAATAACAGGTATCACCCAAAGAAGCCAAATCTTCCAGTGTGTCATCTGTATTATTTTAACTGTGAGGGCTTTTTTCCTTAATAAAAGATAAACTGTATTTGTGTAAATTCTTGTAAACTCTCATAGGGACAAATTTTTAGAGCCATGAAGCTGATTTGCTGAAAAATTCTTAAAAATACTTTCCATGTGAACTCCTTTTTCTTTGTAAGTTGAGGCAGTAATGGTACCCTGAGAACGAATTGTTTGTTTTTATTACTCATTAATCTCTGATGTATATAGAGATATATATATATATAGATTCAATCTGTAGTTCCCTCTTTCTGGATATATATATATATAGATTCTATTTGTAATTCCCTCTTTCTAGAATACAGGCATATTTCTGCAGTTTTAGAAAGTGCTTCCTACCTTGGCTTTATCTGACTTTCTGTAAAATGTCTTGTTTTAGACAGGCATAGAATGCATAATGTTTTTTAAATAATGTTTGTTCACTGGTCAAATACCTGTAATAATTGATGCAGGCAATGGGAAATGAAAACAGTCTGGGAGTACTGGCTGCTTGGTTTTTTGGGACAGCAAAGGTCTTTGGATGTTACAAAATGTACTGTACACACATGATGTCATTTGATCACACAAAATGCCTAAATTTACTCAGTCTAATATGCTTATTTGCCTTTTCCTAATAAGTCCAATTTGTCTGTTTTGGCTGTTCCAGAACATAAAATCTTCAGACTGGGTAATTCTCCCCCTCTTTTTATGACTGAAAAATACACAGTGCCCTACAACACACACAGAAGCTGTAATGAATAGGAGTGACAGATCTTTACTCAAAACTGACAGAAATTATTCAGATTCTTGCCATCTGCAACCCCCAAAAACCATTTCACCTCTCCTGGTAATAAATGGGGTTAAACCCTCATTGTAGTTGGCACTAGTGGGACTTTTCACATCAGTTTGACTGTATTGGAAAATTGATTTACATATGAATAAGCTACTCCAGCTTGAATAAAAATACAATAAAATAAATTTATTAAATATATTAGTTTCCTCATGTATCTTTTTCTTCAGTGGCTGAGCCCTGTATGTTTTTTCATTTCTGTGATTTTTTTTATTAGGAGCCATTATACTTGCAAAGTACTTAGTGGATTTCTCATTGCTACAAAGGAAATAATTGTGCTAGATAGGATAAATCAAAGCCTTTCTAGTGCATGAAAGTACTTGGAACAATTACAGATTTATGACTGAAATTTTTAAAAAAAGAGCAGTTTATCAAAATAAAAGCACAGGACGTTTTCTAAAAACTAAGGGCATTTCAGCAATTTTTTAAATTCAAACATTAGCAAAGCAAATATCTAAATAAAGACAGTGGGAACTGACATTCTTTCTTTGGGAGAAGTGTAGTTTGATGTTGATAAATAAAGGATGTCATAATTAAGAAGACTTGTGATATTTAATGCTGTTTTAATTTGATAATGTCACAGTCTTTTTTGATTGAAAATACTGTTGCCTTCTGAGGTGTAGTAAAGACTGTTCTGAATAATCATTCACTAGAGGTCTGTGAAAAAGGCTGATATATTCAACCACTTTTTCAATTTTATTTTGGTTGACAAGTTGATTCTCTTCTTGGGAAACAATTGATTGTAGCTGACTCTGAATGTGAGAAGTTGTAACAATTTCCCTAGAAATGCCATTGCTGGAAATGGTGTTCTTGGGGTTGGCACTAAAATGTCAGTGCACCAACTGTTCAGAAAGCTGCTGAGTTTCGTGCTACAAATGTTTCCATCTTCCAAGTGAATTACATAAGCCAAATATGCTCTTTTGAGACCCCATTGGCTTCCAAGCTTCGCTAGGAATGGTAGATAAATGTGACTCCCATTTCAGTAATTCATGTGTTTGTCTTGTTACTCTCTAGAAAACTTCTCATCAAAATAAGTGCTTTCTATGCAGCTCTTAAACCTTTACATAAATATCTACAAGTGTACAATCCAGCATTTGTTGGGTTTCCCTTATGTTTTTTAACAAAAAGCTGAACATCTGAAATTTCTGATTGTTTTTGAAGCAGATTTGTGCATGTACAAACAGATGGTGTTTTTGGAGCCTGATTTCTCTGCCCAAACTTCTAATGCGTGCAGTCTTGCATGGAAAGTAGGGGTTTTTTTGTGCAATTATTTTTTTTTTTTTTGGAGCAGGGGGAGAGGAAGTGCAGTGTGGTACTGCTAACAATGTCAAGATTGGGCTCTGTTTCTTAAATAATAATCTCCCTACTCTTTATTGAACACTGAAACCTAACCCATTTAGTACTTATTTTTCTCTTGTTTGGGACAAAGAGGTACAGGTAACACCTTGGAGCCCCAGAGCCAGTGTATCAATGGTACAGGGATTTTTGTAACAAGAATGGAGTGAATGAAGTAGAATTTTTAGATGCTATCATCAGATGATCCATCTGGTTTCTGAGGCTTGGGAGTTTATATACTGTGTATCCCATCTAAAACAAAATTTCAGATGCTGCCCTGACTTCCAGGGTATGAACCCTTTATTGAATTTAGCATTTTTAAAGGACAGCTTTACTCTGGAGGTGTATGCTAGTAATCCAGAGGGATGTCCACATTTATAAAGATGCTCAATCAGTTCTGAGGTTTGTATGAAATCACAGAGTATCTTTGCTTCACAAAATCACAGAATACTAGGGGGTTGGAATGAACCTTAGAGATCATCTAGTCCCAGCTGCCCTCTGTCTTGGGCAGGGACATCTGCCACCAGATTGGGTTTCTCAAGGTCTTATCCAACCTGGCCCTGCACACTGCCAGGGTTGGGGCATTCACAGCTTCCTTGGGCAACCTGTTCCCGTGTCTCACCACCACAGTAAAGAATTTCTTCCCAATATCAAACCTAAATTTCCCCTCTTTCAATTTGTATTCATTACCCCTTATCCTGTCACTACAGTTCCTGAGGAAAAGTCCCTCTCTGGCTTCCCTGCAGGCCAAAATCTGTTACTGGAAGGCTGTTTATGAGGTCTCCACACAGCCTCCTCTTCTCCAGGCTGAACAGCCCCAACTTTCTCAACCTGTCTCCACAGGGGAGGTGCTCCAGTCCTCTGACCAACTTCGTGGTTAACTACTCTGACCTCCTCTGGGCTTGCTCCAGCAGTTCCATGTCCTCCTTATGTTGGCAACACCAGAACTGTACACAGAACTCCAGCTGGGGTCTCACAAGGGCAGAGTAGAGAGGGACACTCACCTCCTTTGACCTGCTGCCACCCTCAGTTTAGTTGCTTTTGTAGGTTAATTTCCTGCCACTTAAATTTTAGCACCATCCTAAGCTTTTTACGTGTTCTCTAGGTGTTTTTTTGTATGAAACGAAGCACTGAACAGATAAGAGAATACAATTTGTGCACTAATACCTCTTTTAACCTAAGTTTTTAGGTTTGCATTTTAGGTGTCACTTTTTGTCTTGCTAGGAGTTAGTGTATAAATAGTTGCAAATGGAAATCTTCCCTTTTTTGTTTTTTTTTTTTGCCTGAATTCTCATTCCAGTGGTTTTCTTTGAAGCAGCACTCATAAATATTCTTTAATAGATAAAAATATCCTTGAAGAGGAAATGCATTTCTAAAGTGTTGTAAATGTCAAAGCAAGGATGGAGGTAGACATTATCTCTGAACTTAATATTTTTATCAGAAAATTTCCCAGAGGGAAAGAAGCTTGCAGAGAGCACTGATAATGCATAAATACCTATGCTGATTCAACAAATGATCTTTGAGATCTGATGCACATTGAGGTTTGTGGAAGGTTATGTTTGTTTTAAGTTACTTTGTTTCTCCTTGTACTCATAAATTCCTGTATGGGTATGAAGGAACTGAAACTCTGTCTCCCTGTGAGCTTCCCTTTCCAATCTTGGTTTAGATCTCTAATCACAAATTCAGTTTTGCATGAACCGGGATTTTGACCGTTCTCTGTCGTAATGAAACCTGTATTCGGAAGGCACACCCTGCTGCTTCCTCCATCCCTATGCTGAAAGGGTCTACGCTGACATTGAACATATAGGAATACACAGGGAGAGTAATCTGTTAACTGTGCCCATGTTCTTAAGCACAGGGCATCATTTCACTCTACAAATCATGTGTTTTCTTTAGTGTTTTATAAAAATTTATCAAAGTAGATTGTCAAATTACTGCCAAATTTTTGGTCACTACCATAAAACCCCTACGCATACATCAAAGAGCAACGGAATGCATCAAGATACTTGTTATCTGTGAATAAAATGTTCTGAAAAGGCTCAGAGTGTTTCTTGTGGAGAGACAGTGAAATGCTTAGATGGTGAGAGCTGAAAATCAGCAAGGTTCAGTGTGCTGGAGAGGGTTCAGAGAAACTGAGGGAAGTCTGCAATGCTGAAGAAAGGCTGGAGTGTGGCATTAAATTAGTGATAAGTGGAAAGCTGGTGAGTGGATAGGATGAATCAGTTGCCAGTAAATTTCAGTAACTCACAGTAAATTTTTATTGTGATATCTTACAGGGGTAGAAAGGAATATCAAACTCAGATGGAATGATGAATAAAAATGCAATGTGGAGACAAGTACATATAGAAATTTTAAAGGCGATTGTTATAGCAGAATAAAGTAATTTGGCAAATGTTTCTCGAGTACCTGTTGATACTGGTTTTTACTGACAGTGACCCGAAAAGGAATACATTGGTAGGTTATCAGTATAAAGGATTTTCAAATCACGTAGCAGCTCTGGGGAACAGTAATATCAAGGGCAGGTAACAAGTCCCTGAGGCTTTACTAAATTGGGATTTTCCCTTCAGCTGTTAAATATTTTATTCTAATATTTTATTCTGAGTTTAATACTCAGAATGTCTCTTGGGACACAATTTCATTTTCTGGCTTTATACACTTGCCCTAAAATGTGGGTATATTTGCACTATGAGAAACACAAACATAAAAGAACAAGGTTGAATACTGAAGGCATCTGTTGTTCTCAGTTGGAATAGGATCCTAAGGGAATAGATTATCTAGCTGAGCTAACACAAATTGTGAACTTTGACAGATTCATTAAAAAGAAATCTCAAATAAGATTCTAACTTAGAATGCTCTGGAAAAAAAAGTCTTGGACCTGCAATATTGAGCTTATTATTGAATGAATATTTATTTTGTCTTCTCTTTCCATCAGCTGTTTCTTTTAACATTGTGTTCTGAGACTTGGCTTAAAAGTCTTTGTGTCTCCGGTAGCCATCTTCTGGCTGCTTTTTTATCACAGGCTGAAATGTAATTTCACAAATTTTACTCATCAGTATTCTTTCTTAATTTTCAAATTCTCCTCAATTTTGGAAATACACATAAGATTTGTTAAACCACATGCTGAAATAAAATAATATTTATTGCAGGTTAAAAAAATGAAATTCAAGTAGGAGTACTTTGAACAGCATGTGTGTCCTTCCTTCTCCACAGGCTGGACTGAATAAGATAAAACACAATAAGAATTGAAATAAGTGTTTCTTTCAAAGCAATTGTCTCTTTCTTTTCTTGTTTGATGCACTTCTTACTCTTCTGTACACCCAATTTTTAAAAGCTACAAGTAGTCTAGGCTGAAATGAGCACTTCTGTGTTTTTATGGCTGTCTCCTAAGACTTGAAATTTCATTTCTGGATTGGTCACAGTCTTGTAACTCCTGCTGAGTTTTTTGTTGTTTGGTTTTCCCCACCTCCAGCTTTAATATCTGGAAAAGTAAATTAAAAGCTCTCAGTAATTTTTGCATATCTATTTTTTACAATTTCAATAAATGATGTTTACCCTGAACTTCAAATCTGTTCTTTTGAAGCTGGCATGATCTCCCTTGCATAACACGCTTGGGGAGTAATTCTGGGATCATTCATGATTTACTGTCAATTATGATACTCTGCTCCCGTAGCTTGTGACCATACTGTCCCGTAATGGGAAACACCATCTCTTCTCTTATAGAGTCTTTTGTTCTCTTAATGTGCAGTTTTTCATCAAAGTTAAAACCCTCTTGAAAAGGGTGGGAGGAGGAAGAAAAGCTGATGCAATTGTCTCATATAGCAAAATACAGGCCTATACCACAGAAAAAATACTTTTTTTGTTTGCTGCAGATCTAGGTGCTTTCACTTCTGGCCATGGACTTTGACTCAAAACCTGAGTGGGGAGGAGAAGTGCAGAGGAAGAAGGTCTTCTCCTGTCTCCCTTGCACTACAGGTCTGGGGCTGTACTTGGAAATAGTGATGGGAAGGGCTGGGAGAGGGAGGGGTAAGAAGCGCTCTACCTAAACTCCGCAGCAAGGATGGCGTTAGTAGCAAATTGGTTTGGAACAAGCTACACAAATTGTTTGGATTAAGAGATCCAAGTCATCTGAATCACAAATCAGAGTGGATATCCCAGAAAGTCCTTTTCAGCTCCATGTTGCCAATTTAAGTTTTCTGGACTCAAATGCCAGGATTTCTATCTAAGCAACTCAGTCCTCCAGTTTCTACTTGTATGTACAAATGGTTGTGGAGCTGATGGTCTAATAGTTGTTGGGATCTTGGAGAAAATAATCCTCTCTAGTTACAGTATGAGCAGAAGGGTTTTTTGTTGTTGCTGTTAGGTTGGGTTTTTCGTTTGTTTTGTTGCATTTCCCCAGAAGCTTCTCCATGAAACAGTGACAAACATTTTTGTTCCGTGTCTCACAGCCAGAGGCCATGCCAACAGTGGTTTGTGGTTGTGGGTCAAGATTACAGCAGCAAACCAACAGGACTTCAGACCTCCAGAAGCTCAGTTCTTGAGCTGATGATCTTTTTAATGGCAAATAACACAATAAAGACTAATAGTTCACAACTAGAAGTGGAATTGCATTGTGATAGCAATTAAAACCTTTGCCAGAGAAAATGGACATTTCCAAAGCTCTGCTAAGTGGTTGTTCCAACCATACTTTTCTCATTGACACTTCTGTTCTCAGTGTAACCCTGAAACTCTGCCACTTTGTCCTCAAATTTAGAAACTTATCACATCATGTTTCCTGGTTAGTAGGATTTCACTGTAGTCTAATATTACTGCATGTTCTCCTACTGGTAAAGAAGAAAAAAAATCCAAACCAAAACCTTTTCAAGTGTTTTTTATTCTATAACCCACTTCTATACGCAGCTCTGCTAAAACTACTTTTTTTTTTTTTATTGCCTTTTGCACATCACTCTCATCACTCTACCATTAAACTGGCCCACTGAGTTATCAAAAAGAAAAAAAAAAGCAGTAAAGAAGAACATAATTTATAGTTTCCTTGTCAAAGTGATGAGGAAAGCCAATTCTTGTAATGCATTTTGTTATTATAATTTTAATATATGGGAAGCTATTTAAACCCCAGAATAGAAGGAAAATCTGTATATTATATGCATAAATGTAGGAAATATGTCTTTAAGTTTTTCAGATTTGATAAGCCATTCAAATTGCAAGAGTGACAATAAAAATTTGTCTTGCTAAGGAGTCTGAGCCAAGAAATTTTTGGAAAGTTAAAATTTTATCAGGTGACTTTTGTTTTTTCTCTGAGATTCGGTAAAAAGTTGTGGTTTTGTTTTTGTTTGTTTGTTTGTTTGTTCTTTTGTTTTAATGCAGGGGTCATCCACTTTAATTGATTTTTTTAAGCATTATCCTGATAAGCACATTCTGATAGCCAGAGAAGCATAAGTATATTTCTAGGTGAATTATTTTAAGGTGGGTTTTTTTACCAGCCTCAGTCATACAGTCCCAGCTGTTTTTAAAATCACCTTTTGTTCAACTTGGATTGTTCCTGCATTCCTGGGTTTTCATAGAAATCTTTGTCGTTAGAATTAGGGTTCTCAGATTCTGCACATTTTTACAAGAAGTAGTAATCATGCTTCACTTTGACCTTCCTCCCCAGCTCTAAGTGCAGATTACAGCAAGTGTTATATAGAGCAATATAAATTCCCTAGAAAAGCACTGAAGGTTCACTGTTGCTTTCCAAAGGGTCCTTAAATTTTTTTCTGGAAAAATATCTTGGCATTAATAATTTGATTGGTTATGCTTTTGTTTCATGTAACATTTTTGTTAAAACTTCTATCATCTCTTTTTAAAAACTCAATATCTGAATTTTCACCACCAAAATCTTTGTGCCATTTAAGACGATACCCTTCAAACCCAAGGGAAGTGACAGGAGGAATTTTTGCACTTGGTTTAAGCTAACAAAAGAAGATCATTAAAATTTGATCACCTTCTTTTTAAATAAAACACTGCTGGAAAAGGAAAAGCAATTGCTCTTGGCACACCAGATTTTTTTTTTGTTTGTTTCAGGTGTCCAATGGTAATAACTATGCACTAGATTACCTAGTAAAGGACCAGATAAAGATGGGGTTTTTTAACACCTCTTAGGAGAAGCAAATGACGTATGGACATGTCCACAAAAGTAAACTAGTTCTGTGTTGCAAGGGATGGGAGTGGTTCAGAAAGTCCACATTCTGGAAAAAAACAGGACAGGAGATTCAGGATGAGGCAGAGGAAATGCCCAGCCCAATAATTTACCTTTAAGAGCTAAGGACTGATACGGAAACTCTCTCTTCCCCCATTCATGTACCTTAACTACTTTAGCTATAGCAATGTCTTGCATGATCCAAAGTGAAAATTGATTTACTTCTTGTCTATGGGCAAGTATGTGCATTTTGGTGACCTGTGCGAACTGCAAGTTCACAATAGGTGCACTTCTGAGAAATTGTTTTCATACTGCTGAACAAGTTCAGAAGTTGAACTCCTAAATGATGACCATGAGACCAACTTGTGATAAAAAGTCACAGGCAGGAAAGCAAACTGCAAACAGATTCTTATAGTAAGAGAAGGTGTTGTGCCTGAAATCTTGCTACAGACAAGAGGGAACATGCCATACATCTATATCTGATCCATATGTTTACAAAGCCATGAATTTATTTTTAGCCCATTTAAAAGTATTAGTAGCATAAAAAATTAACAAAATATGAATTGCAGTAATATTAAGAGCTCACGTGGATATGAGATATCACAGAGTGACAACTTAATGACTAAAGACATTCAGGAAAAATTTGGCTTGCATATCATCCTCCCCTAGATAGTATTGTAATCTTACCTGAGATTGTAGGATGTTTTGAAATAAAATGTCCTCCTATTGATACTATTCTACTTCTATAGATCACTTGCAAGGCAGTCACACAAACTACTTGTGGGTTTTTTTCTAAAAAGATGGAATGTTCCTGGAGAAGCCAAAGCGATATCTACTAAAAAACTGAGGAAATCCTTTGGTCGTTTTCAGATAAATGTTTTGCCTTCAAGAAAAAAATTGACATGTTAAAACATCAATTACCCATTTATTTTCATATTTTTTTTTGTTCTTTCATTGGTTAGAAAACAAAAGAAGGTAAAAATTAAGGTAAAAATGTGACCTATTCAAGTTATCTCTGAAGACGACATATGAAGGAGTCTAGATAATGATAAGGTAGAATAGTGTAGGATAAAATGTGATTCTTAAATCAAAATAAACTTGAGGTTGAGAGTGGAGTTACCTAATAGAGAGAAATGAAGACTGTATGATATACCATAAACACTTGAACAAAACTGCTAAGGGCATCTTTGCAATTAAGATGGTTATACCTGACAAGTTAGCTGGGTATTGGAAATTGTGAAGGGTTGTTAGGTTTTTTGGGTTTTTTCCCCCTCCCCCCAGTCTTTTTCTTTGGACAAAAGATAACTCTAATAGCTTTTTTTTTTTTTTTACTGAAGAGCTTATCTCTTCCATTTTTAATACACTTTCTACAGTAAAGATAGCTGTCCTGTTCTGGTGGGAAAAGTTTGAAGTCATAATTTCTGTAATATAAAAAATTATTTCTATTTGGTGACTGAAGGTCTATATTGAGGCACAGACCAGCTGATATGAACTAGGAAATTTCTGCAGGGCTTAAATAGAAGTAATATTCATATCCACTGTATAAGACACAATAAAATTTAAAGTTTACTATCATTCTTCTAGTGTGCAGGTGCTCTTTTCTTCTAGTAGCATTTTTTCTCCTCACAATGAGAGATACAAGAAGTATCTTTGTATCTTTATGCTCCTGAGTATCAGTGTTGATTATATAATGTGTGTATTATATCTAAATTATCACCCTTTGTACTGGTCTGTAGAGTTTGGAGTCATGCTTATTTACCAGCCTTTTACTTACCTTCTTGTTTAGGCTTCAGAGTTAGAAATTTATTTACAGGCAACTAATAAAATTATTCTTTACTCATCTTGACCATATACTGGTTATTATCATTGTTGCCGACTTGTAACTTTATAGTAACTGAGTTCCTAATAAAACTGCTTCACTGCCTTAGGCTATAGAGCTGAAAAATGTTTTATGTTTATGCTTAAGGCCTTTATTTGATCACATCTTAGAGTGTTGTTGCTAGGAAACTGCAATGATTTCATACTCAGTTTCTACAGTTTCCTGAGGTTTCTTGCACATGGTCCCAAGTATGTGCCCTACCACTGAGTGTTTCCACCTGGGAGCCAAAAATTGTCTTTCCCTGATGCTGGTGGGTCACATGAGATTGAATTCTCAGTATGCTTTCTTTTTCTGATTTTAATCGCCAAGGTTTACTTTGATTCTCTCTTTTCATTGCTGGTCCCTAGGGCCTGATTTAAAGTGGTCTAAAAAGGGCAGATGAGGGAGGTTTGCCTGCAGCCACAAGTAGTTGTGGCCATACTTTCCAGAGAAATGGTTGTATGGTTGCAGAAGAATGTGTGGTAGGAGGCAGGGAAACAAATTATGAAACTGCACAGATATTGAACAAGGCCATCAAAATCTACCCACTGTATGTGGTACGCAACTTCAAGACCCAAACACAGACTCAGGTGTTTCCTTTACAGGTCCAGCAGTGCTAAGTGTGATACCCTCTGATTTATACCCCTGGTGACCATTTCCCACCTGAAGCACACAGTGTGTTATCTTCTTCAGGCTTAATTTGTGTCATGAAGCCTAGATAAACTTCCAGTTGCCTGGAGAGGATACTAAAATAATTTTTGGAATGTATTTTTTTCCCTGTAATGAAGATTAGAGTGCAGAGTAGAAAATTATTATTTAGCTTAGAGTGGTAGAGTTTCGAGCACATATAAACCTTTCTGATTACTTGTGAGCAAGGTTCAGCTGAGGTTTCTCAAACCATAGATATGATCAGATCAATTCTATTTAAAAAGGTTTTCCTCTGTGACTTAAATTTTGCATACTTTGTGTGAGAGCTCATCAGCTGTATTATGTGGGAAGAAGATCTATGGGTCCTTATTGCTATCACAATTGTTCTAGAAAATCTGGAGTAGAATGGTAACTGCTTGTGTTCCCCAAAGCACATTACTGCAGGATTCCACAGGAATGCTGATAAAATGTTTTTCTTCTGAATATCTGCAGGACACTGCCAGGAGGGAGAAGACAGACCACAGACCTAGCAGTGTGGTAATTTAACTTGTTCTCAACACTGGTACTTTATATTTAGTAATCAACAGAATCAAATTTTGGATGAAGGACAGCTGTTTCAAAATTGCTTCAACCAAGATGTAGGCTTTGAAGAAGTGTTTGGGCTAGAGTATCTCTCTTCTGTCTTTCTCCTCCCTGAGGTAGTAGCTGCAGTATATTCACTCAAATACCTTGGAATTCACGCCAGATTAAGGATGTGAAGACTTACGGATTTGCACTCTTCAATCTTAAATTTTTGGTTAATTAGAGCATTAAGCCATGGCTAGCCTAAAATGCCAGAGGGAAAAAAAATCCCTGAAAACTGTGGGGAAGCCCTTGACTTCGAAAAAGAAATCTGGGTTTTGACCATTTACGGGAAGTCCTAGGGGAAAATAAGTTGCAATATGTTGCAACAGATAATTATTGAAGCTATGGAGTCAATCTTTTTATAACTATATTTATATATGGATTTCAGATAAGTATATATACCTACATAGCTGTCACTACATATTTGTAGTGAAAACACGCTTCTCCTGAATAATTTTTCTTACTGGCCTAAGCTGTACTAGTTATTATACTTACAGAATTCTCATGGCTGCTTTGGCTCAATGCCTTTTCTATTGTCTTAAGTATGCTGCATACCCAGTATTGGCTGGTTTGCAGCAAATTTCTGATATTTTTTACTTTAATATATTAATGTAGGTGTTGGGGTCAAAACACAAGCTTTACAATATTGTCATTTTGTATGGACATGATATGGATATGTTTTAGTTATATCAAATCTCAAAGATTTATGTAACTTATAGACTGCTACAGCTATGGTTTCTACAACAGGGAAGATGATACCTTCTGTTTCATTCTGTTCAGATTTCTCTTTCATTAACTATAGCTGTAAATATGTGTGGAGTCTGATACAATTAAACGAATCATAAGAACTTTTACCTTTTGTCTTGGAGGGAACCCCCAAATCTCTTGTACATGGAACTAAGATAAAAGTGAAAGCCACAACCCCCGCCCAAAAAAATAAACCCCTCATATGCTTCATATTAGTATGCCTCAATCTTTTTTTTATTTGAGAATACTCAGTAATAATATAATTTTAAGTTGAAAGGTGTGACCATACATAGAAAATAGGATCTGTTTAATAAGGAAGATAATATTTTAGCTTTGTGCAGAACATTTATTGATAACACTGCCCGTGCAGCTTTGCATACAAGTATGCAATATATGTTGAGCATTAAAAGATAGTACTCTGGCTTCTGCGGTGAGAATTGTACAGTGCTTGCACAGAACTTAATGTGCAACATGAAAACTGCATTATGCCATTTTATGTTTCAGCAGGTAAGTCCCAGTCTTGTTTATTCTCCAGCACAAACCACAGGCTGGCTGTAGAAGTTCAGGCTGGGAAGTTGCTCGTGTTTGACACTGCAGCATTCAGGAGTGATGAATATTTAATTAGGCAAGTGTGGACCGTGGGGGAGGTTGAGGCAGCTGTAGCTCCTGGTTGACTGTCTGCAGTATCATCTTAGAGTGTTGTGTGAAATGAATCCTTGGGGTAAACTTCAAGGACACTGAGTAGGTAAAAAAGGCATTCTGAAAGCAGCTAGTTCAGAGAAGGTAGGAATAATAGAGACAAATAGTTTAAATATTTCTGTTACACTGGTCAAAGACTTTATGTTCTGGTGGGCTGAGCCAAGAAGTTTTATTAGTTTACATAAATGTATTTGAAAATTAAGTTTGAACCTATTGTCTGGGATTATAAGAGCAATGAAAGTAATTTATTTTATGCAGGTATAAGCTATCAGAATAGAGTACATGTATAATTTGTTGATATTATGCAAACAGTGTGAGGTAGCAGTCATTTCTCTATAGTCCTATTATAAAAACAGCAACAGAGTTGTTTGAAGATATTATTCTTAGCAAGCTTTCAGGAGAAATTAAAAACTATAGACAAAAGCAAGAAGACTGTATTAATTTTAAGTAGCGTAGGCCAGGATAAAGATTTCTTATTTGTTTGTGTTCCACATTTAAAAACATTGCATGCAGTTTGGATGAGTAACAGTTGGGTTAATAGGAAGGTTTTAGTTCTGCGATGAAGAATTAAAAAAATTAAAGAAGGTAAGTAAGCTTGTCTTCATAACCAGGGACATTGTCAGTCCCCTCACTCTCTGTCCTGGGCTCTGTGGAAGTTATTGTTCCCACAAGACAGAACAAGATCATTTCCACGTCCCGTGTAGACTCCATTTTAATATGGAATGGATGGAGCAGGATATAGTTTTGTGTTCCTTGTTGTCACTATAACATTCAGGACAGACAACAAAGAACAAAAAACATTTTAATTTCAGTGAACTTAGCTAGCATGTTACTGCTAATCAGTTAGGAAGGAAATATATGCCTGCATCTCTACTTCCCCAGCTCATATGCTGTCATATAACCATCTCTGGTCTGTGTTAATATCCAAGACTAAATTTGGGCAAATGACGTGCAAGAGAATTTTTGTTGCTATTCACTGGCTGTGGCTAAAAGTGGTAGCTGTTATTTTCAAAGATCATGAATAATTTGGAATTACTTCTGCAGTTTCCAGTGACTTCTGTGATGAATGACTCCCATCCTGCTGCATCCACTTGAATAATGATGGCGAACTTTGGACACCTCAGTGCACAATACCATCAAGTCAAGAAGTAAAAGTCCAAAGAAGAGCTATTGAAATAAATACAGTAGGGATTCTGATTCAGGAGGACCCTTACTTTTTTGACAGGCAAGGAGCCACTGAAAAGTGATCTGAAGATGTCAGCTACTTGTGGCAGCTGTTTATTATGCTCTATTGTAAACATCTTGCTGTTACCTTGTGCTCACCCATCTGTTTGTTTCTACCCATCTGTTATTGCTTGCCATGTGCTTAGGTTGTAAATGTCGCTGTTGTTTGAAATAAAAAGGTTAAAAATCCTTTGATTAAAAAAAAATGTTCACTTGTGGAATTCAGTATTTGCATTAAGGAAAAAAAAGGAGCCCTCACAAGCCTCTGGAGTCAATATTGAGGAAATTCTGTGTACAGGTTTTCTGTGCTCCTGGGTAACTTCCTGTGGTTACCCTTTCTGATGAGGTTGAAGCATTTAATTGAGTTGATTTTTGTTGTAAGATTTCAATTTGATTTTATTCAATAGCAAGGGCTAGTTCAGGAGGAAATTCTGTTCTTCGAAGTCAGAGGATTGTGTGCAAATGAAAGAGGTATACAAGGCAAATTGCCTGCAAGAAGCCTATCAACTTGTACTCTGTATATGTCACTTCAGCTTCTGCTGGTTTTTTTATTCCCAGACAAGAAAATTTATATTTGGCATGCACTGTCATCCTTACTCCATGGGTTTTGTCTCATCAAATATTTGTGTTGTATTTTTTTCCTCTCCCTAAACCATTATACTGTGCTTTTTTGGAATTTGATTCTTTTCTGTTGTTACTTAACATGACAACAGCCAAATTTAATTTCTTCTTGAATCTTTTAAGAGATGCTTTTTCTATACTCTATTATTAAATAAAATCTGTATTTAGTAGCTTTTTCTCTCTCAAAACAAAACTATAATGCTGGCTAATTCAGCATTATTCACCATTTTATGCCAGGCTATTGCAATGGTCAGTTCTGAGACACACAATGCTTTTTGGGTTTAGATTTTTTGTTTTTGAAAGAAGAGTCAATCGCATTGTTCCAGCAACCTAAGCAGTCTAAAAATTATGGGTTCTCTTTACTTATTTAAAATTTGTTTTCATGTTGCTGTTAATTTATTTCTGCTTTGGTTTTGTTTGTTTCATTTTATAGTGAAATACTGTTCCTAGACAGGAACAGGTGAATAAATGCTGATACATACCTGCCTATAATGACCAGCTCTGAACAACAATATTGGTGTAGTTTGTTTCTTCTGTAGTGTTAGACTAAAGCTATATCAGCATGTACCCTCCTCCAAGGATGGTTAAGTTGTACTTCAGTTGCCAGCAGGTGGGCTTTGTGCATAGACCTGTGATGCTGGGACCCTCACAGCAGTGATAAAAATGCATGTGGAATTTCATCTATGGACTGAATAGAATTTACTTTCATAAATTTTTGGTTTTGCACTGCTTTCTTGCCATGGTGACAAAGATTTTTAAGTTATTTCTTTTAGCTTTGTGTAGAAACCCTGAAAGGAAGAAAATATTCCATTGTTACCAATTAGTTTGTCCTGATGGCACTATAGTATGCTTTGTACATTCAGGGAAATGTTTCCATTTTACTTTTAAACTTGACTTCAGTTGTTGCTAGTCTTTTACAAAAACTGCATATGTTTCCTCCCCAGTCACTTTATTCTTTCCAAGTACTGCAAAACAAAATAATTTTGTAGTTTATATTATTCTAGGAACCCATGAGTGGGACTTGGTGAAATTATTTGAAAATTCAATTTACAAACAGCTTTTACTTTTTCCTTCCATTTGCTTCTCCTAATGTCTGAAAAAAACCTTTTGTTTTGCATGCATTTGTTGTATTCCTCCCCTATTGTACTTAAATAGTGTTTTTTGTAAGTACCTGGTTCCAGTCAGAATTTCTAGAAGCTGATCCAGACCCTTCCAACATTAAGAGGATCTTTTTCCAATGGGTTTTAGTTCAGATCTATGGATTAGGAATTATTAGGGATGGACCTAGCTTGTAGATATAAAAAGTGTATATATACCTCAATGCAAACAGACTGGCTCTGACTGAGGACCTTAGTGTGTCCCTTCAATTAAAAAAAAATGAAAAAGGTATATTACCAATATAGAGAAGTTGATACTGTCCAACTGTCCTTCATATTATTTCTCTATATTTTTCAAAAGCACCATGGTGGTTTTATTACAGATTTCTATTCTAAATTTCCTGCCCCTTTTCTCTGATCTGCTCTCTTGATTTGGGAAAAAAAATTTAGTCTTAGTCAGCCTTTTCTGCTGAGCAGAGAAATATTGGGAGATAGATTTAGGTCCAATGCTATCAAAATACTGCACTGATTGTTAAAAATATCTTGGAGAAACTAGTAAAAAATCTTTCATGAACTCCTTCTTTGGTCGCAGTTACTGTTATTGCTGTGTTGAAATGTAAAAGGTTTCGAAAACAGTATCAGAACTGATGCAGCTTTGTTTGTGGTGTGTTTTGGGGCAGGAGGAACAACAGCAGAACATGGTGATACATGCTTATGGCTTCAGAAAATCAGTATTTCAGTTCTTTAAGCTTCAGTTATTTGCAGTTCCTTATTTTGAAGTAACACTGTTGGTGAAAATTCTTTACAAAAATTGGACGTGTCTGTCAAGGTTTGACCCTGACTAAACGCCAGGTACCTCGACTCTCTTGCTACAGAAAAAAAAAAAACTACTTAAAAACAAAACACACACTAATCTCATGAGTCACCTGAGATAGGGCACTGGTTGGTAGGAGGATGCACAGGAAAAGAAAAAGGGCAAACAGGCTCTAAGCTTAAAGTTGCAAAAAAAAGTGATTTAATTACTTAACAGAATTGGAGGATAAATGCA
>VZRM01007745.1:1418215-1530452 GCA_013397955.1 Grantiella picta | reverse complement strand
GCACCGCACCGCGCCGTGCCGTGGCAGCGCCCGGGCGTCCCTTGCGCAGCCACCCGAGGCACATCGGCGGGACTTTGCTCGGCCGTGAGGAGGCGGCGAGGCGGTGTGAGGCTGTGAAGTGCCCCAGAAGTTTGCTGGCAGAAACTGTTCCCTTTATTGGCAAAGTGTTCCTGCTCTCCTCAGAGGAATACCCCATTGCCTAAGATGAGTGGCTGTAGGAAGCGCTGTAAGCGGGAAATATTGAAATTTGCCCAGTACCTTCTCAGGCTAATCACAGGTTCTCTTCACACAGGTAATGACTGTTTTTCTCTGTAGTCGAGCTGTTCAGCATGATAACAAGAAAATTGCCTGAGGATAATAAAGGGTTGTCATTGTTTTATATTATCATTCCTTTAATCTTATAAATAATAATAAAAGAAGATCTGTGAACTGCTTTGTGGCTGAGCGTAATGAAAACGGAGCATAGGCTGATGTTACAGTGTTTTAGAGAGTCTGACATTCTCTAAGCCTTTACACACACGAACCCAAATTGGGATGTGAGTGTACATGCTTACACCTGTCCACCTGTATATATTAAAGGTACTGCAGGAAAGATACATTGGTCAATAAGGATGAATCTTATGTTTTTTATTTTCACTGTATTTTGGGCTGATTTACTTTGACAAGCACACCACATTATTTTTCTTGGAGGCTTGGTTTTGCTTTTCTAAAGATGTAAATCAGCTTCCCCCTGTCAATGTGATGTTACAGTATCTTATTGTAAATTTTAAAGAACACTTGTGCTTTACCCTTAAGGAATTTGATACATAGTGTTTGTCAAGTTTCCTTAGGTAATTTTATTCTGTAACCTTGGACAAAGTATGCAGTACTAGAGAAGGTTTCTAAGCTAGACTGAATAGATGCTGTAATTTTCTTCTTATCACTTTGGAAGATGTACTTTTCTTACAATTTAGCATTTTCTATGGCTATTCTCAACAGCTGACAAATATGATGACTTACATGATGCCATTCTGTATTTAAAAAATGCAGTTCTTTCTAGACTTCAGTTACTTTTTTTCCCTTGCAGAGCTGCAAGTCCAGCATCAGCAAATAATAATCCAATTATACTAACATGATTGTTGAGAATTAAAAGCCATTTATTTAAAGTCATCTGAAAGTTTCAGCTGGTTATTTTTTTTGTTTGGTGGTGGTGGGTTGGTTATTTGTGTTTTTTGTTTAGGCACTGATGAAAAGATTTGAGAGCAAAGTTCACTCTTCAATAATAATTGGAAGAACTGATGCATGCAATTAATCAGATTTGGGGTTACAATGCTATAAAGGTCATAGTACAAACACTGGCAATGCGTACTTTATAGGATGCTTGTAACTTATGGAAATCTGACACAGCTTTTTAATAACTTTGAGTGTCTGGTAACACAGAATTTCCCTGCCTTTATTTTCTCTATAATTCCTAGTCTGTCATAGTTTCTTTTGTGAATTGCATCAATTCAGATTTCTCTGAAAACACTGGCTTCTTGCTCCTGTGGGTTGCTATGGAAATTAAATTATATATGATGCAAGAAGAAAGATGTGTTAGAAATTCATACCAATACTCTTTTTTCACATAGTCATCTGAGCTTTTCCTTTCTTATCTAGTGAATGATGCACACACTACGCTATTTTTCAGACTGACATTTGTGCTGCAACCTTCCTGAGCTCACAATTCAAAACCATTTTCAAGACTTGCTGTGGATACTGATTCATATGCTATCACTAAAAGAAGTTCTTTTGTTTATAATTAAGTAGCACATTTTCAATGATAAGAAGCTAAGTGGAGTGGCCTCAAACACATTTCCTTTAAGGCAAGAAAGCAAGCAAAAATCCCCACTCTTAGGAAGAGATGGGATACTTCCTAGGAAATGTTCAGTTTGTTTTTATTACAGGTAATGGTATCTTACTACTCTTATTAAATTAATAGACTTAGTCATGTTCAAATGATGTGGCAAATGAGATCAAGATAATGTGATAATACGTGAAACACCAAGGGAAGTAGAGCTCCACTGTTAAGCTCTTGCACAGCCCAGTCCCACTCATTAACCTCAACTGTTGCAAAACCAGTTACTGTTCACCCTGAAAATCTAATGCATAATTCATTCATTTGATAATTAGTTGCTAATTAATGAAGATGAGTGAGAAAGCGTAGTTGAAAGTGTTAGAAAATTACACTTTATATATTAAAGATACTGCTGTTTCTATCTTGGGCATTCAAAAATTTAGGATGGGTATCAGAAACAAAAAGTCTGCTTATTTAGCTTCTTCGAAGGAGGCAGTCTTCTCACTCAAGTGACCAATTCATTTCAAAGCATAAATGTTTACTAAGGAGCACAATGGTGAACGTAATCTAATTTCCTTGTTGCTATGGTTTGGCCTCTAGTTTCCTTTTCAGGTAGTCCTTAATGTTTAAATTATACTTAATAGTTTGGAACTACACATTCTTGAAAGTAGTTGCATTGAGTCTAATCCATCCCTTCTTTCTGTATGGGCAAGGATGTTGAATATATACTTAATCTACACATTGGTACAATGCATTGCATTACAAGCTGCGGTTGGTGTGATTACATTGATCAGAAAACGAGACAAAGTGATACAGGAGAAAGACTGGGTTTACTGGCTCTGGGCCCAGCTAAGGAGTCACTGTTGATTACTGGTTTTATGGCCTGTGTTTCATAACCATTTATAGCACTACAGACCTGTTCTGTGGTAAATCTAAATGTTTAAAATAAAAACGATCTCATATAGCTGTCTGTGATAATACATAAGCATGGACTTGTGCTTAATAGTCAACTCAGCTGGAACCAGTATTAATGAAACTACACCCTTGCTTGAAGGTAAATGCTGCATAAATCTTTACAATGGGTTTTAAGTGCAGTCTCTGCATGAATACATCCAGATCTTTCAATTTTTTTTTTTTTTTAACAGCAGGTCACTATGATTGATAACAAAATGTAGTGAAAAGAAACAGTCTTTTAAACAAAGTTTTTAGTTTTCCATGATTACTGTAGTATAGTAAGTTGATGTGTTTCCACAAGTGAAACAAACTCCCTCAGATGCTTGAAGATGGCAAAGCAAATGTCATACCAATTCCTGCTTTGTTGCTTCTTCCTCTTGACTTGTGAACACCTGGTTTTTGAGACATTGTTGTAAAATCTTGGCATCGCTCTTGAGAATGTTTCAGTTTTTGGATGCAACATAGATTTGCATATTATAAATAACAAAATCATTGTGAGATCAAGAAGTAGGTCACAGTTTATTTTAAAATGGAGGAAAAGTGACTTCAGAGCAATGGCTAGGAAGTTTTTCTGAACTGTCACAACTGAGAAAGTATGGCGATTAAGGAGATGATAGAAGCAAAACTGTAATTGAATTGAGGGGTAAATTTTCACAATTACATCCCTTTCATATGACCCATTAAGTGTTATATAGGAGGCCAGATTTTACAGGACAGGTTCAAATTCCCAGTTAGCAAATACGTATACAAGGAAAAAAGGAAGTGGAGAACAATCCTGGCTGTGAAATTGTACTCTCTCCAATGAACTGAAGTAATCTCTCCCTTCTAGGCTTTTGTAGACTAAGTTATGGATTGATGTGGGGTTTTTAAATGTTCTTTTAGGTTTTCTGAGGGTTTTATTTGTTTGTTTGCTTGTTTTTAAATCTCAAGATTGATGGGTGTAAAGTAGTACTCATCAAAAGCTTCATTTTTTTCTTAGGTAAAAAGAAAAACAAAACAATTAGTGAACGCAGGTTGTACTTTTTGATTGCATGGTCTTTGATAAAACAGATTACCAAAGGTAATCTCTAGTCCTTCCTTTTGCCTGTTTTGGCACAGAAATGCTGGCCTGCTGCCAAGAAGAATATATCATCTCAGCATAGACCTGAAGGTGTGGGAGGCCTCACAACTGTACTCCTCTGACTGTCCTAGTTCATGTGCCTATTGCTGCCAAATGATAGAGACTATTTAGGACAGTAGTTTATTATGATTTCTTTCAAGAGCTGCTCCTTGGTAAATCCAAGAGGAATCTTCTTTTCTTGAGTGCAGGTTACCAATATTACCTTAACTTCTGTGGTAAATAAGATGAGAAGTAGAATAAATTAAAAGAGAAAAAATAACCCAAAATAATCTTAAACAATATGACACAAAGAGAGCAGATAAAAAGAATGTTCCCCTTTTTATGCAAACAGGATACGACATTAAATTATTTTAGAAGGACCTTGTAGCTTGAAGATGTCATGGAAAACCTAAAATGTCAACATTCATGGCAAAACATAGGTTTAAAATGTTTCCAAATGCCTTTTTTCGTATTGCTGAAATATTTCTTTTTCCTTTTTTTTTTTTAAATATCAAATCAGTATTATTCATGAACCTAATTAGTCTTTTTTCATTTATTTTTAATAGGAAGGAATTACAGATTCAAGGTTGGCATCTCTTGGCTGTTGCCTATGAGGTAGTTTGAACCTCTGGGGTTTCGGAAACTTTTCCTATACAGAGGTGCAATGTTGTCTATATATAATTTCACAAGTTCCAATGTGCAAGAGTGAAATATTTGCCATGTCCTATTTAGGGAAAGAAGCCTCATTAATTTAAAAGAAACCAATCCAGATTTCATTTGAAATTCTGCATTGTATTTTATTCTCACTCAATTTCCTGGTTAGGATTGACAGCTTTTGTGGGTGCTGTCTTGGCATTCATCTACCTCTGAGGGAAATAACTTCTGTGGAAGGGTGTGGTGGATACCAAATGTCAGCAAAGTTGGATTTTGAGTAAGTTTCATAAACTAGCTGACAGAGATGCCCAAGTGTAAAATATGAGACATTGAGAGAAAAATATCTGAAAAAAACCCCACCAACCCACCACCACCAACTCCCCCAAACTTTTCTTTTTTTTGGTTGTTGTTGAATTTCACCCACGTACTCCTGTAATCTTTCCAGGATTTTTTGTTTATTGCATGGTTTATTGCACTCCACTGTGCTTTTTGTTTACAATAGGCTGTAGTACAGACAGTACTCTGAAACAAAAAACCAAGATGTATTGAACTTAGAAGCAGTCAACTTGAGATATATTCTCTGAAAAGCTGAGAATGTCCTAAGTTAATGCACTTATGATGCATTCTGCTTCAATCTGGAGAAAACTGAAAATATTTATTTTATTCCCTCAAAAAATTGATCCTACCTATATGCCTCTCACATGCTGCAGCCTTACTGTAAGCTTTCAGCAATTTTGTAGAATATTGCTCAGATTTCAAGTAATATAATGAGTTAGAAATTGTATTATAATAAGTTACAGTTAAGCACTCAAAATTTATAAATTTTCCCTCTTCAGAAATGGGTCTACATAGACTGGCTTTGCTCCTCCTGATTTGCAACTCAGTGTTGTGCAAAATGTTTCAACTTTAAGTTTTATAATCCTGCATATTCGAGATAGACTGAGCTTCACAGAAGCATGAAGCAGTAGTGGATATCTTGAAGTGGACCATCTAAAGGCAATACCCTAATCTTTAAACGTATTCTCCTGAATATGTTTAAATATTTTACTCAAATGTCTAATGTTTTTTAGACATTAACTGCATCATATAACCTATTTAAAAAGTTTTTTTTCCTGATCCTTCCAAAAGAACCTTCACTGAAGTCTTAAGGCTTCTTATGGTGTGTTAATTGGAAGAGGACAGACAAAGTTATCATGCTGCATACCATTTCTATTGAAAAAAATGAGGTTTTACTCTCTCATTCCAAGTCTGAATCTTAATTATAGTGAAAGATACAGTTCAGCTTCTCTTACAAATGAGACATTGGAAAACATCCTGTAGTTAATGATCTTCCCTTTGGAAGGCAGTACTGTACTGTACAGTATAGTTCTGTACTGTTCTGTATAGGAGTCCAAACTACTGATGTCATTTATAAGGATAGTATTAAAAAATTCAGCTGTATGTAGGACACAGTGCTTGATATTATGTGTAAAAATACTCTTGAAGGAGCTCTTAGAAAGTTAACAAATCATGCAGACAAAAATGTTAGGAAATGGCAGCATTAAGACTGTCTCAGTTTATATGCAATATAATACGGTCCTACACTATGTGTGTACTTTTCATTCAGCCATTCTGCCGAGTAACTGGGAGTATAGAAGCAGCAAACAGTAGAGTATATTTAGATTAGAAACATGGGTGCAAACTAAAATAAATACAATCCTAGAATACACAGAACGGTTTTTTTTGGTGTTATGTTTTTGTTCCTTTTATAGGGACTTTCTGTTGTAGACAGATATTGTGCAAAGATTTTCAAAGACAGTAAAATTAAAGATAAAATTCAGTGTAGGGTAAAGTGAAGTGGTATCTGCTGGGAAAAATGAGCTTTATGTCTAAATGGATAGGGGGTAAGCTTACTATTACCGGCCAGGAATGAAACCCTGGCACTGTTAAACCTGTGAAACTTCTTACTGAAGGGTGTTGTGAATGCAAAACATTTTGCATGAGTCCAGAGGGACAAGCTGGGCAAGGAGTTGAAAAACAAACCTGTTGAGAGAAACTCTCTAGACTTAATATGTAAGAATTTCCCTGAGATCAAAATGGTCCATGGCTATAAAAGTGTTAGGGGAAGATGGTCAAAGTGCTTGTTCTGTTTCTCCTTTTCACTGGTCATACACTAATAGCTATAGCTGAAGAGAGGATATTGAGCTAGTCTGAACCAATACAGTAATTCTTGTTTTTATATTGGTAACCTGCATTCCAAAAAGGTGATTCCTCTTGGAATTACCAAGGGGCAGGCCTCGAAAGAATTCATGATAAACTATTATCCTAAACAGTCTCTATCTTTTGGCAGTGATAGGCACATGAACTAGGACAGTCAGAGGAGTAAAGTTGTAAGGTCTCATACACCTTCAGATCTGTGCTGAGATGATATATTCCTCTTGGTAGTAGGCCAGAAAACATTTCTGTGCCAAAACAGGCAAAAGGAAGGACTAGAGATTTACCAAAGAGATTTATCTTTTTATCAAAGACCATGCAATCAAAAAGTAGAACCTGCATTCACTAATTGTTTTGTTTTTCTTTTTACCTAAGAAAAAAGTGAAGCCTTTGATGACTGCTACTTTACACTAATTTCATAAATCTTGAGATTCAAAAACAAGCAAACAAACAAAAGACCCAGCCCCAAAAGTCAAACTTCTCTGGGGTTAAGATAATATCACTTCTTCAAACTATAGTAGAGTATGACAGCTCAACATCTGTAATACCTGCCTCTGTGTTCTCAACTAAGTGATCTCTCCTGAGCATATCCCTGCAATCACCAGGAATTTAAAACAGACAATTCACCTGGAGTTATAAACTGAATATGAAGCCAACTGAAATATTTTTTCAGACAGTGCTTTACAGTTTACTTGTAAAAATTACTACATGCATTTTTTAATACCTTGGGTTTGTTAGGCTTCACATCTGAAATAGCCTTAGAATAAGTTCCAGGAACTGGTGCATAGCTAAGTGTATGTGTTTATATATTTTTTGTTTTCTGTACTCCTGAATACCCTGGAAAGGGATTAGAACCTCTAGTGATGTGAGAAAAGGTGTGTATGTAGCATCTAAAGCAGGGCTAGCTAGGGAAGATGGATGCATCCTATCAGTAGCAGTGTCAATTAGGTGATCATTCAAATGAAGGGTTTAGAATCCCAGTATTTTTGGACCTGCTTCATAGTTTTATTTGTGGCAGTTGAGGGAAAGATGCAAACTAGGAAGAAAAATGAGAAACCATGACTATGTCATTCACCCAAATATGATGATATATGTATGTACATTTAGTGACTGCAGTAATAGCATGTAGGTATTTTAACTGTAAATTTCATGGATGGCTGTCTCTTCCAAACTGGAATAAACACATATTCATACTTAACAGTCTTAAATGTGAATCTGTATTAACATAAAATATTTTCCCATTTAATAGTTTAATTTTTGAATTCTGTAAGAACATTAGTGATAGTTGATGGCCAATTCAATACCACATGTGGATGGCCAATCTGGAAAATGGCAGTGATAGGCTGGTGTGGAAGTACACAGGCACTGAAGTACCTGCTAACAGCACTTCAGCCTTTAACTGGTTGTTCTGTGTAACTGGCTCTGTTACTGCCAAATAGAAACAACAGATCTGATAGAAGTTAACACTGCTTTGTGGCTGGTGAATGCCAGCCTTATGTCCTATTACACTGGCAGTTACCTGTTTATGGGCAATAACACAGTGACCTGAGTTGTCACACCACTGCTGTTCTCTTTCCCCATATGCTGTGGTGGTCCTTACTTGCTTTACTGTGTTTTCAGACCAGATTAATTAGTAACGTTTATAGTTCTTCTGTATAACCCAGTTCATTTAAATTCTGATTATAGATTTTTATATGTCTCTGAATTGGTTTGGGTATTGACTCACACGGACTCTTCACTTGCCTCCTTTCTCTTCACGATGACAGCCTGTCAGGGAAGACAACGCAATTCACTCCAATATTTCTTTCATTTCCAAAATTGAAATACTGACTTTTGAGGTAATTTAAAAGAAAACAAACAAATGAAAAACTGTTTGGAATGAAACTACTGAACTTTTTGCTGCAAAAAACGGTCGAAATTGGATCAGCTAATTTTCTTAAACATTGACTAAGATACTACCTTTATATTCAGGTTTTTAAGCACAAATGTACGTCTTTATATCTTTTAACTGAAATCTGTAGCGCGGGGAAAGTATGTGTACACTTAGACCTAGGGGGTTCACTCCCCTGAAATGCATCAAAACATTTAAAATTATTTTATTTTGTAAACTTCTTTTTTAAAGCTACAGCAGGTATTTTAAGGGACCCTACTACTGAGGGTTTCTGCCAATACTGAACATTTTGAACATACAATATTATTGATTACTGTCAGGTTCCTGCAGTATTGAATTTTACCTTTTCATTAATTCTGCATTTGAAGTTCTATTCCAAATAATATTGATACCATAATTTTATAAATTAAGTTTGTCATTACTATTTCTTCAGAATACATAAAATCAAAATAAGCATATACAGTATTATTGTATGTGTGTGCCAAATAGGCTCTTTATCTTTCGAAACTAATAACAAGTTCATTTACCCTCTTGAACATTTTGTGGAGTGCCCATCTAGGCAGTGTGATTAATTTTACATATCAAATAAAAGTGTTTGGGATGGAGAGAAAAAAGGTCTATTTTCATTAATAACCATGCTTCATTAGTTTAAGAAACTGAATAAATGTGAAAAGAGGTACGAGATTTTGTGTCTGTTAGTCTGGTTTTTATTGGCAGATCTGTAATTTTTTAAATACCTTTTATGAGGCATGTGAGTAAAATCAAACAAGATTTTGATTTTGTACACTGCAGACCTTTCTGTGACAGCTATTGTAAACTCCATTTAATTTCAGGGAAAAAAGTCACAGTTGATCATTTATATTTCATTTATAGTAATAATTGTAAAGGTCAGCAGAAAATAGATTCCTTAGTCAACTCTGAAAATAGGAATTAGGCTTTTATGTCATTTGCATCTCAAAAGTTTGTCCATAGATTCTTTAGTCTAATTGCTACATTTCCTTATGTTAGTTGAAGAATTTCTTTAAAAATCTCAGGTCATTTTTGCCCCTCAGATGAGTTCCTTGGGACAAGGACATGATGCAAACTGGGGGCTCTGTTTTCTACAGCACTTACACAAGGAAATTTGCCATTCAAATGTGGTGCTGACACACACAGATGCATCCAGCTTGGGGCCAAAAAAATTGGGTTAATTTCTAATCACTTGGAGTACACATAGTATGTGTACATATACCTAGGATAATCAACTGTTGTTGATTGTTTAGATTATCTTTGATGATACAAAAGCCATGATTTTTACCTTTGTAAAAATATATATTTAAAATGCACACCCAGTTTTAAACAAATCCCTCTTCTATAGAATCTTAATTTTCACTTACACGTTTTAAATGCACTCATATCAGCATTTCTCACATCAGGTACCATCAGTACTCTTACCATCTAATTCACTATCAGTGATGCCTGTGGAATCCACAACAGTAAAATATGTAGAGCTTTCTGTAGAAAATGCATCTGAAATTACTTAATTACTGTAAATGTCAGTCTAATGATTATATACATTTAGTCAATTTTCCCAAATTATCATATATTTGTTCCCAGACAAACAAATACTGAACACCAATGATAAGCTGCTTTTGAACTGCTGTTCTGGAGCCTAACACAAGTTTTGTAAGCTTCTTCCATTACCACTTCAGAAAAGGACTTGCAATAGAAGAGAAGTCTAAGGAATTGTCTTTATGTGCAGATTTAATTGAAATTAAGTAAAACTGCTACATTGCAGAAGAATCAGAACTGAAGTGACCTTATTTTAATTTAGTATGATTCATTTCTTAAGGAAATGAAACCAAATTCTGTTTTAATTCTGAATGAGTGGGTCTCAACAGTGACTGAATTAATCTTAACTATTCCACCTTACTGATAAGTAATAATTAACTTTCCTGAGTCGCCTATGTGCACAGCTCCTTAGGATTCCTGAAAAGGCATCAGGGCTTTTTGGCAAGGACAAGAAAATTTTTAATTTATTCAGTCAGCTAATAACTTTTAAAAATTTAACCAAAGAAAATTAGATGCAACTTAATATCAAGAGAACAGAAAATATAAAATAAGACTTTGAGGAAAATCAAGAGTGAGGGTGATGAGAGATGATGGAGGGAAAAAGGAGCACAAGTGACACTAGTGTATAAAAATGTGCACAAATGTGGCCACTAACACCTCTATGTTACTGTGTACCAGATTTATCCTTGGTGTAAAGCTACAGGCAAATCTGTACCAATGAAGAGCTTGGTCTGAGAGAAATATTTAGTGGACAGCATGGTGTCATGTCTTAACTCTCAGCACTCTGAACCTGTAACATCAAAGGCAACATTTTTCTAAAATACATTGTAGAAATATTTATTCCTTCAAAAATGGACTGACTTTTGAGTCCAATGAGTTACAACAGTAACTGAAATCCATGTTGGGGAAGACAGAAATGATGGTGGCTGGGAGCCACTGCTCACTTTCAGTTTGATGTATCTGTTACCCTGACTGCTGGTTTTGGAAGTTTCACTGCTGTTCAGGCACTCTCCCTCTTGCCTCACACAGGTGAATTCAACATATCCCATGTTCACATTCACAATGCTCTGAAACTTTAATGCTGAGTGACAGATGGGAATAGAAACAGCAGGGCATTCCTGCCCCTGTGAAGACTTACCAGATGAAGTGCTTGAAGCTCCTCAAATAACTGCTGTAGTCTATTGTGAGAAACTAATTGGATTGTATGTATTGCTTACAGGAAGTTCTGGCCTGATCTATTAAATTACCTACCTGTTGTCTGTATAGTATCGTACTGTGACAGTAATTGAAATGTCATCCTGTTGAGACAGTGTAGGGCTAAGGCCAGTTCTTTCATGGCTAGTCTGCTGAAATGCTTTCATCAATCAAGTTGTACCATGTAGCAAAAAGATGTTCTTTTTCATCAAGAAGGAAACTGCCCTTCAAAAAGTAATAGAATTCTTGTAAATATCCTGGAGTGGGTCCAGCTGAGGGTGACAAAGATGATTAAGAGACTGAAGCATCTCTGTTACGAGAAAAGGCTGAGGGAACTGGGCCTGGGCAGCCTCAAGAAAAGACTACTGAGATGGGACCTGATCAATGTCTATAAGGGAGGGTGTCAGGAGGATGGAGTCAGGCTCTGCTCAAGGGTGCCAAGCAATAGCACAAGAGGCAATGGGCAGAAACTGATGCCCAGGAGGTTCCACCTGAACATGAGGAAGGACTTTACTGTGCAGGTGACTGCACAGGGAACAGGTTGCCCAGAGAGGGTGTGGAGTCTCCGTCACTGGAGATAGTCAAGAGCAAAATCCTTTGCCATGTGCTCTAGGATGACCCTGCTTGAGCAGGGAGGTTGGACCAGGTGGCCCACTGTGGTCCCTCCCAACCTTATCCATTCTGTGATCCAGCTTGACAGTGTAAATAGGCAATTTGCTATGTGTGTTCTCCTTTAAAAAAAAATTAGTAATAGCACTCCGATCTACTATCTTACCAGGCAGAGTTCATCAGTAAAGAGAGCCATGTAATGATAGAAAATAGAGTGTCTACAATTTCAGGGCTTTTATGTTGACTGTTTACTTTTAGCTGTATTGCTGCTGATCAAAGTGAGAAAATTTAGGTTTGAGATTTTCTTCCTATTACAGCTTACCTGTAAGATAAATATATACTGTGGTATTGTATGTATAAGTATATGAACAACACAAAAGTTTTTTACAACACTTTTCTTTCCAAACAATACAATATTTTGGTTTATATTTTATACTCTCTTTTTTATTAATTTTTTTTTTAAAGATTTAGTTAATCTGCATCAAATACCAGTTCCATTGCACCCCAACTACTTCAGAAATACCACCAGAGTGTATACTTGGGGATGAGTCATTCCACACTTAAAGAGACTGAGTACTATACCTACATCTATACCTACCTCAAGGTGCATTGTATTCAAAATCTTTTAAATCTGATAGGGCAAAGGCAGAAATGGTTGCACCACAGTGAATTGAAAAAATGAAGTAAAGATCGTGGTGTGCCTGTGAATCTGGGAGCGGTGAAAGGGAATATGCAATGCTGGAGCTTCAGCAAGCTGGGCCCTGGAAGAGCAGAATTCTAAGGAAAAAGCCTTCAAACACATATAATTGTGTCTAGAGGGCACGGGGAAGGTGATGGCTGGTGCAAATACCCTGCTTCATGCTTCTGCAAACTTGCATGCTGAAGCAGTGTGGATGAGCCTCACTGCACTTACAGGTCCGTGCAGATTGAGTATGGCACAGGAAGCAATGCTGAAGGTCGGTAGTTAGGAAATGAGTCGAGCTCAGCTTAGATTTTTCCGAATTGTGTCTATGCATTTAAGCATAATTTATTTAGGCTCTTTATAGGTTAGGTTTGAACTGGCAAAACTGATTCTATATACTAAAATTTATTTTTCTTGTAGTTCGCTGTGGCACTTGTATAAATACAGTTAAGCGCTTTGTCTTTTGCTATTTTCTGCTAAGTCATTTATAGTCTAGGAAATTCAGGTCTTGTACTTAAAAATCTACAGCCCCTCTAAAGGTTCTGTATGGTTGCTCTTCAATTCTTTTTATACTTTCATAATAACTCAAAACATTTTATTTGCTTTTTTCTGCAAGTGCTGCTAATCTAATGTTTTTTTCGACATATGAATTATGGGAGTATGTTTCCATTCTTCAGTTCTTGCAGTCTGTCTTGATTCATCACCCCATGGTGTGAGGTAAAGTTGGTTTTCCTACTTGCCTTCTACAATTAAGTTGGCTGCTTTGTTTCATCTGCCTGCTGTCTTTGATCACTTCATCCACAGTCACTCAGTTCCATGTGGTCCTTCTGCAGCTCTTCCACTAACCCTTCACTGAATATCATAAATGCATTTTTCTATCTTCATTATTGGTCTTCTTTTTCTGAACACTTATGAATATGTTGAACATTTTGAGCTTCAGCATTTGCCTCCTAGGGACTCCTGCCTTTGTCCTTTTTTTTTTTTTTCCTTTAAACCTATCCTTAAATACTAATTAATAAGTCATCTTTTTGTTTTGTTGTCACCTTGTCAAAAGCTGCAGCTAAGAGAGCAGAGTGAAATTAGCACATTAAAGACTGGCAGACTCCTAAAAGTACTGAATCCAAATCAAGAGGTCATACACATCCTGACAGGAGCTGATGCCACAAGAGCTGCCATGAATGATCAGTGTTCTCCTTATAACCAGTCCACTGCGTGTCACTCATTTGTTTAAATTAATTTAAACCTCCTGGGTTTTTTTAACCTTTTCTTTTTGCTTTCTCCTAGAATAACAAGGTATTAAAACACATTATCAATGCAGAATGTATTTATATAAGCCACTGTGAATTTCTTCTAAATACAGTAAGAGGAATTAATCTCTTGCTCCAGTGCTTTGGGAGACTCAATATTGCCTTGAAGACATTCTCCCATGGATGCTACTGGCAATCATTAAGATCTGTAATTCTTAACAGGGCATGGTTGACTAGACAGAATGTAAAACTGAACCTTTTGTTTCACCACCAATTCCCTGACAAGGACAAGTTGGTTCAGCTCATGGATAAGTACAGTGGGACCCTGGTGCCTACATTTTGCTGAAGTCCAGGAAAACATGGATAAAACTGCTGCCTGTGCTTTGACCCTTTGCAGTCCTGAGGCAGAAGTCATTCTGGTACAATTAAGTAGCTTGGTATCTGTCTTATGATGTAGGATTAAAGACTTAGCACTCCAGCACTGGATTCCTGAAAAGTCCAATCAAGAAAATGCATCAAAGGCATACAAATGCATAAGTGCAGCAGCACATGACTCAATACAAAGCAAAGTTGCCAGGACAACTCTCTTTCAGAAGTGAGTGATAATCTGCTTTAATATAATTCTATAGCAATCATACCCTTTCCTCATCCCAGCCAGAGGCTGGAATACCTTTCTCAGAAGGTCACCTTCCACATTACTTCTTTTTACTACCCAATTTGTTAACCTCTTCTCTCAGGCAGGCTGTTGCACAGTATCCTGTCTCCTAGTGACACAAAAAACCCCTACTGAGGCTACTAAAAATTCATCATGTGTAATTTGTTGTAGATTTCTTTTCGTTTCTGCCTCCCCAGACTGAGAGCAGTAGCTGTTGGAAATTCAGTGCTTAAATTACATGGCAAACTATGATAAATTTCCAGGCGTAGGACTGTGCCAACTGCTAAACTAAACTACTCATTTTCATTTCAGTGGGTTGTAAAAATGCAATCAAACATCCTGAATCCCAGATGGAAGTTTATAAAATTTAATTTGTTTCACTCTGTATAATAAAAAAAAAAGTGTGTTCTAAAAGTGTGTTGGTTTGTTTTGCTTTTTTTTTAAAGAACCCATTACATTTAGGTAATTGTTTTTAGTAGATAATTTTTACTGGGCTTAGTATTTTTTTTTTAAGTTGTATTTTAAACAACTTCTTTGTACACCCAAATTTGAAAAACAAATTGCAAGTAAATAGTAAATGTGAAGAATTTTGTCCATCCTTTAATAACTATTCAGCTATAGAAGTTGCAGTAAACAAGGGTTGGCTTTGGTGTTTGTGGATTTTCGTTTCTGGTTTTTATGTTTATTTGTATTTTTGCTTGTTTGCTTGTTTTTATTTTACAGTGCTGCTGACAAAAGGGCATCCCCCTCTCTCGCTGATGCCTGTGAATGCCCCTTTGGTGTTCAGTTGGTCACTGCTGTCCCTCATGGTGCAGAAACTTACACTATAGACTGGGATTCCAGGAGGCAGAGGTTCTTTGTCACTGTAGATACAGTGGAAAAGTTGAAATGCATGGCCCTGAAATCAAGCTCTGCATTCTGATGTTTCCATTTCTATAGGAATGCAGTACCAAACTGCTGTGGGTAAAAATTCTGGGAAATATTCCCCTTTTTGCTTATTTTTTGGTCTTCTTAATAACATGTGATTTTGGCTCTGGTTTCTGCTTTTTTTTTTTTTCTGGTGTCAAGGTATGGAGTGGTGTTAAAATAACAGTTTGTTCTTGCTCTCAAACACGTAATTAGCAGACACCAGGGAAGAGAATTATTTTTAAAACCCAAAGAATAGGGCCCCAAATGGATGTCAATTACTGATACACAAAGTATGTGAGCTGTCAAAACTGGTGACTTTTTTTTCATTTGATATCTCCTATGATGTACAATAAGGGTTTTCTCCCAGCAACTCAGCTTCTTTATGTTTTAGGAAAAAGGGTTCAATCATGGAAAATGGTATAAGTAATTTTTCATTTTTTTCCTCAACTTGCTAAATTAAAAGTTCATTTTATTTTATGCTAAGTTATTTCTGTATTCATTACGTAAATCTGTGTTACGAAAAAAATTGGGATGTTTAGTGAAGTTCATATTAGGAAAAATGCAAAGAATGTATTTTAAATGTGCTTGAAATACTGCATTAGAAATGTCTCCAGCATGCTATAGGCCATGAAAGCAGTTGTGCATTTGCTGATAGGAAACATCAGGCATGGGGTTTCTTTAATTATCTCATTTGCTTTCCCAACACTTTATTAAGGTTTCATCCATCTATCTATCCATCCATCCATGCATCCATCTATCCACATCTATTCCAGCACTTTTGTAATACACACTTGATTTTTACAGGTCCTGTGTAGTGATATCTATAACCTCAAAATCACTAACCAATGTTTTTAAGGAAAGTTTCAAAATATATCCAACAAACAATTCTTAAAGGAAAGTTTCAAAGTATATCCAAGCAGCATGTTTACAGAATGTCCTTGAAGGATTCTGCTGAAGTATTGTAGAAAGAGATTAATCAGCTTTCACCCCAAAAGTATTTTTTCTTAAAGAGACTGTTCAGTTTCCATGTAGTTCATTTGTTTTTAGGTTTAAATAGAGATGAAGGACTCAGTCCTTCACTGTTCTGGCCTTTGCCTCTGGGTGGTTTGAGTTCAGCAGCTCTCTGCCATCTTCATTCAAGAGCTTTTCACGTTACTTACCTTTTCATTCTCTTGCCCCTGCAATGCAAGCAGGAGTTCGATGGACTAAAAGGTTTACTTTGTTTTGTAATACAGCACCATCTTTTTTTGTCTTTCCAGTTTGTAACTAGTCATGCATTAAATTCACATATTCCTTAGCTAGTGCCTGCAAATCATGAGTTTAATTTCCTGACCCTTCACTGCTTTTTACTTTCCTTTTGCTCCTTTGGGCTTGTACAGCTCTGACCACTTAAATACCTCATTTGCTTTCAGGTTGTTATCACAAGCAGTACTGATTAATAGTCCAGGGTGGAATGACAATCATGCAGTGACCCTTTTGTAAAAACTTTGCAAAATAATCCTTCTAAGGAAGCAATTTGGACATAAAAGTTGGACTTGATGATCTTGGAGTTTTTTTCCAACAGTAATAATCCTATGACTCTATAAGTGATGAAAGACTGTGTGTATGAAGCATTAGCTAGTTCAAATTGTAGTGTTTTACTGTAGAGGATTGCTAAAATTGCTAACTTAATTTTTTAATTGCTGTTGAGTTTTGGCTTACAGGCTTTTTGATGTAATGATAAGCATGTATTTATGCTTCAGGACTAGTTTTCTGTATTTTCATATTCAGGACAAAGAGCACGTTCATTCTGACGGATTGTAAATTGAACGTACACTTTTTGCTTGACAGAAGTTTATTTGGGGTCTTTTCGTCTTTGTTTTATCTTAAATCTCAGTCTGATATGTTGTTAGAATTTAATTAACTGCACAGATTTGTGATATTGACTCTGTGGACTTAGAAGAGGCACAGATAGACAAGCTGATTATTTATTTATGCTCTTGTTTAGTTCTTATACTATATACTTCTCTTTGGAAAAGTCTTGTAGCCCTCTCGTGCTGAGCTAACTTGAAACTATAGGAAGCTACCTAGTTTTGGAAACAGCTGTTGTCAGAATACTTCTTTGTTCCCCCCTGGGTGTTTGTAGGGAAAAAAAAAAAAAGGTTTTGGAACACTGTAGCTCTCCTTCCTGTCTCTACAGAAATTACATTTCATTCTTTGATTTATTAGAATTGCTTTTGTTTGCTTCATTAGTTTCATTTTTGATACTAAATGCTATTTAGAAATCGTTCTGAGCCAAGTAGCCTTGCAACAGCCTCCTCCATCCTGCCTTTTATACAACCCACACTGTGTAATTGGAAGTTCTGTAGAATATGCTTCCAGGTGGTTGTGTCAAATTTCTCAAAGTTTGGTTTTCCTCTGTCTTTTTTTTTTCCTGGGTCTTAATTAACAAGCCATTCTTACTTAAATTTCTGAAAATTCTGACATAAAGAACAGGTCTTTGTGTGAAGGCTTTGAAAGTTAACAGGCTTGGGCTTTTTGCTAGTTTTTAATTGAGGCCAGTTATTCCTCTGACTTTTGGGTAAGGAAACTTGCTTCTTTGTTGATAAAAAGCGAGATAGTGAGAATGCATTAGAACTTCTAGCAGCTTTCAAAGCAGAAATGTTGATAAAAGTGCTTTGGCAGTAGCTGTTCTTTCATGCAAACTGTGAATGCAAATGGACATGAAAGGTGTGAAGGAAGAACATCATAAAAAGGTATACAGAGTCTTGCTCCTAGTGCCACTTGAATCAGGAATTTCTTTTTGCCTTGTGTTTCTGTTTGAAAATTTTAGAACATAAATGCTGCTTACCCTTTGTTCTAGAAAAGAACGCACGTGTGGCTTTATAGACTGTTTCTACAGACTCTAGAAATAAAGAAACCCTATTACATTTAGCAGCATCTCAGGGAAGGTGTTCGGTTGTCCCTGAATGTGATAAAACACAAGAGAGTAATTTCTGCCTGTGTCAAGAAAGTGTTGTCTGTAGCTTAGTTCAGCAACCGGAAAACTGATCCTGCTGTCTTGAGAACTGCCAGGCTCTTTGCTGTTGTGAAATCCCCATTATTAATACAATAATTTTTATCAGGAAAAATAATTTTTTATGACACTAGTGAACCCTTTCACATCATATCAAGACAATTATTGTAATGTAAAATTGAGTGTGGGACAGTAGTCTGACAATCATGTAAGACTGTGGGTTTTAAGGGAAAAAATTGAGAATAAAATATTTCCAAGCAGTTTTGTAATAAGGCAGAGTAGTGAAAATCGAGAGAAAAGGTGCTAAAGTTTTGTGATCTTCTCATGGTTATTGCTGACTAAGGTTGTTATTTTGTAATTACTGTCTCACTATTTGACTAACATTTAGATATTAATTTTACTTGGATATTACTTTTGCCATTATTAGAACTTTAAATATTTTTAATGCTTCGTCCTTTAACCCAAACTAGTTCTTTTAGAAAATTAATTTCTCAAGGTGTCTTCTACATTCCATCAAGTCCACAGAGGATGTCATGGTTAATGAGGGCACCATTTGAGGCATTTAATTAATTGAGTAGATGCTGTGGCCATTTCTGCATTGTGAACTGTGCATCTGTTCTCAAGATTCAAGCAATGTGTCGTTATCAGGATAACCTGAATTAGCATATCCTTTCACTTTCAGGCTACTGTTGCTTTTTCAACCTTTTTTTTCTTCACTTATATACTTCCTCCTCCATAAATCTTTGTGTCCCTTGTGCCATTTGGATTTATGTCATTTGCCTGCTTAGCCTTCTGAACTGATACATACATTTATCAGCAGTGCTGCAAGGGAACTTAATAGCATCTAGAAGTGCTGACATTGGTTCTGGTTGTACAGTGTAAAGAACGACTCAAGGTTTGACTATTGCTGTTTTAAAGCCTGTGCTTGATACTAACACATAGCATATTTTTGAATGGATTGGCATGGGAAACCTTTGTTCTGTTTGAGCCATCAAAGCACAGTCAGGTGGAAATAGGCATAGGACAAAGATTTGAGACAGCTGGTAGTTCTCAGTTCAAGTGTAACTTCATGTTTAGCTAGTACAGAGAATAATACAATTCTCTTGTTTTATTTTATTTCTTACAACTGAGACTATCCTTCATGTTTCCTTGGAAATGTTGAACTACTTAGTAAGGGATATTATGCTGGCTTTAAGAAGGGGCTTGAAATAGTTACAATGATTTTTGATAATAAATTTACCTCTTTATTCTGCTTTTTTTTTTCCCCTAAAATCATTCCGGTGACATATTCCTGTTTCTCATTTGAAATGCAGAGAAAGAAAGAGCAAGGGTTGAAGGAAAATGTCTGAAAACATTTAGCTATTAGCCAGAACAAACAATTTCTTCTATGTTTTATGGAAAGAAAAAAGACCTTTTTTTGAGAAATAGACTTTTGAGTATCCTAGACTATAACTTTCAGTTTGAGTATATATTACAAAATATATCACAAATTACTTCAACTGCAACCTGCAAATACAAGATTATTGCAAAAAAAGTACAAGTTTTACCTTATGACCTATTAGAAGTCTGACAAAAATGATGAACGGGACATAATAAAAAAGACTGAAGGATAAATGTGACTGAAGGAAAAATATGAAGAGTGTCCTGAAGCTCGAGGCTTGAGAGTAAATAGTATTACTTTTAAAGTGACAGAAAGCAATTATAAGCCAAGGAGAACAGATGGTTCTTCGTGTTGACTGAAAAATGCCAGTGAATGGTTAAAAAGGAATCTGTTTGTTTTGGAGAGACAGGAAAGGACAACATAGTCTCAGAATGGTAAAGAGTGAGGCTAGTAAGGTCCACTAGAAAAAAAGCATGAACAAGTGGATGATTGAGTATGAACCCTGGAAGAATCTCTAAATATAATGGGCTTGTTGTACTGTTTTTTAAGTGACAATTCCAAGATAGAAACTGTTCTAGTTATGAATTAACAGATATCCTATGAATTTCATTAGACTGCACTGAGAGAATATCCAGGAGAGCAACGATTTATTAAGATTCAAGAAAATAGAATTTTTCTTTCCTGCCCTGAAGATATATAAGTCAAATCTTATCTGAAGAAAAGTGCCATTCAAGAATTAAGTCACAAAGTGTATGCAAAGGCTTGCTGTGATATACGGGGAAGCAAGAACTAATCACTAATAGATTTGTGAAGCAAATTGTAATCCCGTGGTTCAGTGGTTACTTTGCAGGCTGCAATAGCATAATAAGTAGGAGTGAAGCAAGGGCAAACTTCTGCATTGCATTTTTTTGTAAAGAATGCCTTGGTCAGCTGCAGCAGATGATTTACAGTAAGCTCCCTCACTTTCTGAACTGATCACTGAGAATGTAAAAACCATGCAGGAACAGATTTTCGAGTGTTTTGTTTTGTTTCTGCTAATTTCAATGCCCTGTTTTCAGGTTTTTTCCCCATGTTCTCACTGTTCAGTTTTATATACTGGTAATTACCAGTTTTATATACTGGTAATTAACAAGTAAAATCATCATTCTATTGGCCACCACCTTGGGGGTTGGAGCACAATGATCTTTAGGATATCTTCTACCCCAGATCATTTTATAATTCTATAATCCTTCTTCATTGCTCCTGAATAAAATACCAACTTGCATTTTCAGAAGCAAATTTTCATGTCTCTGTATCTTTCCCAGATTAAATATTGTGTATTAAGAATAGAGATGCTATTTAAAGTTTTGTAATGAATAGTAATACAACCTAGTTGAGGTAGGAAAACAGTTAATTGCATGATGAGAGCAGGAAAACTTCAGTAAATACTAGGAGAAATTGCAGCAATAGCCAGTTTTCTTGGGGCAGATCTCAGATCTGTAATAGGTAAAAAATTATTTTACTTCCATGTCCCAGTTCCTGGATAGTTTAAAAACAAAGTTAGGTTTTAAAGTCAAGAATTGCTCAACACCATCTTTTTTTCCCAGCATTCATAATTTTGGAATAAATTTTTGGATACTCTAGGGCATTCTCCATGTACTGCTGTTTCTTTTTCCCCCTCAGCAAGGGGAACAGTTATGATGGATGTGAATCTATGCAGTAACTTTCCAGAGGGGATCTTAGGCCATGTGTGCTTGGCTCTGATTGCCAGCCAGGAATCTGGCTGAGTTCTGCTGGAGACTGTAGATAAGAAGCAGGTTGAGAGAGACCCAGCCTCCATGGAGATGCTTGCTGCTATTAGCCAATCTTCTCAGTGATGGGTTCAATTGGATTAAAAACCTGTGCTACTCAGGTGCTGGGGAAAGAAGCTTCTTGAAAGAAGTCTGCTGCTTTGCTTGCAGAGTCTTCCCTCCCCTAATCACTACCCTGCTTTGATGAGCGACACGCAGAAGATGCTTTGCTGTTCCTAACTGCAGTTATATAAATATAATTTTTAATTTTCATCCTCATCATGTTTTCTCTTAATTAATCTTTAATGGAAAATTAAGTTTACTTCTTATGTGCCTATGTTTTTCTCTGCAGAGTCTTTATCCTAAAATATATACCATATATACCAGTGAAGGAATGGCTCAGTAACACGGGTTAATGCTGGCTTTGCTCATTTAAATTTTCCTCTATAGTCTCATTTGTACTATGCAAAATAGGGCAGTGGGATCATATATCATGAAGATAAACCTGTCAAAGCAACCCAAAGATATCCTTTCAGGAAAAAAAAAAACCCCATACTATTAAAATAAGAGATGTAAAACCCAGCAGAATGGTTTCACAGAAATTGCTATAATTCAGTCAGGCCTAGTTTATCTGTATTTAGAATATTTCTGTATAGCTGTAGCTTTTATAGATGATATTTTTGTAATGAATTTTGATTTTTTTTTCCTTCTAAGCCTTTTTTTCTTCCCCTTAGAGGATTCTAATTTTACCCTTTAGGTTGGTGAAGTAATGTGAGAGTAGCAGTTCAACTTGGTATTTTCTGGGACCTTGTATTGCCCTCTGTTAACACATGGCACAGTGCAGATGGGTATCTGTTTTCACTGTTTGTCCTAAAAGAAGTTAAATTAAATAATAGGATGTAAATATCAGGTAGTATGTATCTTCATATTGTCCAGCAATTTCTTTTGGGGTGAATTAGTTAAAATGTTGTTATCTTCTTGAACTCAACCATGGGCTTCAAGCTTACGTGCATTAGGTGTAGTAGTATAATAGAGGGGGTAATTCTGGCCTTTTAAGTTTTTAAATTCCTTGCATGTATGGCTGCCACTTAAGAAAAGTAGAAAACTAGATACAGCTTTGTATTTTTACATGTAATCGTTCTGTAGGAAACTTTACTTTTCTCTGTTTGAGAAGGGAGGGTGAGCAACTTGGAGCATGTTGATGGCAAATTCAGTTTGTGGTCAGCTCGGGCTTTTGTGGCTGGAATTATGTGGTTCATAACTGTTCTAGCAGATTTGTCACCGAGGGCTTTTTGCTCTCATAGCATGTAAGACCAAAATACACATACACGTGGGTATGCACATGCAAGCTAACAAAAATCTCAGACAATTTTTTTTCTTGTTCTTATAGAAAGTGGTAGAACAATTTCAGCAGATTTTTCTGCTGAAAAGTAATGAAAAATTGAAAAGTATAGAAAAAATACTACTGTGTGCCTTCATTTTTTTTCTCTTGAATTGATTATGGCTTGAACTGCTAACAGCTGACAATATAATTCTTATAAATGCACTCCCTTTAGTCTGCTGAGATTGAAGGATGAGTTCTGGAAGAGTGTACCTGGCAAAAACAATAACTTCTATTAACCCAAGAAACTTTTGGGGTAGGATTATTTGGGTTTCCTTTTTTTTTCTTTTTTCCAAAAAGCACATCAGTCACTCTGTCCTTTTTACCCCCTTTCTAGAAAAATATGAAGAGCTATCATTCTCACTTTCTCCTCTAGGAAATTTGTTTTATTTGATAAGATAAAGGGAAGCTGCGGGTCAATTGTGGCAATATTTTAGCCTTTGTGATATTCAGTTGGTTAGCAGATAAAGACCAACACTCATCTCCTCCTTGGAGCCTTTGAGGTAAGCTTGCTGTGTTCCTTGGAGCATAAAACATGACTTACAAAAATTTACAAACCTCATTTTATTTTTTTACGTTAGTGACCTGTAACACGACTTCATAGTCCTATATTGGCAGCCACTTTGTCCAAGGTGAATTCTATTACACGCTGTAAGATCAGGTCTGTTAATTACTCTGCAGACAGTGTTCAAAAAGCACACTTTTGTTGTCTGATTTAACATAAAAAAGCTGTCTTACTTATCCTTTATTAGTGTTATTTCTGAATCTCAATCATGGTGCACTAAGAAATATGTGCGTGCATGTGTCTGTAGCCATACAAACATATGCAACATTTTATACATTGAGCATTTAACATTTGTACAATTTGCTGGTAAGATAATCAAGCACAGATGCTGTCATACAGTATATCCACTGAAAGATGTTCAATTCTTTTCTCACATTTAACAGTTGATTTGGCAGCAATACTGATTTCCCCTCACTAGAACTCCCAGAAAGCTCACTTAAAAGGAATAGAAACAATATGCAATACCCAAGTTAGGATAGAAATCACTTCACAGAAGTTAAAATGACAGCATCTGCTAGATGAATGCCTACCAAAAGAAAACTGCAGAACTGCCTTGAGCCAATTTTGGTTGGGAAATGTAAATTAGTTTCACATGAATGGACTTATTTTTCAAAGTAGAAGGATTTTTTTTGTTTGTTTGTTGATAGAAATTGCAAATGTCACTGCAGATTATTCAAGTCTAGCAAATCAAGGATAATAAATAGTATTAATAATTGCAAATTTAAATCCTCTGATAATTTCAGTCACTTTTCAGAACATTTAACATTTCACAGATCTTGCAATGCCTGAGTAATACTAAAGGCTGCAGTCCACAGGGATGTGGCAATTCCACTGTCTTCACTGTGGTCAAGTTTCACCTCTGATGAAAGAGCTGAGTTGCACAAATGGATCACTTTGCATCTGTCTTTTGATTATGGGCATAGTATTTCCCTCAAGATTTCAGAACTGTGCCGTCCTTAATCACTCCATTGATCTTGTGTGACTTGCAGAAGGGGCAAAATTTACACCTGCTGTCTAGGAGGCTGGAGATGTCTTCAGAGCTTTTATGATGTATAGATATGTCTCGTTAACATTTGAAATATTCAACTAAGTAGGCTGCTTATTTGCTTTAGGCTATTTCAATCCAAGTATGAATTTGAGTAGTCTTTGGACAGAAAGTTTTGATGCACACACATCACTGTTTTGTGCACACACACACACTCAGATACAAACCAGTATTCAAGACCTGCAGATCTGTGCTGAGCTGTTAAAAGAGCAATTCAGCCTTCTGGGAGGGAGTCAGCCCCACTGCCTTTCTGCACTGAGGAGGATCCAGTGACCTCCCTCTGCCTCTCTGGAGGGGAAAGTGTGCTGTCAAGGCTCCATCCTGGTGTCAGCACAGGACACTCTGCTCCCTCTTTCCACTTGATTTTCAGCTTTGCTCTTAGTTTTTCTTTTTTTTTCCTTACTTAGCTGAAACAGCATTTGTTTATCATCTTGACTGGGAGATATTTTTCTTCCTTTTCCATCTAGTAATCAGCATGGTCTAAGTCAGAAAAAAATGTCCTTTTTGCTGCTGTTAGTCATTTCAGCATGACTGCATTTGCTCTGCCTTGTCAAGATCTTTCAGGACACAGGACAGATTCTCAAAGGGTACTGAGAAAGAAAACTCAAATTCCCCTGGTTTCTCCTGCTCTTGGCATCTCCTTAGGATCTTTAAAATACCCTTCGATCTTCACATGTAGCTTGGTTCCCTATACGCTTCCCAGCATCAGAATTATATATTATGGGTGATTTAAATGAGCTGATTTTTTAGCAACAGAAGAGGTTGAGAGGGTTAGAGGGCTTTCCAAGGCTAAAAAAGCTGGAGGCAGAAAAAGAGGAATAAAGCAAGAGCAACAAAATAATACCAGATGCAGAAAGTGGTACAAAAATATACTAAAAAAAAAACCAGAAAGAAATAAATGCAAGCAATGTAGAAAAGGGGATCAAGTCTGACTTTTTAGATAAAAAATCTCTAACTAGCACCTCTTTTTTTCCTGTTGTATGACTGTACCCAGAAATCCACCCTTTAGGGACTAGCTCCTTCATCATAAAAGATGCTCTTTGCCACTGGAACTGTTGTGCCTATTTTAGTAAGTAGTACAGCCAACCAGATAAGTTTGGTCATTCACCTGGGCACATCAGTTGAAATTTTCAGGTTTTCATTTTTATTTAAAGACTTTTCATAGCAGAAGTTCCAGCTCATTTCCAGCAGCCTCTCCTATCTGGTACTGCAGGGTGTGCTTTCTGCACCCCCATTAATAACTTTCTGCACATACTGGAGTTAAAAGATTTTTTGAAGTAAAAAAGCAATGTTGAAATAGGAAAAACTTGGAATAACTTTTATCTTCAAACCCCTGTTGCAAATATGGCTCTTTACTTTTAAGAGGATAATAATATGTTTCCTTGGGTTTTCAAGATAATCATAAGACCTATGTGGGTTACATAAGCTTTCTTGAGAGACCTAATAATCCATGGGAGACAACTGCCTGTTGAGATTAATACTTTTTTTATTTTTTTGAAAGCATAAAAATATGAAACTTTTCCATTTAAGCCTTGGAGTTAGATGTAGAATGCATTGAAAAAGCTCCTTTTTTTTTGTTCCCTCCTGCAAAGTTGAAAAAGACATTTGCAATTACGGTAATTTGCTCTGGATGAGCTTTTTTTTTTGGGGGGGGGGATGTGAGATTTGAAAGACTAGATTACATACACTTATACCTGCTTGATTAGAGATAAAAATAGTATCTCCTACTGATAAACTGTTCCATCACACAGCAGTATCTGCTGGGGCATATTTTCAAGCTATTAGAATTTTACAAGTCTATGAATCTCACTTCAGGATTGGTTTCCTCACTGACATGTACCTTGTGAATAGAGGTAGGTAGAAAATAGTATGCCAGAGATACACCACAAACAAATGCCCCTTGTTCATTTTCCCCTTCGTGATACCGTCCAGAATTATGGTAGCAAAATCGTCTAAAAACAAGATCTAGGAATAATTATTCTGTCAGTTTGTTTTCCTATTACAGTTTTTGCATAATTGTCCTAGCCTTTCACTTTCTGGTTCAGCCCTTTCACTATGCTAAACTGTGCTGTTCTTACTGGTATAGAAGATGTCAGTGTATATATTGCCCTACTTTCAAAGGAATTATGCTTTCTGACAATAGGAATCATGTGGGAGACATGTCATATTTTATATGTGATGAAAAAAATGTATTTCAGTTCTGACATGGCTAAGAAAGGATAGTCAATGCCCTTGAAGGATAAGTTTTCAAAATACTGTGTTAACTGCTTAGAAGTTGATGGTTTTGGTGTGTCCTAGGCAGTCCTAGGAATGCACCCACAGTAAATCTACAGATTGTCAAATTAATTTTGGTTTAGATGTTAGCACACTTGGTCAGATGGCATTTTGTAATAAGCTGATGAGCTAGATGTTGGTGTGCAGGTACCAAAGCACAGAGCATGGATATGGATTTAGGGTATTTCACATTAGTGTCTTCAGGAACGGTAATAGTAACAGTACGTTTTGTTGGATAATTCTGATTTAATTTCATTCTTTCATTCCTTTGGAACTTGTATTGGTAGAGGAATTTGCTTGGCTAGGGAGTGTTTGGGTTCCTCAAATTCTCTCTTTGTGGAAACATTGGATTATTTTTCCTTTTGGAGTTTAGCTCTCAGACAGTAGAATACAATCATATATCTTTTTTATGGAGGGAAAATTTAGGCTTTTATCTGTAACTTTCCAAGCATATTTGAATTGAATGCAATTTTACTCCCTTGGTCCACCTGAGACTTTGTATATGAAATCCTGTTTTGCCTGTCTCAGGGATTCCACGAATACAGTTATATATTGCATTCTCTGAATTTAAGATGCTTACTAAAACACAGACATCAGAATATCACTGTTTGTCTGACTTAAGAAATAACAATTTCTATGAAATCAGAACATCTAAAATTAAATGATTGCAGGGAATATCGCATCTAGTGAGAAATTACTTCAGCATGACTCCTAATCTAGAGGACAGTTCTGAGGACACACTTAAATTTACCACATGAAAACGAGTAATTATTTTAAAAGGCAAATGATACTAAATAGAGAATATACGGTATAATCTTGCCGCTTGAATTTGTTTATGAAGCTGCCTAGATGTGAAAGTGGATCTAGCAGTATTCTGGAATTGAGTTAATTGCTATTATAGCAAGTGAATTCTGCAGGCTTGGGCCATGTAGTCAGTAGAATTGGCTGAGTTTCCTGAAGGAGAAGGCAGGGTTGAAATGTGAAGACTAAATAACTTATTAAGAGAGTGAAATCTTCAGGATTACCTTGCAGGAGGTAAGGAGAGTAGGAGGGCTCCAGTATTTCCCACAGAAGGGAGGGAAAGTGGTTTAGTTGCTCAAACTCTCCATTCACTATGACATAGTGCCCAACAGAGTAACTTTAGTTCCTTTGGGAAATGTTTCACCGGACCCAGGCAGTTTTATTTGTCCTATTGCTGGTGCTCTAGGATCCTGGTATCTCACTGATCTTGGCTGGGGAGTGAGAACCTTTCATATTTCACAGATGTTGGCATTTAACTGCTACTAGAGGTAATTACATTTTGTGGGGGTTTGTTTTCCCCAAAGACTCATTTCTGTGCAACCTCTTTGCAACATACCTCACCCCCCAAATTTTTGTTTCTAAATCCATGTTAGGATCCTAATGGTTTGAAGGTATCGAGAAGAGAAAACGTTCTTCCATGGGAGAGTCATAAGCTTCTTTAAGGAAAAGGAAAAAGGAGGTAAACATACTGAAATTACTCAATTTCTTGCAACAATCATGTTGTAAGAAATGATGCATTACAGCAATTGTGATACAATCATGCAATCAGATCTTGGTTTTGGTCTCCCTTTGGAGGATTTTATTTGCCCAGGACACATTTCTTCATGCCACTGCAGTCTTTATCTGGCTTTCTAAGCCAGCTGCTATCATAACAGCAAACTACCACAAATCTAGATGCGAGTGAATGGCTTCCCCAGAGGCACGTTGGTTCTAACACAACAGACAGCAGTAAACAGGAGGGTGATGTACTTCAGGGATATCAAACGCCTTGCATTCAAGGAAGGAGCATCCTCTGAGGAGCAGAAGTCTGCGTCATGAATATAACTCTGCTTTTGTTTGTATTTACCCACCAGCCTGCTCTCCATCTTTCACATATTTCAGTATTCCTTGTATTTATTTTCCAACACACCAAATATTCTGTGATTGACACTGACATTTGCAACTTCCAAAATCAATTTAGGCAAAGTGGTTTAGATAATAAGTTACTGAAGAGAGAGAATAAAGTTTAATTAAGGTCTTAAAAGAAAATCAATGGTAGAGACAAGAACCCACCCACCAGGCCACAGGTTTGGATGTGACCTTGCATATACACTCAGCAGTAGTTGTCCAGACACAGCTAATCCTCCCTTGCTTTTTCTGCGCAATGAGCTCCACTTCTTTTATCAAAGTGTATGTGTAGAAAGAGAATAAAGAAACCTGTGTAATTAATTTTCTACTAGTCTACTGCTATATACACTGTACCTCTTTCCTCACTCTGTTTTCTTACAGGTCTTTCAGTTTTGCTTAGTAAAATTATTTAAATGTACTAATACATTTTCTTCTCAAGGGTTACTTATGTCTCAGACTAAATAAACTTTAAAGGGTGCATGCAAAGAAGTGGATGAAAATCACTGATTTGAAGTAAGTTTAATATTAAACTCAGACTCCAAGTAGCCTTTTAAATTACATATGCTCTTCTACTGTGTGTTCCCTTCACTACACAGTGACCTCCAGCACTTTCCTATTTTTGAAAAGATCCTTGGTGTGGTTTTAAGATAGCACTGTTTCATTTGCACTTTGAAACTTACTAAATGACACCAGGATTTGCAAAACACAGGGTAATGTTGGATCTCATCTACAATGCAAAAAAAAGCAACAGGTGTTAGCAATTGCAGTATGAGCATGTTCTTGCACTATTTTTTTTTGTCAAGCAGGTATTTATAGCTTAAGTATGCCCTTAGTTTTTGCACTCAAGATAACATTTTGTGCATCTCTCCTGGATACAGTGATATTAGATCAAGCCCAAAAAGTTTATATAAAAGCTGTTTGGTAGCTTTGATACCCTGTGGTTACCCAAACAACATTGTAGGCTGCAAAAAGGAGCCAGAGGCAGAATAATTTCATTTCTGTAAGTACAATGAAATAGATTAAGTTCTTCTGGTTACACTAAGACTTCAGAAATCCTCTAAAATGCTTAGCACTGGAGCACTAGAAGAACTCATTTAAGTGACTTTATCAACTGGTACTGAAGGTCAGTGCCAGAAAGAAACAGACAAAATAGTATAACCAAGGCAGGTACAAATCCACACCAATCAGTGTGGATCTGCTGCAGGCTTGAGAACATGGATTTGAAAACTGGAATGAATAAAAGGCATGATTTCAATACACTATTATAATACACCAAATACACTAAGAAGTAGTATTAATAATGTCGCACCTTTTCTTAATTCCTGATTACCTGATAGGCACAGTGATGAAAGAAAGAGAATGGTGTTGATTTTTCTGCTCTTCTTTAGTCACTGGACTGATACCAACATTAGGATGCTCTTTCAGCTGTCTAAAATCACAGCAGTTTTATGTCACTGTTAAATTGAGCTAGTTTTGAGGTTGTAATGATTACTGAAAATTCGTGGTCATCTAAATTATATGGAAATAAAATAATTATTTAAGGAAAATTCATTAATTCAATTAAGAGCAGTTATGTCTGCAATGCTTTGACGATATCACTGGCAGGACAAAGAAAAACTCAGCTTTGATTTTCAGAAGATTGGGAAACTTTTACTTTCAGATTACAAGCTAAAATTAAGACCTTGGAATACCAAAAGGGATGTTGGTAATAATAATATAAAAAGGTGCCCATCCTTTTATGCTGAAGTGCTATGTAACTTGCCGGGCTTGTGACTGAGTTAATACAAAGATTATTTGCATCACCTGTTGCTTAAACCAAATCACTCCTTTTGAATCTGGAAATAGTGGGATGCCAATAAAAATGTCACAGTGCTTCTTTTATTGTATTGGTACTCAATGAATTGCAGGTGTTAAGTGTCTTTCCACTGAGCCTGTTGCTTTAAGTAGTGAGTCTTGTGTCTGTCTGACATAATAAATCATCACGTGTCCTTGCTGACATTATCCTAGCTAAAGGTTGTTTGCTCCCCTAGATTTATAAATATTAATATAGGCACAAGAGTTCACTGCTCCCACCGTTTTACGCAATAAAAAGGAGTATGCACAGCCTCAGGCACTCTATTGCCAGTGGTCTTACAATGGGAATAGCATTTTTGTTCTGTGATGGTTGTGTTTTAGAAGGTCTTTGTAGCATCTTTCACAGCTTTTTAATGCTATCATTGAAATGATTGTCAGGTGGCTCCCAGCATTTAGATATTTCAGCACTGAGCCTGACAGAGCTCAAGATGCGTCTGGGCAACACTCCTGGGCACATGATGTGACTTTTGGATGTGCTGTGCAGGGCCAGGAGTTAGGCTGAGTGACCCTTGTGGGTCCCTTCCAACTCAGCTTATTCTGTGGTTTCCCCTGGGAAAATGATACTCACCTACCAGAGGCCATGGTTCCTTGCATGGATGTAGCCCAAGCAGGATGTGTAGGAACTGTGACACAACAAAATGAAAAAACTTGCTTCAAAGTACCAGGCTTTCCCATTACTATTTACCTGCTATGGCAGGTAAATAAATGGTAAATAAATTGTTAAATTTATGGTAAATAAATTGTTAAATTTATTACAAATTATTTGTGCAGTAAAGTATAATGTGCATTGGGAAAAGCCTACTCAAACTAATCTATAGAAAAGACTTTTTTTATTTTTTTTTAGGCCAGTAGACTTTGAATTGCTGTAGGGTTTGTAACAGAATTAAAATTTATGTAGTTAAAAATTTACCACCATAGCTCTTCTAGTTCTGCACAAGGATTTTTATTTACCATATTCGTATTTGAAAGTGTTGAAATGTAGTTGAAACACCAGAAAGAAAAGCCCTTCACATTCTCTGGGGTTTTTCTGAAGGGAACCAGTTTTAAGTGTTGATATAATATTTCAAAATATGTAATACTATATGGATGCCTATTTTCAAGGAATAGAGAGGATCTCTTTTGAATGGAGCTGTAATTAATGGAGCAGGATAAATCAGTGAATGCACTTAACATTTTATTGTCCTATTCTCTAACTACTTAAGGATATTTCTTCAAAATTTTAGTGGTAAATTTCACTTTGTCTTGTAACGAAACTTCCATCATCTCACCATGCAAACAGGTCATCATTGCTAATTATGCATTGGTTAAACGAGGAAGCTTAAACTGTACTTAGCCTGATTTTACTTTCCCATTCAGGAGGTCAAGGCAAAATATGCGAACAGCTTAGAACAATGCAAAGGCAGCCAGCTGCAGGGTTTTATCTGTCTTTGACATTCTGGCAGTGTAAACACTTGTCTGATATTGCATCTCAGTTGTTAAGTATGTTCTTTATCAGTACTCATAGCATAATGGTCTAAGGAAATATTTCACAGCAACTAAATACCTTGTATTTCTAACAAACACTGCTGACATTTTCTTTAGAGTCTTGGTGTTTGCATACATGCATACCTGGAAATCTTACCACATAACAGTACCCTAGAAAGTAACATGGATGCTCCTACTTGCCCTGCACCTACTGTGGAACTTTCTGCCTGGCCTGCAGCTCACATGAAACCCTGCTCTGACATTTCAGTCACTGCACAATATGTACTGGGAGTGGAGTGTTTGTAAAGGTGACACAAAATCCCACTTACAGACATGTCAGGTTTGTTAAGCCCACAGAGAGCTATTTCAGGTGACAGTAAAATATGAGTAGACAACACAGTTACAAATGATTATAGCAGAACAACTCTGCTTAAATTGCACTATGGCTGCAGTTAACAAGGTATTTGTTGCCCTTGTTTGTCTGGCTTGCTGCTTCTTTCAATACAAGGTATAATTCTATTTCAAACCTTGCATGAATTGTAATTTGGCTTTTAGTTGAGTACTTTGTGACTGCTCACTAATTTCAGCTGTTGCAGGTTTGCTTTGTTTTTCACCTGGAAACCCCTCTATCTGCTCTATAGTGGCAGACAGTCTGGCCTTTTGTAGTTAGAGGACAGTTTCACTTTCAGAGGAATGTGAACATCATCGTATTTCACTAGGAGTTATTTCCTGAACTCTGCTCCCCAGCCTTTTACCAGAGAAATGCAAGACCCAAAAATATTATTTAATGGAAGGTGCACAGAATTATCTAACACATGGACATTTTCTACTCTAAGCATGTTAAATTGCTTTTTAATGCCAGCATGCTCCTTTAGAGATGTCTAAGATCACTTCTGAATAGGAAACGCAATTCAGAATAAATGCCTGCACAGGAGAAATGGGTTTTCCTGTTGCCAGCTGACATCTTTTGAAAGGGTGTATGAAGGTTTGAGGACAGTTCATTGGGTGACTACAGTGTGCTGGAACCAGCTGAGGAGGAGAGGAAATGAGAAGCCCATTTGGATACCCCATAAATACCCCATTAGGTGCTGCACCTATGTTTCTGTAAAACTCTCTACTCTCTCTCTACTCTCTCACAGCCTCTCTGCCTAAGTCAGGCAAATCTTCTTCATCAGTCAAAGGATCCCAATTTGCTCAGCTCAGGGCATCTTTGATGTTAAATGCCCTACTGCTTGATAGCTTTTTTCCCAGGTGAACATAGTATTTTCTGGGAAGATCTGAGTACTTTTATACCCCAGGATGCTAAACAGTGCTAGTGGCTCCACAAGAAGGAATTAGTTATTGTGGACAGATGGCTGCAAATTCCTGAAGGAGAGAGATTTAGATTCTCTCAGCATCTTATCAGTGTCCCAGTGCTGTGTTGCTACAATCACTTATATTTTTCTGATTTTAGACATTCTGATGTGTACTTTGTCTTTAATTTAAGGTGTGATTCACCAATTACTGAGTTTGCCAAGGAAAATAGTTACAGTAGGAAGGTAATTAAGGTATTTTAAGTTTTAGGCATAACTGTGACACTGGGAGAACAGCATCTATAGTTGCGTTCAACTCTTGTGAATTCTTGAGAGGCCACAAGCCCAGTAGAGCGCTTACTGCATCATTGCAGTGAAACGTCCCAAAAATGTATGTAATAATACATTCTGAATATCTGAGGGAGCTATGTTTAGAAAATAGATTTGGATGTAATAGATTTAGAAGCTTCTGCAAAATTCAACATTTCCACATTATTTAGGAGCTTCAGTTTTCACCTGGAATCCTGACTTATAAAAAGGTATTTATGAAGCTTGATTCACTCCGTAGGTTTATATTGTATGTCTGGTAGTATGGTGACAGTATAAGGTGCTAGATAAAGAATAAATTGAAAAGCTGCTGTAGACATTTTACATAAATTCAGCTTGAGAGAATGTCATCTTTTGTTGTTAAACTAATAACCTTGTTCAGTGAATTGAGTCATTCTCTAAGATGACTGTCACCCTTTTAAAAGGTGGTTTACCAGTTTTGCTTTTGATAAAATACAAAAATTGAGACACTGGTAGGTTGCAGTTCACTTGTCATTCTGTGTTTATCTCAATGGCAGAAAGAACAAGTCTAGTGTAGAATGAATAAGTAAAGCAATGTTCACAGAGACCTTTGTGCTGAAATAATGACTATCTGCTTCCCACATGTATGAGACTGCTTCATATGGATTTAAGGATAGGCACAGGCTCTCCTGCAATAGTCTTTTTTTTGTAGTTATCTGTCTACCTGATCGTATTTCAGTTGATCTTAGTCTAATTGGATTATCATTTTTTTCTTTCCTTGCCGAAAGTGGCAGTCATGGTCCATTAAATGCTAAGAAGAGGCATAAATGTACTTTTTGTTCAAAAGTGCCATTCCACCTTAAGTGTCGAAATCCCCCCTCTTCCAGTTGTTGCACTGCAAACATAAACTCAGAATCAAAAGAATTCAAGACATTCAATGAACTTAAGAAAATAAAGTTAATTCTGAAATGTTTTTATTTTTAAGATACTAAGAAACAACAGTGAGTTTCCAACTTGGCAGGAATAAATGCACCCAAAATCAGATGTTTGTTGTGAAGAAATGAGGTTCTTGTACTCACAGGTGACAACCTGTGCCACACTAGCAGTGCTCTGGTGCAGAAACCTTCTTTTCTTACCAAGATTGTTTTGTTTCATGTATGTAACAATGCTTACAATCCCAAGGAGAACGAATTTCTCTTTAGTGTATTTCTCACCTGTGATTAGGTAAAACAAGCTTTAGATTTACATAGTGAAACTTTGGCTGTTAAAATAAGGAAATGTTGAAGAAGGTTTTTAAAGTCTCTTCTGTAATTCTTATTAAAGGCGTACTTTGTGATTTTATTCTTTGTATTATTTTCATTATTAAAAATATTTCAGACCTAAAAAAGGATGAACTTTCTCACTCTACCTGTTTTCTGAAAGATGTTGACTAGATAATGTTAGAAAATGTGATTGGAATGCACAAAGATGTTCTTGCAGTTACCTCATTGTGCAGAAACTGAGTAGCTCAAACTCTAAATAGATGTTTAAGCCATAACGTAGTCTGAAATACATACTAGTCTTTTGTGAAATAGCTCTAGAACATGTTTTTTTCTTTTGCTCTCAGAATAGAGACACTTTCAAAACATACATGAAGGAGGGCAATAAGGTGGTGCTTCAAAAAGCCAAGTAGTCTGTATTCCTCAATTGCTTGCTTTACACCCTACTACTTCAACACACGTGTATTTAAATTATCTTTTAATGATTAGAATTATGTCCTTGGAAGATAACTTTTCATTATCTACTTTGCTTTTCTAATACACATATTTAATTTTTATCCCTTATTGGCTTTAATGAACTAGATTGTTGTAGTGCATTTTAGACCTATTGGATCTGTAATTTTATGTCATTGCTTTTAAACAAATGTTTCTTTATATTTTTTTTAACAAGTTCTGCTATTTTATGGAGCTGTCTGTTTAGTCAGGAAACTTGACAATAACTTTTTCTGGTTCAAATTCTATCTTCTACTCTGTTCTGAAAAGTTTATCTAGAGAGTCATGAATATGGTAATTTCTATTTCTGAGCAGCTTTTTTATGCTATTTTTGTTCCACAATAGTTAGATATGTAGTTCTAAGTGAGTAGGCACAGTGTGAGCACAAAATGGAGAAATGGCTTTCTTATAAAAAACTAAGCTGTAAAATGAAAATCATTAAATGATAATAATACAGTAATCATGTTTCTAAATTTTGCAATGTTAATTCAAGCATTTAATTCTAGTGTGACATATTAGTTCTTAACAAAGAATAATTTTTAAACAGAATTAATCTTCTAATGGAAGATAGCTGTCACTTAAATTTTGTGGATGAATGATTTTCAAGGAAAGAAGAATTGTAAGAAAAAAGTGTTAAGTAGAAAAGGAGGACATGCAGTGTGAGTGGGGTGAAGGTCAGAATAGGATTTCAGAAATACTGATTTGTACTCCAGTGCTTTTCAGAGATTCTTGCTTTTTAAATGAGCAAAATCTATCTAGCCAAGAAGAGAATATGCTAAAGACCTCAGCCAAACCTTCAGAATAAGAATCATGATAGAGCGATGAGAAGGGCAAAAAATATTTTGAAGTACAATTATGATAAAATAATTAAATGAAAACATGGCAATGGCTGCATCATGTCATATGCTAAATAGTCAATGAAATTCATATGCTGATGAGTCATGAAAAACAGAGGAGAAAATGAGGTTTAATTTAATGTGATCTTTCCTTGTCATGGCTTCTTGGGCTCCAGCAAGACGACTTTTAAGAACTTCTCTGTTAATAACAGTAGCCACAATGACTATTCCATTCTTTGTCATCTTTTAGCACTTTTCTTTTTAAAGAAAGTTTTTTCTTTTTTTTTTTTTGGTCCTGTGTAGACTTTTGATGTCACCACATCCTGTGGCTATGAATGCCACAGTTAATTATATGGTAGGTAGGAAAAAAAGTCCTGTCCCTTTGTTTAAAAATTGCTACTTGATATTTTCATGGAGTTTACTATGGTTTGGTCCATTTCTCCATGGGTTTGTCTTTTCCAGAAATCAGTCTGTATGCCTGACCATCCTTGCTGTCCTTTCCTCTGAAAGTTTCTTTTTGCTTTATATTTGAAGATTGGAAGACCATCATTGTGCACAGTATTCAAGAGCTGAGTGCAGTATATGAAGGCACAGTGATGTGCTTCTGTTTTCATGTCCTTTCCTAACAATTTCTAATGTGAAATTTGCTCTTTTAACTGTGTTAATCACTGTGGTGATATTTTCTGATAGCTGACCACTGAATCACCTCTGAATGGATGTAAGTAAGTCACTGTGAATAACTGTTCCTTTTTGTGCTCAGTATGTTAATAATGGATCTATTATTTCAGCTTTCATATTACTGTGTGTACTGTTGGACAAAACCCAACTGAGACATGGATTACAGGATTCCTGGCTGAGAATTCTGATTGCTCAAATATTTTTTTTTTCAATGTTATTTAATCACTTTGTTATTCAGCTTCTTAATTGTGAGAGGGCCTTGATGGTGGTAACTTTTCAAATCTCACATTAGGTTTATGAATAACAATAACTTGATGTATATTTTTGAAGATTAAAACCCATGAAAAGCTTGTCTACTTCTCATTTGAGAAAAAAAGTCACAAAAGATGATTCAACTATGATCACGTAGAGGATGCACATAGTACAGGTGAAAACCTAAACCCAGGAAACATCAGGTTACAGTGCGCAGTGTTTGCCTTTTGTAAACATTAAATTAAAAATAATATTTAGGAAATTATTTAATTGGGATTTTGTAAGGAATATGCAATTATAAAATTGCATATGACAGGGAGTTCTACTGTGTTCAATGAGTTTCTCCTAAAAAATCCAGCTAACACAGGGGAATGCTTCTAGAGAATAAACTCTCTGAGCAGTGATGAAGGAACTGTTTCTTGCTCTGTTGGCATAGTTGAGCTGCAGCATGAGCAAGAAGTGTTAAACAAATACATTCTTTTCAATCAGAAGATGAAAAAAATAAGTTTGATTATCACACCACAATTTATTATTCAATACTATGCAATGCATAAACTCTTTTTACAAGCAAGCAAGAGCAATCCATTTGTAAACTATACAAGATATGGTCAATATCTGATAAAAAGAGGCTGAGTTATCCACAGACTCTCAGCATCTAATCTTACCCAGATTGCAAGGATTTCTATCAGTATCTTAGGAGGTTTCTGTTTTTGTTTACTTGCTTCCTTGAAAATGAGGTCACCTACTTGTCTGGGAGGCTCTGTTAAATTTGTTTGTTTGTTGGGCTTCACAGTCTACACCATGACTTGCTAGTCAAATAAACAGCTCATTTCAGCAGCTCTAAGAAGGCGAGAGGATTCTTTATTTCTGCTGCCTGCTTGGTTGCTGATAGAAAAATGCCTGCAGACATAGTAAGGCCCTCTACCCATTTTTTTCCACTTTTATGTCAGCCTATGTCATGTTAGCAGGATATCAATATTGCGCATAGAAATGTGAACTATTTATCATGAATGATACATATAAATTATAGAGAGAGGTTAAATTGTAGCACGTGTTAGTATTGCATGATACTGACTTAGTGTAGGTTGCAAAATATGATAAACATGTATAACTTCACCCTAAAGTACATTATGGTTGGTTCCAAACTTTTCCTGTCAAGAAGAATTAATTTTGTTAGGCAGTATAGCTTTATTTGGCCATTTTATCTGCAATGAAAATTACTATACTCTTTGAAGAGTTCATGAGGGTTTATGGGCATATAAATGGCAATACAAAACATAAAAATCTCTTGTAGGTCAGAACGAAGTTCATTTAGCTTCTATATCAGCTTTGTCAAAGGTCAAGATATTTAGAGAAGGTAATAAATAAGAAAAGCGTATATTGAGATGTCCTAGGAATGTTCTCTGATTCCTAGAAATTTACAATTCATGGATTTCCCAAACAGGAGATAATGACATTGTATTTAATGGTTACTAACATATTTTTAATCCATGAATTTTTAAAGGTATGACTTTATTGGCATGATTCTGTTCATTAATAATCTGCAGCAATCTATGTAAAATTTTTTCTATCTTAATTGTGCCGTGTGTGAAGAAGATATTTCTTTCTCCACCTCCTGGTTTCATTGCATGTCCTCTAGCTTTGCAGCTAGAAGTGCTACTGAGCTACTGGTCTCTAATTATATATTTTGCCACATTTCATACAGAAGTCCACTCCTTATCTTTGACCATCCTCCTTTTCCTTCTCTATCCTTCTTATATTTCTGCTATAGATTGAAATGGAAGAAAATGTTTGCCTTTAATTTTATTTTGTGTTTACATCTGTATTTATTGGAACAAGCCTTTTAAAATTTTGTTTTCTAAATTTTTGAAAAACATATCTCAAGCTCATTTGCCTTTTAAATGAGAAATGGTTGTTTAAATTGGAAATTATATATGTGTGTGTTTCCATGTATAGATGTATAAGTGCAAATATAGGACCTGTAGCAATAGGAAAAGGCACAATGGTTTTAATCTGAAAGAAGATAGAGTCAGACAAGATATTTGGAAGAAACAATTTCTGATGAGTGTGTGAGGCGCTGGCACAGGTTGCCCAGTGAAGTGGTGGATGGCTCATCCCTGGAAACATCCAAGGGCAGGTTGGATGGAGCTCTGAGCACTCTGATCTAGTTGAAGATGTCCCTGCTCATTGCAGGGGACTTGGACTAGATGACCTCTAAAGGTCCCTTCTAACACACTCCATTCTATGATTCTGTACTTTAGAAAGCCTATATGTTTAAAAAAAAACCCATTATTTTAGTTTGGTTTGTTTTTTTTTCATTTAGTAGAGTTATCTTTTGCAAGAAAAAGGTGTGCTGAAGAGCAGACAGCTTCATAAATATTTCCTTTTTTTTCAATCATTATTAAGGGTAAAGAGTAAGTCCCATTTGCAGTTTGATCTGTTTTGCAGTGGCTAGTTGACCCTTCCATTATGTTATTGAATGCTTCATCCCTCGAGAGCATATGTTATATGATCTATTTGTTTACTTTGAATGAGATAAAATATTTAACGTTTTCAATAACTATTCAGAGACATATTGAGAGGTGGTACAGAAGTATACATTTTCATTACACATAAGGGTTCTCTGAAGCAACCAAATTGAGATTTATTATCCTTTGTGGGCTAAACTGCAATGTGTTATGTTGTTTTTGCCTGCTGAAGGGATTATTTACATTTTTCCTGAGGGTATGCACAAAAAAATACAGAAGCAACTTTTTAATATTTTTATTAAACTGGATATTTTAACCTCTTGTTTTAGACTAAAATGATGCTTGATTATTTTTACCTTCTTACTTCATGTGGGGTCACACAGACATATGGGTCTATGGCTTTTTGGACTTCAGTGGAGCACAATGCTTTGTTCTTTTAAAGCATCAGTCATGGGTATACCAGGTGAGCATTGACAGAATAGGCTTCTGAGGTGATATAAATTTGTTATGTCATTTACAGCTGCATATCCAGTCTTCATTGCTGTGATGAAAATGTTTTGGGATATAAATAATTTTTTTTTAAAGTATATTTTTAGTTTGGTCAGAATATGAATCAAACCAAGCAAAAGTAGAAAAGATTTTATCCTTTTCAATAAATGAATATGTGTGTTCAAATACCCGGCCTTATCTTTTATACATTCAGAAGAAAACCTGGCTTAAATTCACAAGCCTTTATGAGAATGAGAACCTGCTGTTGGCATAATTTTTCCAAAAGTCCCTGAACCATATCCCAGAATGAAGGATGTGCATTCACTACTTTCTGTGCAAAAGAGGTTTAACTGCAAATCAGTGCTATCAATTTCTTAACCCTTGTGTAACAGGAGGTGGAAATAACTTCCCTTGAAATGGCAAGGGCTGAAATCTTGGGAGAATGGAGATCTAACCTGTACTTCACCTCTCCCTGGGTATGGTACTGAGTCCCACTGAAGGGTAAAACTATGCCTTCATTCGCACGCCAATATAAATATGTTGAAACAAAAATTTAAAGGATAATATGAGAAAATTACAGCTAGGAGTTGGCATTTTTACCTTTCTGTAACATTTTTTTGAGATTTGTGTTCTTGAAGCATGCAAATTATAGTTTAAGGAAAATTGCATTCTGAATTACCACATTTTAGCAATGTTTATATAATTCTCAATACTTCATACTTTCTTTGTTTACCAAGGAGTTTATCTCATGGGGCATTTAATGCAAAATGTCTTAAGTCACTAACATTAAACTTTTTTGCATGGATAAAATAATTTTAACAAATAATTAATGTAATTACTAAATTAAACCTTCCCTTTCTGTGTGTCTTAAAAGCAGCAAATAGGAATCAGGTCTGGGATGATTTTGTACAGATATTTTTCTGATGCCATGGCTCTCAGTGTATAGCATAATGACCTACCTGGCTAAAATTAGAACTCTTGCCATAATGAAGGAGAAAAGGAAATGGGTTTTTCCATGTTCCTTAAAAAAGTTGGTTTTTCCTCTAGGTACCTTTTTTTTTTAACAGAAAAGTGGCAGTCTTTCAAAAAACATTGTTAAACAGACCAGAATATATTTGTCAACAGACATGTCTTTCAAACGAAGACTTTTTACAGAATTTCTTTTTTCAGTATGGGTGCCCCTACTGGTACAAGCTGTCTGTGGATTTAGGCTGCTTACTGCTTTGTCCTTACTGTGAGTTGTCTGTCTTTACTCCTCGTTATATTAATGGGAATATGGAAATCAAACTTCAAGACTAATTACAGAACTTAAAATAGAATGGCAGTGGAAAAAGGCAGAAACAGACTGGAACAAAGGAAGAAAAGAGAGAAGTGAAAACATAAAACTGTACTGTCAAAGTTTTAAAAAAATTTTTGACGTTTAAGGAAAAAATACTGCTACTATTTCATTATGCCTCATTCCTCTTCCATCCATTTTTGAAGGATATATGATATATTGAACAGCAATTTTAAATATTAATTCCTCATATTTTTTATTAGTATTTAACTATAGATGTAATAATATAGTATCTGAATCTAAGAAACTTGTTCAGCAAAGTATGCCCTAGAACATGCCACTTGTAAAATACAATTATAATGGAAAATAATCCTTTGAAGATAGGTTAAATGTGATTTCAAATGTAAATTTAAAAGCCACAAATGACTGCCAAATGTAACAGCAGCTCAGAGAATGAGAAGAAGGAAATTTTTAAGTTGGTTTTCAAAAATGCCAAGGGTCCAGTTCAAAATGTTACTGTCAAAGAGCTACTCTCCAACTCTTTAGGTCACTGTAATGTAATTAGATTCAATATTCTGATAAGAACAGCAAAATTCATTACATTGCTGCCTAACTTGAAAAAATCATCTATGTTAAAATGAGGAGTTCACAGAATGGAAATTGAAAGGGCTGTTCTTAGGGGTCATTCTGATTACATTCAGGGTGCATTCAGGGAACATTCTGATATAATGGAGATAATTTTAATTTTGAAATATCAAATTAGAGGTTCAGTGAAAATTCACACTGCACCATCAATACATTTCAGTGAGAAAATAAAAGGTGTCATTGAATTGAAGAGTCAAATGTATTACTATCTAGGAAATCAATATTCAGAAGGCCCAAGAAGAGAAACTAGAAAAATGCACACACTCTGCCTAACTATAAAAATATTATGACATCCCAATCCAATCTTGAAAAGTAACTTGATAAAGGCATAAGAAAAAATGCCAAAAGGGTTGTTCACTCTGTATAAGCAACAGAAAGCCTTGCAGAGGATCTACAGGACAAGTAGAGCTGGTTTTTTATTTTGGTTTGTTTTTAAAATAAGCTATACCATCAGAAAACTTTGTGCTTACAATAGGAGGAAAAGAAATTGTATTGATGTGTGTTAGGTCTCCTTAAACCTAGTCAATGCAATTTTGCATGGGAGTGCAAAGGCTGAAAAGACCTGCAGGGAAGTCCTTTGTAGAGGAACAGTAAAACCATCTTAATGCCTCCTGTTAAATGAGAATCTGTTTGATTCTTTACCTTGCACACAATATTCAAAGAACTGAAATGGCAACATTGTCAAAGGTGCTGGAATTAACTAAATAGGAGAGATTATCAAAGCAAATCACAGTTCAAAGCATGGTGAGCAGGAGAAATTATTAGAAGATGGAGAGGTGCATGCTTAGGCTAACAGGAGAGGCAGGCATAGGGGACTTGCTCATGCAAGTTAAATTAGTGGATCAAATGATCTTTAAATTACTTTTCTACCATAAAGACTCAGACATGGATTTAAGTATTCTACAAAAGTAGAAAACAGTTCACATGTAGCTGACTCTCTAAAGGAACAGCCTGTGAAATACCATTGAGGCAATTATACTTAAGGATGTCTTCATTATCCTGTTTATCTCTGTTTTCAGAGACTTCTTTTTGCTTTTAATTAAAGAAAAACCCTATTTTTTAATACTTTGATTCATAATTGCAAATGGTGAAAAAATAACTCGTATTACCAGAAAAACGGAAGTGGTTTTGAAGCTTTATATGAAGGATTATAACTGTTGGGGTTTTTTTCCAATGACCTCCTTAAATCTCATCCTCATTGCTCCTATCACAATCCCAGGAAAAGGGGGGAGTAGGCAAGGGAGAAGTTCCCTTTGGGGGAAAAGGGCAACACTGAAGAATTGCAGAAAAGTGTTGAATTAATGGGTATAAGGTGTCAGTAGTCATGAATGTAATGTACATGTAAAACACAGTCCTCCCATTACATCTGCAGTGCTGTGCCATGTTCCTGGTGTTATCACTCGAGAAAGAGATCTGTGAATTAGAATAGGTTGTGCTCTGAAAATGTCGCTACAGTGCTGAGTAGCTATCAAAACAGCAAATATGACATTAAGAATTATTAGGAAAGGGAAAGAGAACAAAAGCAAATGTCATTATATCTCTGTACGAAACTATTGCCTTTATCTTGATTCCTGTATGCTGTTCCAGTGTCTCAAAAAGGACAAAACAAACTTAGAAAAAGTACCGGAAAAAAGCAGCATGAATGATCAAAGGTGTGGAAGGGGTTTAGTACAAGGACATGTCTAAGTAGATCAGGACTCTTCAGCCTTGAAAAAAATGATTAATGAGGAGGAAGGTAGGAGATGAGATAGGAGGTTATAAAAGTGAGTGGCATGAAGGGACATAAAGAGGTTCAGTGTTTCTCATTACTAAGGTATGAGGAGTGAAATCATCCTGTGGCAGATTCAGAACGTGCCAGGGTGTACCTATCACTGTGCATGTAGCCAGCTTGCAAATGATACTAATTTTGGCCAAAGCTTAGAAGGATTTAAAAGAGCAGTTTTACAAATTCATGAAAGATAAATCCAACAAGGCAGCTATGCAGGAAATTTACCTCTACCTCAGAAAAGCCTGACTGAAAACATAAAGGATATCTTAAAGAAAATACCACTTTTTTAGTCTTCTCCAGGCATTTACAGGATACTAAATTGGAGGTGTATCTACCCTACCCCTGTGAAAAAATTCTTAAGTTGCGCATTTGGCCTGTGTGGGCTCTTAAGTCATGGGTGGAGGAGGAATATCCTTCTTAGAAACTCTGGATATAAACCTGTTTACAGCTTCTGCAGTCTGTGCTAGGAGATAAACACAAAGAATTTAAATAATTTTCTGTTACACTGCAAAATGTCATTGGACTGAATGGTCCAGCTTGAAAATCTTTGGAGAAGGGGCAGAGCTGATGCTTTGATTGTGTTGAAGAGTGTGGAACCAAGAAGGTTCCAAATCCTTATGGCTTTTCTAGGTTTCTCTCCTTGGCTTTTGCAAAGGAACTGCAATCAATTTGTTTCCATGGTTTATTAAGAGTGCTTATGTGGGTCATGGCTTGTGAAGATGCATTGGCCAATATTTAGTGATGTTTTCACCTTGGCTTGTTTCTCCGCCAAAAATCATTCTTTTCAGAGCTGAATAGTTTAAAATGTAGGTGGAAGAATATAGACAGAACCTCTGAGAGTGTGTCTAAAAATAGGGACTAGTTGGTTTTCCTTTAGTCATGCACCATGAGCTTTAATACTTCAACCATATATGTATAAAGGTTACTATGAATGCAGTCCTTTGGCAGCTGAAGGAAAGCTCCTTGCCACTCAACAGACCTTCTGTGGGAGACACTTTGCAAGCAGAGTTTGTCTTGCTTGACTTCTTTGTGCTGACCTGGGTATTACTAGAGGTTTTCTGCACGGATTTGTCTGAGGCAGCACAAGAGAGAGGCTCTTTTTATTGCATGATGTTTTTATTTTTCTGAACATGAGAAAGAAGAAAAAAATAGAATCAGCAATTTGTCTGAGACAGCGTCTCCTGTGTTTGTCTAGAGAAACACAGGGGACAATAAGGTGGTTAAAACTCGTAGTGATTTTCTTCACCACTTAAAAATGTATTTGCTGAATATATGCATATTTGTGATCTTGTTCCCCTCAGGGGAACTTACAGTAAAACTGGGAATGATTTCCCACCTTGTAGCCTTTCAGAGAATATGGAAACAAATTGGAAACAAATTCATCTTAAGAGCACGTGCAGGTATAATAATGTGAGAAAAACTTGTCTTTTCTTTGTTTTGGGTTCTTCGTCCTGTAGCAGAGCTTCTCCCCCTGTGCTCTGTGAGAGCAGAGGACAAGTGCTGCCCATGGCTGTGCCCAGCTTTAGGGTTTGCAGTCTGATAGAGAAGCTGGCAAACTGGAGCAAGTTCAGCTGAGAACAGCCTGATGTTTAAGGGGCTGGGCTGCAGCTGAGAGAGCTGAGAGGCCTTTTTTTGCCTGAACAAGGGAAAGCTAAAGGGGAACTTGCACAACCTAAGGGCTGGTTGGAGAGAGATGGAGCAAGACTTGTGCATCCACCAAAGCTACAGCAAGGAAAATTCTGTATCATCATAAGAAAACTTCTCAGCCCTGAGGGTGATCAAATGCTGGAGCAGGTTGCCCAGAGAGACTGAAATCTTCATCCTGAGAGATTTTCAGAACTTGGCTGGACAAGCCCTGAGTGGCCTGACCTAATTTTGAAGATGGATTAATCTTTGAGGCTGGTTTTTCTTCCAGTAGGAGACTTGACCAGATAATTTCCAAAATACAGCATTAAAATTGTGTGACTGTATGAGCCCATTCAAGGCCCTATGTTGCTTGCAGAGAGTGCTGTTGCTCTGTGACTGTAAAATAATTTGTAAAGCTTTGTTTATTATTGGGAAAAACCTTTTTTTTTTCTCTAACTTCTGCCTCTCCTTGGCAATTACAGTGTTTCTCCTGGTCATTTTTAAAAGTGACTTCCCATAAATTATTACCATATTCTTGTGTGTGTGTTCTCTGTTGAAGAATATTGATCCTGTTTATCTCTCTTGCCACATAAATGCCAGAAGCACATATTTTGCTTTTTTTGTTTTGTGAACTGCCACACCTTCTGTATGCCACCAGACCAGCTACCTTATAACATTTTTTTGTACTTGTTTGACAGACAAACATATTCTGGTATTTTTAGTCTGTGTGGATTTTTTTTTTCTTTTTAGGATTATAGTTAGCAATAAGAGGGATCTATGTTGAAATTATGTGGACACTTCTAGTGGTGTCAAGTAGTTTATTGAAGAATCTTTCCATGAATCAAAATTAGGCTGATTGGTCTGTCATTCCATCAGCACTCCCTTTTTGTCAAGTAACAAATGCTATATTTGCCTTTCTCCAGTCCTCTGGGACCTCCCCTGTCATCCAGAAGCTCATAAAGATAATTGTTAGTGATTCAGAAATCGCTGTCTAGTTTCTCTAAGGTGAATTTAATAGAGCCCAGCCAATTTGAATACATCCATCTTACCTAAATATTCATTAACATATTCGTTATATATTTCAGCTTGCAACCCAGTTTTTTTTTTTTTTAAGTGATTTTGAATGGCTTGTTAAGATTTACCATTTTTTGAAGGCTGGTGTGAAGGAGATATTAGATAATTACATTTTACCTTGCATTGTTTTCTCTCCTTTTCAGCTACCACTGATCTGCTTAGGTTTTTTTGGTTTTGTTTTTGTTTGTTTTTTATTGGGTTATTTTAAAATTCTTCTTTTTGTTAATTTTGTCTCTTGCAGTTTGAAACTCACTTTATACTTCAGTTCTGTTTTATATCTTTTTTCTCTATACTCTTGCTTCGTTATATGACCTTGGGTTTTTTGTTTGATTGGTTTTGGTTTTGGAGTTATTTTGTATCATTACTTTTTGACAGCCAATCATTGAAGATTTCCAAGCACAACAGACTACTCTTTCTGTTCTTTGGTACAATTTGTGCATTTAATGTAACCTTCCTGCATAAACTGCCAGCATACTTGCACATGTTTGTCTTCAAGTCAAGGTTCTAAATTCTGGGCCACTCGTCAGAATTTGCTGAAATGTGTTGCATTTGATGGTGATGGTGTGATAGAAGGGTGTTTCTGTTTTGTTTCTGTAGCTGTTATTTCTGATTTTCCTAAAAAATGAGTTTGTGACTGCTTTCCCCACAAGACCATTGTTAATCCATTCTTTGCTATTCGATAGCACCAAACCTAACATAACCTCTCCATAGTAATTTCTTCACTCTGAAATGATAATTTGCCTCCAAAGTGATGTTCATACAAGTCTTAGCTTTATAATGTGGTACCTAAGTATTTAAAGACCCATCATATCTCCTTTAGATGATTTTCAAGTTTTTCATTGCCAAAAACCAGCACTTTTGCCAAAACAGAGATGTAGTCCTCACTCTCTGGCTCAGTGTAGCACATCTACTCTTTTCCTTTTTTGGTTTGCACATGCTCCCCAAGAGTTTCAACAAACTAATTTTTTTAATCTGTTTCTCTATTTTATAGCATTGATATGTGTTCTTGAAACTAAGGACAACATTTGTCTTTTTTTCCATCGAGAGAGCTTCCTGAGCAAGCAACTGTTCCACACCAATACTCCACCCTGTGATTTGCCTCATAAAGCTCTGCCATGCTGGTTATGTCTTCACATGTGCAATAATATCTCATTCTTTTTGCTTCCTTTCAGATCAAGTTCACCAGGCTTTTATGCCATTCTTTCGGCATGCCCAAGAAAAACTTAGTCATTGTGGGTTTTGACCAACAAGTTGCCTTCTTGCAGAGTCTTAAGTAATTTTTGCAGCCACTAGGACATCCCTGTAATGAGGTAACTAATGTCTACATTAGGGTCTTTGTTCTGCTATTCCTGTTTGTGACAATGTCAGCCAAGGTGTTACTTGGCCATGCCACGCACAGTGAGCTTTTTGCAAAGTACCTTTTACTTTTGAACAAAATATAATACTGGTGTGCATTTAGCTGTAGCTCAAGAGCGCTGGTCTTCCAATGACAGCCTCTACCTGTTATTTGCAACTTTCCTGATCAGAAAATCATTTTTGTAGATCTTTGTACCACTTCATCCATAATAAATTTAGTTTCCTGCAAATATTCAAAGTCTGAAAACTGAGTAGAACACTCTCCCAAAGAGAATGTCAAGAGTGCACAAACATGTTTTTTGTCTGAAGAAAGAGAAAGCTACCAGAACTCAATGGATCAGCCACAGATCTTTAGCTGTCCTCCCAACAAGATTTCCCCCTGTAGACTAAGAAATTTCCCAGTTTTTACATGCTTGTTTAAAATTTTTGGGTCTCTACAAGGCCAGATAGTTGGCTCACTGGTTGGTTTGTTCTTTTCCCTCTTATTGTTCCCTTTCTTCTTCACTTCTGTCTGTGACATGTAGACACTTGACCTCCTCAGAGTTACTTCAATTTTTTCTTTAGGTGGCAGCAGTGTTTCTAGGTTGTCAACTGTGAAATGGTTGGGTACTTTCCCTCAGCTCTCTACAGTATTTACAGACTCCTTCCAAAGGTGTAAGGCATCTACAAATATTTCCTCAGCTGTTTTGTTCTTTCCTAGTGAGTACATGCTTTGGAATATTTTGACATTAATACCATGAACTTCTATCACTAGCTGATAAATATGTGTCCACTACTTAATAAAAATAAAACCTGGGTAGTAAGTTCTGCATTTCAAACACTTAGTTTTCCTAATTTCTTTTCCCCTCTATTTAATTCTACTCTTTTCTCTTACTTTTTATTCTATTTTTTTTTCCAGTGGTACTGTAATTAACTCTGACACTACCCCAACTTGTGTCCCCACATCCAATTTAAACTTGGCAGGCACCCATATATTTCTGGGCTGCTTGATCCATTTACTTTCCACTATATCATTGTCTTTTCCCCTTGAAGTTCACTTAGTTCTGATACATAAGACTTTTTTACTTGTTAGGATTACCTAAATGAACAAAGAAAGAACACTCAGGGTAAACAAAAGACTCTACCTAGCAAGTGAAAAATAAAAGAAGTAGCTGCAATCCTACATGAAAGGACAGAGAAATTGGAAGCTCTTTTCCATCTCATAGCAGAATAAAACCCTGAATAGACTGGAGAAGAGAGGCCAGAGCCCTTTGCCAGAGAAGCTCTTCTACCATAGATGGCAAGATTAAATACCGAGTGGAACTTGCATATTGCCACAAAATCGCAGAAAGATCTACATGTGGTTTCAGTCACAAACACAGAAGTTTCTTAAGCTCAATAAACAGAATTTTATGTCAAAAGAATGAAACTACACATATAAAGACAATTCCTAATTCTACATCAGAATGTTTTGAGCTCTATGTGGCCACACTGGCAAGTCTATCTTCATTGTTGGAACTACATGTACAATAATGACACTACAATTATTGTCATTGTGGGAAGAACAGCAATTCTCTCAGTAAAAATTGTCAGAAAATTACTGTCTGGTATTAACTGTAAAACATTCTTTTAGTAGTTGAAATTATGAAATTAGGGGCTTTTATCACATGCCTTTCTGTTACATGGGTTTAGAGATAATTTACAGTCATTATTATAGATTAGTTCTTGAATTCAAAATCCACAGAGAATGCTGTTTTTTACTTTTGGTGTTAGAGGCTGCTAATTCCTGCAGAATAAAAATGCATGTGAAAAAATGGGAACATTAACAATTACACATTTATCTAATTTTTTGCCAGATTTTATCCTTCTGCTTGGTAGAAAAAGCAATTCATTTTTTTATCAAACAGCAGAGGATCTTTAGTCTTGTGGTAATGCAACATAGTCAGGAGATTCATCAGACTGTCAGGCTTGTGAACCTTGGCTGCATTCAAAGAGCATTTAATAATTCAAAAAGGAAGTTTCTTGTATCTTTGCAGCAAAAGATGAGGCCCCTACTATTAAAGAAGTATTCAATATGTGAAAGATTGAGTTTGAAATATCCACTATTTAAATATTAATTGGATCAAAGCTACAAATAATTTTATTCTCATTTCTTCTACCAGTTTTAATATGGAATCATATTTCTATGTCCTTCATTTGATAAATGTTAGGATTTTAGAAATTTTTCTGTATGTATCAGATAATCTTGCCAGTACATTAAGCAGCATGTTTCAGTCTCAGCTGCTTTTTGACAACAGAAATTGATAGTTGTTAGCACCTTCCTGCTTTCTGCTATCAATTATGCAGACGTGTTTTCCCAAAACAAAGCCAGTCACAGAGCATAATTTGTGAGATAGGAATAATTTCAGACAGAATCAGCAGCCTGCTATAAATAAAGCACTTTTTTGACAGCTCTGTGATCAGCACTAGACTAAAAATGCTTTAAAGCAATGGAGTACCCTGCACTCCTTGCCTCAAATGAAGGTGGTGTGACTGAGTCTGTGCTTTATGAGCCTCTGGGAAATGGTCTGCTCTGAATGTCAGAAGATGAGAAGGGGAAAGTAAATATGGATTAACTATGAATTTCTCCAGAAGAAATAATGGTTTTCTGAGAGGGAAGATTTAGTTATTTTCACTAATATGTATTAGTATTCATAAGGTAATACAGATATCTGGGAGTTGAAGTGTCTTAAACTAGAATAAACATGGAATAAATGAATATGCCACTTTTGCTGAAACACTTGGGTTATTGGAGCTGCAAATACTTTATAAATATATGTCCCCTTTGGTATCCTTCCTAACACAAAATGGAAGTAACAGCCTGTTACACTTGAGAGGAGACAGATGGGTTGTCCATGTCAGGTTTGCTCAGCACTGGAGAAGAGAGTGACATGGGACAAAGCTGGATGAGTCACTCCAGTGACCTGCAGGTCCTTCCCAGCTGCCCTTTTCCTATGGCAGTTTTCTTCACGTGACCGGAAGCACATCTGCTGTGGATCAAAACACAGACACTTTAATCATGAGGCAGGTGGGCTGCAGGGGAGCTGGGGATGAGCCAGTGGATGTTTGTGTGTCGCAGCCCACGTTGAGATGAAAACCTGCTTTAAAACTTCCAGGGGTCTAATAAACCCCTGGGAGTCTGTAATGTAACATAGAGAAGTTGTAGTGTCTGCCCTGCCTATGGTTCATCCAGGTCACATGGAGCTTGCTTTCCAAGGGATAAGCATTGGTGAACCTCAGCTGGAGACCACATAGCAGCCCCAAATAATCTTCTGCCAAGACTGGATATGTTTTTCAAACATCAGAGGTACTGTGGATTCTTCAAAAGCCTTGGCACAGCTGTAGCAAACTACTTAATTTCTTTTATGGCTTATTTCCTCTTTCAGCATGAAAATACTAATTAATGTTTGGCACACTCATTCTTTTTTTCCCCAGTGTACTAGTAGTACCTTCCCCCTCCAAATTCATAAAACCCATGCATATTCCTAGCTTCTATGAACCTCATTATTCTATTAATTGAGGAGGAGCACAGACCTTTATTTTTTGAAGTATTCACTGTTCATTTGGTCTTATAGAAATAAATAAATGAATAAAGGTCTCATTAGATTTTCTAAGAGATAAGATGCCATAAAATCAGTGAACATAGTAATGCCATTTGTGTGCTCTTATCTCTTCAATAAATGTGAAGTAGTTTAAACATCTGTAAGACACTGGAGTTTTTAACCATGTAGGAATAAGATGCTGCCATGAATGAACTGAATGTTGGAAGATTATGTTCTAATTTTCTACAAAGTAGCATCTCTGTAACTACAGATGGTATAAATATTTGGTTGATTAGGAGCAAAGACATTAATTTTGCTGGGTATGTCTTATGTGCATTTTTGACTCATGCACATTTGATCCTACAACTAGTCTGATTTTCAACCTCCATACTATACTCATACTATATTGACAGGCCAAGTCACCAGTTACTCCATGCACTTAATATTTTAAAGACATGTTCAGCAGTGTCTAGGAAACACTGAAACATAGGAGTTGTGAGAACCATCAGAAAGGCCCCATGGAATGATGGTTTTGGATCCATTATATCCTTGAGGGTATATAGAAAATAACTATAGCAGGGACAACTAACTAAATGTGTTTAAGATAATTTCTTCTCATTTCTTCTGTGAAGGTGGTCTAACTGTGCAATTATGAACAAATAAGTAGTGACATTATCTGTGAGACTAAAACTATGGTTTCACAGTGTCCCCTAAACCTATATAACAGAAAAATATTATTACAAATGTAATACATACATATAGAGAGTGCATATAGAGAGAGTGCATATGTATTAATATATAGAGAGTGCATATATGTATGTCTAGTAATGTTCATAGATTAACAGGTCAGTATTAACTCATGAACTGTAGCTTTTGTTTATAATTCTCTCTAACATTCTTTCTCGAAACATTTTTTCTTACTTTTAATCTCTGTGCCATTCCATTATTTATTTTGCATGTTGTGAGACTGGTTAGAAAATTATAATAACTCTATAAACTAACCATAGATGGGTAGTTTTATTAAATACTTGTTTGTGGAGCAGCATCAGGCAATAAAAAAAAATAATATATTCTGTGTTTGTATGTAAACAGATAAATTATATATATGCATATATATAAAAAACCAATTTTCAACTTCGTTAAGCCATCACATCCCCTTTGTGGAACTTTTTTTTTCCTTTCTAGAAGTATTACAATTTTTCCAAGATCCTGAAATTCTGTTAATTTCTTCTGTCTAGGTAGACTTTAATTCTTTCTTATGCAAACTAAATCCATTTTTCATTAAGTGATTTTAAACTATAAATTTCAAACTGAAGTAATTTTTTTCAATTAACTTCCCTATCCTGAACCTAAGTAATCACAAAACTTTCAGTAGATGGGAAGGAAAGCAAAAATTTAGGCTTTGCCTAAACACCAAAATATGATTCTTATATTTGTGTGTATTTCTAAATTGATTGTTGGGCATATTGAAGATGATCTGTTAAGGCAACAAGATGATCTGTTAAGGCAACGCTGTGGTGATGTTCCCCTATGTGACAAGGAAGAGCTCACCGGAGCACATGGTTGGTATGATGGACAGGTTCACTGATGCCCATTGGAACCCCAAAAGGGACAACGTGGTTAAAGACAATTTGGGGATATGAATGTTTATCCTGTGACTGTGTAAAAATAGCTGGCTACACTTAAATCAGGTGCAGGAGCATGGAGCTCTGTGACATCAATTAGTTCACTTTTCTAATGAGCTTGCATTGCTGTGGTACCTGCCTCACTTTATTTCAGTGCTAGCTTTAGTTTTCCTTCCTGGAGAGTGGAAACTAAAAGCAGTAGCAAGTAAAGATGCTGTTACGTGGTTTTAAGCCAAACAGAAATCCAATTTTGACTCACGCCTATTCTAACTGCTCATTAAGTTCATGCAGTTTCCACTTCACTGGCCCATACATGTTGAGTACCTGATAATCAGCCCAGTGACTGAGCTAGGTAATTACTGAAACAGTGATTTTACGGTTAGGTTTTTTTATTTTTTTATTTCTGTTTATATGTATTGCAGAGAAAAAGTCTATTGCATATTGAATTTTGGAATAGCCATTTAAAATTTTCCTCTCATAAATTTTCTTTCACATACTTTTAGGATCACTCCTAGTATTTTCAGATACTTATATGACAATCTACTTTATTTCAGCAAAATGAAGCAGCATTAGGTAGCCACAGGAGATAATCAATCAATCAATCAATCAGTCCAGATTCTGTTTGTGAAATACATGTAACTATGTAGCAGGTTTATTTGTGTGTTTGTATGTCTCATTACCACTCTCCTGAAGGCAGTAGGAGCTATGGGTGGTATTCTTGTATAACACTAGCTATACATTCTTCCTCATTGCTGTTACATTCAGAGATTTACCAGAGTACAGCGTTTAACGTACACTAAACCTAAAAAACCTGTTAGTTAAAAGTGTCTATTTCAACTTATGCTAAATGACTGTGAACTTCTGACATTAATAATGAACTTTTGAATATAGGTAGTACCTTGGTTTAAAATCCATAGGTCATGTCAAAGCTGCAGGCAGCACACAGGCAGCTACTATGCTCTGTTCCTTTAATTGCTTTCATTAAACATTTCTGAAATTAATATGAAATATTTTATAATATATTGAAGTTAAGAGCTGATTATGGAAACTACTTGTACCAGTAGTTTCATAGTAAATGAACTTCAAGTCATCCAAAACAAAGCATAGATAAATTTGATTTATACTGATAAAACAACTCATTCTATTATCAAAGATAAAGCAGGGTGACAAGTCAGGAAGTCAATATTGATTTACCAGTACATGACAATAACAATAAAATAATTTTTAAAATATTGGTATTGTGAGTCATTCTCTGTTTACAGGCATTGCTGATAATAAAAGTTGAAAGAAATTGCTATTTTTAAAATAAAAAAAAACCTCATATTTTCTCAAGACTGTTTTGATATAGCCAAATATTTATTTCCTCCCACAGATTTGCATATTAGAATTTAATAGCTTCTTCTTTTTGATACACACCATTAGGCTCTTTCACAGAAGTAATTTATCACTGTATGTTTAAATCATGAGTCAGCAAGTCCCAGAGGAGGAATGAACCTCTCTAATGGGATACTTCTTATCCATTTTTGGCTTGTTTGGTATTCTATATATCCAAATTTAGCATAATATGATTTAGATTCACACAACAGATGCATTGTGAAAGTACATACGTGTGTGTTTGTATTAGGCACACATATGAGAGATCCTGCAGTAATTCCATTATTGAATTACACTATAGATACAGGTTTAACCAGATGTCTGAATCGTCCACATCCTGCCATTTAAGATAATCTACAAGAGTAGTTCTAATTAACTGATTTTAATGCAAACACTACTATGTTGTCAGACATTTTCACATTAGACATTATTTCCTGAAATGTAATTATTTTTCTATTGTCTGTTGCAGAAAATAAATCAACCATACTGCTTAGCTTTGCTTAGTTGGTATAGCCATAATTCAATATTTGATTATTTTCATGACTATACAAAGTCTTTTCCTTGATGAATTCTTTGAAACACAATGAAACAAATAACTAATTTCCCTGGAAAAAGTAGTTCTTGCCTTTTCCAAAATAGCAACAATTTTCTTGTTAGCCTTTAAGAAACTATAAGAAAGAATTTCAGCCTTTGACTTCAAGCACAAAATAATCAGTAGTGTTATGAGAATGTAAAAAGTCAACTGATGACCAAAACAGATATGCTCTCTTCAAAATTAGACAACCCGAACGTGGTTAGAAGGAAAGTAGTACTCAGTAAGTAGAGGTAGAATAGAGGTACCCCATTCTCAGGGGCAGAGAATGGAAGGGATGAAAAGTTCTCAGTTCCTTAATTTGTTTTAAATGGGAGGGAAAATGAGTGTGGAACATTCGTGCAGTCAGGAGGGATTTAGCCATAGATAACAGAAAAGTGGTCATGATTTTTCCTTTTTTTAAGTAGTGATTCTGAATCTGGACAATTACATAGTGGGCTGTGAATATTTTTGCCACATATAATTCTTCAGGAATTAAATTTCCTTACATTTGCCTCCTCTCTTGATCATTTGCACACACACACAGACACAGATGCTAGGCACTGGGAAGTAAAAAAACAACATAATTCACCTTTGAATGTTCTGTGCCGTTTCTATATCTGATTCATTTGCTGAACTGCAGAACACTTACTGCCTGCCTGCATATTCCTAAGTTGTTCCTATAAGGTGTAAAAGCAGAAAGCTTCTTTTACATTTTTCCTGTGGGTCTGCAGCATGGTTGTATAATGCAGCAAAACATCAGTCAACATATTGTTTTGTATTTCAAGATTTTTATTATTAAAAAAAAAGGAATATTAAAAAGAAATAACAGTGGTAAAGTAAGAAAAGGACTCTGCAGTGATTTGGAATTCTAGAGCAGAGAATTAGTCCTCCAAACAGAATCCAGTTCACTGCAGACAAGGAATCTACGGACTCAGATTTTAGCTGCTCAGAATTTTCAACTGACTTAGCAAAACCTTCTTGAGACAAGTCATTTCTTTCTCTTAAAAGGCTTTGCTGCCACACTGTGGAAAAAGTGTTTATTCTGTTTAAACTACTGATACAAATAAACTGAGTTCTGTCTCTTCTCAGCATACACCCCATCCCTCAATAAAAGACAGTCAAAGAACTGTAAAATAAAAATACCATTATGGGATAGTTAACAGTCTAGTTTCATTTTCAACTTTGACATTAGTTGTATATTCTAAGGCACGAAAAAAAAAGGTAATTACATGAAAAGCATTATTCTAATAAAGGACTGATGGAAATCAACAGAAGGATTCCTCCTATTTACAAATGACAGATCCAGAAAAACAATTATACAAAAGAAGATACATCCTAAGTCACTGTCATTGCAGGTACTAACAATCTAAAAATAAGAAAAAAATAAAAAGAAGGAGAAAGTAGAACCAAAAGAAATTTTCAGATATGACTCTTGAATCCATATTTCTATTTTTTTTTTAAGTCTGGATTGATTTCTGCTTTTAGCAAGCCAAGACACTTATTTCTCTATGAGCAATATAAGGCATGTCTGAAAGGCATTAATTCATGAGGGTTTTTTCCTTGTTTGGGGTTGTATTGTTTTTGTATTTTTGTGATTTATTTTGTTTCTTGTTTTATTTTCTTGACTATAATTTCATTTTCAAAATATTAATTCAATGCCCAGAAAACTAGCCTGGTGTAATGCACCAGGGTAGTGCTTGATACATATTTCAGAACAAAAAAGCTCTCAAGACTGATAAAGCATTGAAAGAAAATGCCGTTTATTGGTGCTAACACTAGAAGGGAAAATAGCATAATGTAGATACTCCTGCAAACTTCAGATGGACCGATGGGCAAAATTCACCACACCATTTGTGCCTTAAGCTCTTGGATGGAATTTTTCTGGCAGGGAGCAATTCCATGCACCATTTCTACTGGCAGCGAAAGTTCTCATGAGAACTGCTTCACAGCGAGATAAGCATAAGTGCAGGCAGGTGGTGTAATTCCTGGTGCCAAGTGGGAGCTGCCTGCAGGCTCCTGGGTATGATCAGCTGCTGGAATCTGTGCTCGTGCCGGCTGTGGGGTGGAACAGCCCTGCACCCTGCTCAGGTCACCTGCTTTCATCATATTCTCCATGCACAGTGTTTTCCCATTAGCCCACCTGCCCTTGAAGGCTGGGATGTGAGCACTAAATTATTTTACCAGTAAGCACTAAATCATTTTACTAGTCTAGCTTAAGATGTTCTCTGTTTTCCTAGTTTAAAAACACTCTCTGCATTTTACATGGGAAGTTGATGGAGCAAATTTATGTGACAGGACTTTAGGCAGTGCAGCAGGTCCTGCCATGAATAACTATTAGACTCTAAACTTACGAGAAAATTGTTCACAATATGTTTTTCTTGTTGCCCTTATCACATCTTTCACGTCACTTTGTTGTTTCTTTACTTTCAACAGGTATTATTTTCTGTCTTCTAGTTTCTTTTATAGTCACTTTTTAAATTGAATTTCCTGGCTTAGCAAAAGAGGAGAGGAGGAGTGCACTTCAGGCTATATGATGTTCTTCAGCGCATGACATGAAAATGGAAATTAATAAAGAATAGCTTTCAGGCTTCCAGCAAGGATTGGCTCCATTAATCGCAGGCTGAGCCACAGTAAACAGGTGAAGCTGAAGATGACACAGTTGAGTTGTATTAATTCAGAACACTTTCAAGACATTGGTATCTACACTGTCCTAGGAGTTTTTAATAGAGGTATTAAATACATGAAAACACAGAAGGATAATACAAAACCATCATGTGGTTTTGGATTATAAACAATGAGATAAATGTCTGGATTCTCAAACTTGGTAAATCTAGGCAAACTGCAAACACCTCAGTATAGAAAGAGATAAACAAAAAAATAAATAACTGGTGTTTCATGCACTTAAATAATAATGTATTTTATGAGACTGGAAATGTTGGAACGAGGTTTGACCACTTAAATAAAAGAATCTCATAGCTAACTAAAATGATATTTGTAAAAATACCCATCTTACCTCATTTTTCTTTTCTTTCTTTTTTTTTTTTAAACTAGAATATTCACAAAGCTCCTTAGTGTCCATATTTAAAAATAGAATAAGTCTAACTATCTCCTTAAGGAAATAAACTTAGGAAAACTGTGATATATGGAAAAATTGTTCATTGCATTACTAAGCATAAACCCTACATACTATCTAGTGTAATGTTAAGTGATAATATTAATGATAAGAGGAATAGTGCATGAGAAATATTTTTAAAAGCAGATTTTTGAAGGGAAATGCAAAAGCCAAGGGGAACATTTGGAGTACTAATTTGTGTATCTCAGTATGCATGCTCATTAAAAAGCAAAAAGCAAAAAAATTGAAGTGGTGTAATTTAGCTACCAAAGGGATTCAACTCACTTCTATGTAGTTAGAAAAGGTAAAAATAACATTAATCTTTGTTTATTGTGAGCATGTGGGAGCCAATAGAATGCAATAAGTGCACTTTTCACATACTTCCCTCAAGGTTAGATTTTTTATGGAGAGAGGTTTGCAACAGAAGGTATTTGTCAGTTAATCAGCTGTTGTTTTGATGAATTTCTCTGGTTCTCTGTCTTGTGGTTATTTCACATGATAATCATACTTGTAAGATACATAGAAACACATTGTCCTACCTGCAAAGACATGGGTAATCATAGTTTTGGAAATAAGACAGATTTTACATGGAAACAAAACCCTAGAAATCTGGTGGGATTTTCTGGGAAAAAAGAATCTTCTTCCATGAATTCTTTCTTCTAATACCAAGTAAGGGGAAAAAAGGTCAATTGCTCAATTATTAGCTGACATTATTGAAATAAATTATAAAATTAAAACTATATAGTTGGACAAATTGTAACCTTGTCGTTGAAGCATGTCATATTTAATCGTTTTAATTGTCTTAGTAATTCATTCCAGATACAGTCATGTACATCCTGTAATGTGGAAGTACAAGGTAATTCCCAAACCCTTATGAAGCATTTTAGTCAATCAGTTGGGGATTAATCTCAAGTACGAGAACAATGACAGTGTTCTGTTTCACTATTCTTCCACCAAGAAGTGGAGAGAGGAAAACTTAGCTCTTATAAGCAATTCCACTCAAAGGCCTCATTAGCAGTTTATGAATATGTAGTTATAGAGCATCCCTGTGACCCTTTAATTAACATCAGACAAATAAGAAATAAAAGAAGCACAGCAGAAGCTTTGTCCTTCAATCCACACACATTGATGAAGTTTGGTTGAAAATTCTTGAAAACAGGATTAGTTTGCGTTTCCTAAAGCTCTTGGTGTTTAGAGTAGCCTGTGTAATTGGAGTATTCAGTGCAGGTTACCTGTGGGCGTTTGTATGGCTGCATAATCCAGCTGTACATTTTGCTTTGTTCAGCGTTTTTTTTTTAACTTCTTCAGTTTATTCTACTCCCTCACCAAATGAATTGCCAAAGATGCTGTACTCAGGTTTTGTCTGAACATGGAAGGTCACTTGCAAGACATATAGCAGCATGAGGAGAATATTGCAGGGATTTGGTGTTTATCTTTCGTGGAGAAGGTTCCATTTATCTCTAATATGGAGAAATCCTGTTGTCACATGCTCTGTGTATTCATTCCTGTCTGCCATTGCTGTGTTGCCTTTTTTTGACCTGAAGACTGCCATTACCTAGTGATTTTGGAAGCACAGGAGGTGATGACTAAAGAGAATTTAGCACAATCAAGATGCATGCAGAGGAGAGCCTGACTGAGAATATTTGCATCTGAAATATATCTGGACTGACTTTGAGAGTGGCAGAAAAGGTATTAATCATCTCCTGTACTAATCAACATAATCAATACTGTGCTTAATTTCTCATTCCACTTTCTTGAAATTAAGCTGTGCTGAGTACATTAAACAAACTGTGATTAAAGAACCAATTTAAATCATATTTAACACAAGTGATTAAACTCATGCTATACCAAAAATGTACACTGTGTTCGAAAACTAAATGTTGGTGCAGTTTCGGGACAGTAGTGTGGAGCTTTGGAAAGGATGGGAGAGTTCATGAAAGTTCAACAGTGGATAAATTTTTTTCTGAGAAATTTGACATAAATAGAACTTCATCTTACAGTTGTATTGAGGACTTATGCAAATTTGTGACAAACTTCTTACCATAGATTTGCGTGTTTTATAAAACACATCCATTCCTTCCTACTCTTTTCCTTGTCAGGATTACATTAACCTCATCATTCCTTGAGTTTGTATTGGAAAGTTTGTGGGTCCTGAGGTGAAGATCAGCATAATCACCAGCTATGCACTCACTGAACCTGGAGTATATCGCTGAGCTGTTAGAGCTTAAAAGAATGTAGTTGATGTTTGCAAAAGTGCTAATCATACATTTTACAGCAGTGCCCGAGAGCTAAGACCAGGATTCAGTCTATGCAGATAAAGAGAAATTGGGGAAAGAGCTACAATATAAACAGGCAAAGCAGATGAGAAAAGCAGTCAGTTGGCTTGCAAAAACATCTCTTTTTTTCCTTGGTTTTCAGGGCTCTGGAGGTGATATCTGTCCCATCTCTGGCTCATGGAAATTAAAATTGCAAACTGACAGTGCTGTCTGTGTAAAAGAGATGCAAATCTTCTTAAAAATGTGAGATTCCAAGGGCAATCTAAAATGAAAACTATGCAAAATCTTTTTTTTCTCAAGGAAAGAAAAATACCCACTGATTAAAGACAAAAATTTCATGAAGTATTAGCATTTCATTCACTGGTTAAATTGGTACTATCATCACCATTCACTCTGAATCACATTTTCAGAACATGGACTTTATGTTATAGCTATGAACACGACTGTTTATGACTTATTTTTCTGTTCTTTTTCTCTTTGTATGACTTTTTTCTGCACTTCATAAATTCCTAATAGTAATGTTATATTTTCTCTGGATCATAAATATTAGCTATACCTCCAGTATTACTTTAAGACTTTATCACTATTTTAAAAGTGGAAAAAAACTTATTCAGGAAATAGAATCCAAAGAAGTCCCAAGTAGTCACAGGATGAATTCACATTCTGATTCTGTAAAGTTCACAATGACATAAAATATTAAAAACTATTGATGATTTTGAGAACCCCCTCGGAAAGTACTTAATTGCTCCTTATGGACTTTAAAAAAACAAATGAAAAAATTGCAACAAACCAACCCCTAAACATATTGGTAGAAATTGCTTAGCAAAAATAAGAAAAGCTTACTTTGGGGTGGGTTGCATGGCTAATGTCAGCCAGAAATAATAAAAATCAAGAGTTGCTACAACAGAAACTCACACCCAGAATAGTCCACTTCATGTCCCTTGGCTCCATTTTGTTTGGGAAGGACAAAACAGAACGGTGTCAGAGAAGTTAGCTGGGCATTTTTTCCCCTTACCAGCCTACAAGTGGAAAGTTTATTTTTCTGAGAAAAACTTCGTATGATGTACAGCCATCTGGTTTAGTCAAACCTTCCAGCATGGACCTTAACTTATTGCTTTACATTTCCCTGTGAGCTTTTACAGAGTTATCCAGGGAGATAATATGACATAGTAGTTCTTGATTTGCTTTTTTTGTGTAGTATTTTCACATCCTGTCTTAGGATGAATCTAGAATGCTCATTTGATTTAAATAAAAAATAGGAGAATTTGACTTACCCAGGACTTGATGCTGGATGGTAAATAACTCCTCTGCATATCATAGGTCCTGATTATTTTTTGGGGTTTGTTTTTTTTTTTTACATTTTTAAGGAGTAGGGAAGCTTCTGTTACTGAATGAGGCATAAACTATTTCAGTCAAAAAAAGCGCAAGTTATCAAGCAACAAAAATGTGTCAGGATTAAAATCTTGAATAATATGTGATCTTTTCAGGAAAAGGACTTTTTTCTTCCATTCCTCATCAAAGTGTTGCTTTTAATTTTTCTTTTCATTAGCTGTAGTGTTGTTTTTATTCCTTCTTGCATGCAGATGTTCTTTTGCTTTGCAGTAATTATCAGTGTGTCAGTGCTTGCTGATGCATTTATTGCTTCCTTCTGCACAAATTTCCCAAAAGAATTTGCTATATTGGGAAAACAGCTGTTTCTCCCTGCCTCTGTTTGCATTTCATATCATTTCAATGCGTGGCCAGTCTAACACTGAAGTTTCTTCAGCAGAAAAAAAGAGTTATACAAAGTTTAGTTGTACATAATTTCTGTGGAGCAAGCATGTTGAATGTATAATCTGTCTCTAAACCAAGAGCTTTAAAATCGTGAGGAGTGAGGTAATGGCACAGATTCTGGAGTGCAATTCATTTTGTGTTAAAAAAATCTGTTTTTCTAGGAAGGTCTAAGGCAGTTAAAGCTCATCAAGCATTTTCCCCCTCTGGTCTATGATTTCAGGGTGATTTTTTTTCCCTCCTGCAAACTAATTTTAATAATCATGCATATTAGAGAGCAGTACTGTTAAAGATGAAAGGCAGAAATGCTTAGACCTTGCCATGAATTACTGTGTTTGAAAGCAAGGTCCTGAGGAGGAAATTTTCTGACATTTTTTTCTTAATTATTCTGTCATAATTCTCACACTCACCTAAAGAAAGCACACTACATCAGTGATAACTTCCACAAATTCAGCTAATTGGAGATTTCTTTTTGCTAGGATGATGGGACCTGTGGATTTTACATCTGCTTATTAAATAATTGATCAAATTTTCTTATTTCTAATGGTTTTAGAATCTCCATCTTAGAACTGATGGAGCTCTGTTGGTTTTCCTGGGAGTTATGAAATCTCAGCTCTACAGAAATTGTGGGCAAATGAATTAGAAAATTGCTGTATTTTCCTTTTAAGAAGCATCAAAGGACAAAGGTTTGAGTATCAGTTAATTTCAGTTTTGTGAGCCCATGGGAAATTCAGAAAAAAAGTTTTGAAAATATTAATTTTTTTAAAGCTTTTTTTTCCCCCCCAGGAACTTTTAGCAGGAAGGACTGGATTCTACATTTTCCTATCCAATGCTACATCATTATCTATTCCTCTTTTCTTAACTTTAGCATATACACTTTTTCCAGCCTATTACAATATAAACAGCTTTTTCAATTTATATTTTCAAAATACTTGAACTCATATTTGAAGAAGTATGCAGGTAACAGTACATGAAGCAATAAACTCAGATGCTGAGGATGTTTTGTTTGGTCGTATTCAAGTTCTCCCACTAAAACATGTCTCATATTTCTGACCATGTATATCAAACTAGAAAATCTGAAGAGCCCAGCACACTGATACTTGTATTGTGAATAGATGGATGTATGCACATAGAAGGCAGGTGGCAACAAGTGTTACCTTCTTTGGTTTTGTTTTCATAATCCCATCTCATTTTCTATACACTGTATGATAGATGAGCCCTAATGCAGCAAATGAGTATCAAGAAACAGAGTTGTGGGACAGCAGGTGAAGACAAGTATTACAATTAGGACTTCTGGTTTATTAGATATGGGAGATGCAGTGGAGGTGTCAGCCTGTTTCCATTTCATGTATGGAAGCATATAAGCATTGTCTGCAAGTTTGCAGATTATTTTAATTTATATATACATATTCATATGCATATGTATGTGATGTCTATATCAAGTTAGATATTGAGATTCTTTGTGACATATAATTAAGTATTATTTTTAATGAAATTCTTGTTTTGGTTTTATTGTAAGATTTTTTTGAGGATAAGCAAATAAAATAGATATCTGCAGAGGATATTGAAACGCCAACTACTTAAGAGCAAAATACTCCACTGTGTTAAGTAAATTATTCACAATAATTTCCCTCCTCTTTGTCAAGGTCCAGCATGGGGAAAGCTGACTCCATGGTGCTGCTTAGATTTTGCTAGTAGTTTTAGGAAGCTATGATGATGGGCTTAAGGTTTCTCATTGAGCAAGGAGATTTCCTCACTTTTGACTTTGCTGTTTATAAAGTCATTACTAATAGGAAATAGCAGCAAAACTGACTTCAGCAAGGACACTCTAGCAGGGAATTGCAGATACAGTCACGGCTGCCAGGGCTCTGGTTCCAGGCAATCAGATGTCCTTGTCACACTCTGTGCTTCATGACCAGCACTTTGCATTGGACTATTCATCATGCCTGCAGCAGTAAATACTCCTGTTATACCACAAAGATGACAAAACTTTCATTAAAAAAGCACAAGGTAATGCAAAGAAAAAGGGAAACTTTAAAACGAAGTTATTCTATAGGGTGTTTTCTAGGTCAGATACTGAAATGTTTCCAAGTGTGTCTGCTCAATGTATATGCAAAAGTTTATGTACCTGTACATATATGTACATATATGTATGCAGCCAGAGAGGGGATGATTCAAAAGAAGAACTCTAGTGAGGAGAGTATGTAAGGCATTTATTATTTTTCTGATTTATAGAAGCTCAGCAGCTATCACAGAATGAAAAAAATAATTACTGTATGTAACAGGAAAGAATCTGTTGTGTATTAAGACTTTACCTCCCAAGGACACAGCTTGTCCAGAGACTTGTTTTAAAGAGTAAATAATCTATGAAATCTCAAGTTTTCAGAAGATGTGCAAACACAACTGCATTAAGGTCACATGCAAAAGTGTTCTCTGTTGAAGAGGGTTCTCAGGTACCTCTAGTGACTTCTACTTATATCTGAGAGCAGGTATTGTCTTTCCCCAGCTCTTAGAGTGTTTTTTTCAAAATATAAAGACCTTAAAGATTTCTGTCCTTTTTAGTAGTTTTAGCCTGTTTTGGGTTTGTTGTTTGTTTGTTTTTTCCCCAACAGTTGTTTTTATATTTATAATCTCTGCTACTGTGCAGCTAAGTGGATCAAAACTACTAAAGCATTTGGGGAATTTCTTAAGAGATGAAAACGTTGTGCTATGATAAAGTACATTTCAGTACCATAAACTTCTGGAAAATTTAGGTTAAAAGAAAAACCATCAGAATGTTCTCTTTTCCTGTTTAAGCAACATTGCTGCCTTTTAGAACTTGGTGTTTCAGAAATGTGGTTCACTAATGATTTGTTAGCAGCAAACTGAGACAGTGACATAAATCACCTCAAAATGAATAGGAATCTCAGGTTTCTCAATAATAAATTAATACAATAAATTGTGGTTTGAATAATTGAAGTACAGGAAAACATGTTTACTAAATAGAGGTATGGGCTCTGATGGATTGAATCCTGAAATAGCTGACATTCAATTCTCTGTAAATACCACATCTTGTAAGTTCATGGCTGAATGCAAGAGGATGGAGGGAAAGGATGAGAAAAGAGCATTTATATGTAAAAATACAAACTTTGTAGAAAAAAATCAAACTGTGCATTTAACTACAATAGTAAACATAACTTCCAAAGAATTTTGGATGTTGTACATTAAAGTCTTTAATGGCATCTTAGCTCAGCTGCTGGATGAGTGATGGAGGCATGTGATCTAACCTTACAGATGACAGTGTCAATTCAACCTGGCAGATTTAAAAAATTTTTTTTCAATAAATGGATTAACAAAAAAGGCAGTCTTGACAAATGTCAAGATTGTCAACATTATACCATATTTTACTTCAGTCTAATTGTCTTAAAATACATTATTATTCGAGCCAATGAAAACCCATTGAAACATTTATGAGGAAAAATGTAGAATACTGAGTAAAGAGATAAATATAAGGATCCTTTTTTCACTAGGGGAAAAAAGAAAGATTGCAAAGATTAAAGCATAATGCTCCTTTAGCTCAGCACCCATAGTCTTTGAAGTGACTAATAATACTTAAAAAAAATTCAAAAATTTTTTCCAAAATCCTCTAACTGAAAGACTCTCATACAATATTCCCAGCCTCAGAATCAAAGCATTCCTCTTTGTTCCAAACAAGCACTTCGTGCCAGGTCTTCAGTCTATTTCTTGAATTTGTGTCAATTCTTACTCCTCTCACATGCAATTTAAAACTTGCAATCCTGAGAGAATGTTCCTCTCAAAATAAATGCTGTAGATCTGGCCTTCAGCAGCAACACTGCCACACTGCTCGTTTGTCATTATTATGTTTTTGTTAGCCAGACAGATGAGTCAAAATGTATATACCTGAATAGACCTACAGAAATGAAAGGGCTAAATGTGTGGGAAGGCATTGTTTTATGAGCCCCGTGGCTACAGAGAATCCAGTAGAAATTTTGGCATTTGCTCTAATAAAGCTGCATTATATCATATTTTATATGCCAACTATATATATTTACCAACCAGACTGTACTAAGTAATCCTTAAGACCTTTGTCCTAATAATCATTGTTTTCAACCTCTTAAACTCAGTGCCTAAACAAAGAGATTGTTGCTTAATTTTATCCGAAATTTAAGTATTCACCAAGCACAGTCTCTGAATAACAGCGATGGTATCTTGAAATGATAAGATGGTGACATGACTTTCATCAGAATTTCTGTATCTTGTCAGATATCAGTCAGCATACAATGCACTCTCCAAATAGGAATACTGTTATTTCTAATGTTACCGTAATCTAAATCCACCTTTCAGCTCTTCAAAAGTATTAAAAACCTATGGTGCTTGATTCAATGATAATTATTATCCACGTTTTTCATCCACCAATAGATTAAATAGATTTTTATCTCTGTAACATTGCCATGCTTTTCAGGTCACTGAATATCTCAGAGTTAAAATATGCCTGAGTCTTTTTAGCTTTCATTTTTTACTCCAATTTAATCCTCATTTAAATGGTTTCCATTAGTGTCCACAACTGCACCGCAAAAAAAGATCAAGTTGGCATCGTTAAGCAAAGATGTAGTAAATTGGCCTACGTAAGTGTAAAAATGGATAAAGGCATAACCTGAAAAATAAAAAGTACCATTGATATCTAAATCAATGCTTTTCAAATAAAAAGGGGTGGTTACTTTTGGACTAATAGAAAAGTAGCTATAATAAAAGAAAATCTCTTTAATTTATATTTTGGAATCTTGTGATGGTAACTAGTATTAAATTATTGCACTAATATGATTCATTTAAGTAGGAAAAGAGTTCATAGAGCCATTCAGAGGTTCACCAGAATGAAAGGTCACCAAGCTGTCTGTGGAAGACTGTGCACAGTAAAGTTATGGAGCAGTGACATTCAGTGGTTTCAAATACCTTGTTGGATCAGCTTTGAGCTGAAGAAATGTGAGCTCTGGTGAGTAAAGAAACACTGGCTAATGGGCACAGTGGTTGTAATGAGAAGAAGCCTTTGCCTTAAATCTGTGGGCAAATGAGCTGTTCCTCATTCCTCCAGTTTGATAAAAAGAAATAAGCCACAGTAGGACAGTGCAGATAGCTGGCCAGGATGCCTAACCAGTAGAGGCCCTGGGAAAATTCACACAAGTAGGTGTCCAAAACACGAGGACTGAAAACTGGAATTTGTAGAGAGTAGGTGAGTGTCTTGGTTTAACCCCAGCTGGAAATCAAGTACCACGCAGCTGCTCACTCCCTTCCTCTCAGCCTTCCCCTCTGCAAAGGAAAATCAGGGAGAAAAATGAAACTTGTGGGTCGAGTCGAGAACAGTTGTATAATAGAAACAAAATAAAATGTTAATAATTAAGATAGTAATAACAACAACATTAATAATAATAATGGTTATAAAGAATATGAGAGACAGAGAGGAATAAAACCCAAGAGAAGTGATGCACAATACTATTACTCAAAACTCACTGCTGCTGCCTAGCCCATTCCTCAGCAGTGATCAGTCCCCCTTCCAGCCAGCTCCCCTCAGTTTATACACTGAGCATGGTGTTCGATGAAATGGAACATCTCTCTGGTCACTTTGGGTCAGCTCTCCTGGCCGTGCTCCCTCATGGCTTCTTGTGCACCTGCTCACTGGCAGAGCAGCAGACTCTGAAAAGTCTTTGATTTACAGTAAACTCAATTTAGCAATAGCTAAATCATCAGTGTGTTGTTGATATTATTCTCACACTCAATCCAAAATATAGCACAGCACCAGATAAAAGAGAATTAGCTCTATCCCAGATTAAATCACGACAGAAGGAAAGGCGAAAGTTGACCCAAACATTAAAAGATTGTATTCTGGAAGTCTTCAAGCTTTCACTGAAAGTATTTACCTGATATTGGCAGGCATTCAGGTCACAGCTTAAACCTTAGGCTGAGATCTAGATGAGTCACGATCTTTGCATTTTATATGAAGTAGTCGGTGAACCTTCATGGAGGCTGACAGTGTGAAAATAGGAAAATCGCAGCCTGGCGTGAACTGCAGGTGAGCACTGAACTGTGTGAAAAAAAGGTTCACTTTCTTCTTTATTCATCCAGAACGTGATATGCCTAAGATGAGCTAATGAACTAGCAAATGCCTCAATAAAAAAGACAAATGAAAAGAAAGAGAACCATGTCTTTTTCTTTTCACAGCAGTTAAAATAGCCTCACACTGACTTTCTGATAGCAGCTCAGACATTGTACTGACATCAGTAAGTCAGATGAGATTAAAATTAAATAACGAATGAGAATGAGAAGCAGTGTAGCAGAGCCATTCAACATGACAGAAGTGCAGCATTTGAAGAAATAACACGCTTGAGTGATCCAGCAAATAACACTATCTGCTGGCAGTCAGTTGCACTGCTCAGTGGAGTTTGTGCTTTTGGTAATGAGTTTCCTTGGTGATTCATTGGCAGGTGATCCATGGAGGGAAACGTGGAAGAACAGCATGCAGTTCTGAGAAGCAGGTGGTATCCTCCTGTGATAAACACCGCTTCAGGATTGTAATAATGGTAGAGAAAATAGGCTAACAGAAAAGCCTTTCACAGCTCTAAAGACATTGAAATATGGTAATTTTAGAAACTAGATTTTTTACAAACTTTCAAGCCATATGGAGCATCAGATGTTTTACAACATCTACTTGTCAGTTTAAAGAGAAATGGTAAATTTGTAAGGCAAAATAACTGAAATTTGTAAGGCAAAATAACTGAGAAAAGTTTGCAGGGACTGTGCAAATGGAAAGGGAGATACTCTGGAATCCTTAGAACACCCACAAAGAGAAATTTTAACAGGCTTCATATTTTAAGTTGAAAAAAAATAAAAGAAAGGTAGATGATTTTGAAATTTTTGGTTGTCATGTTCTGATCACACCTTGTTTGATGGTGCTCACCAGCTCTGGTCACCCTTTTAAGTGAAATCCAGTTAACTTTGTGTCTTATATAAATTGTCTAGTATTTTTACATCACATATCTCTAATTGGATACATATGTGCATTGTGTGAGGCATATCTTTGACTTGATAACATTCAAGAAAATCTAATTTCATTCACATTTGATGGAGGTTGAATTCCTGAGAGGTATTTCCACCTGCTTAAGGAAAATTAAGGATTGGTGGCAGAAAAAATGCTGTACAGAGAGAACAGCCACAAGAAAGAGGATCAATAAAATATAATCTAAGATTGTCCAAATAGCTGCAGATTTCAGCTCAAGCAAAACTCTCATATTTGTTGATATTTTGCTGACTGTCTAGAGCTGTGTTTGTATTGATTAGTATCCATTTATTTATATTCCAAATGAACATACTTGAGCACCTTTAACTGAGAATTTTTACATATCTAAGTCGATTGTTGGTATTGACTACTTGATTCTATTTGCTCATACAGTTGTTTAATAACAAATGTGCAAGACTTAACAATGTATAAATCACCCAAGTAGTCAGGAAAATAATTGCCAGGGCTCAGTCTCTGATAGAAAATTCTAGGTATTTCACTAAATATTTCAGATGAATTAAGGGTTCTAAGATTTTCTTTCCTTTTCACTTGTTCATTCAATGTGGTTGGTACAAAATAGCAAGGTCATGGTTTTCAACATCCATTCACTTTTTAAGATAATAAAAAAAAATTAAGAATAATAATCCAGTCTTTTCTGTAGGTTAATAGGGGTTAATTTCAGAGAAAATAAAGTAAACGTCCATTTTTAATTCATAGTTGTATTCTTTTATATTTCTTTTATATATTTAACATTTCATATTTGGTTTTTCATATAGTGTCTTTTAAAAAATTATAGGCTTAGAGGTAGTAGTCTTGTTGCCCAAGTTTATGGCAGAGAAAACTCTTTCCTACAATTTTTTTTGAGTCTTTGTTTTATCCAGTTGTGGTTAATTTTATTGCATCCATGAAAGATACCAAAGTTTCTGAGAGCTCTTTTTCACAGCCATTATTTTATTCAGAGGCCATCCTCTGTTGCACATCACAAGGCAGCCACGGCAGCCAGAGTTGCTGTACAGCAGATGGGGTGGAATATGTGCCTAGTAGCCTGGATTGCTGTGGATCTGGAGGGAAATTCAGACAATTATGGGAAGTTCACACTAGGCTTTTCATTTTCTAGCACATCTCAAGCCCCCAGCCTTTCTGCACTTGTACTCAGTTGCACTTCCACATGCAAAGTGGTGGTCATGCAACCCCCATGGTCTAGGTCAGGAAATCAGTGCTTCTGAAAAATAAGAAAAGGGGAAAATTGTTTTCCAGCTGACCATCCCTGAGCCATCCAGCTGCATGAACTGTTGTGCCAGGAGAGTGACAGGGAGGATGAGAGGCTGAGAAGAGACCCAGGACAGAAAAGAAGGGAATCAAAAGGTGCTAACACCAGAACAGCTTTGGGAGTGAAGAGGTTATGGTTGGTTGCTTTATGATAAGCTGAATTTGTCTGTGGGTGACAGCTTTATTAGATTACAGTGGGCACAACATCCTAGGCTGATGAATAAAAGAATTATTTTTACTTTAAAATATAAGTGTAAAGTCTCCTTACATCCAGCTGATGTCAGTAGTGTATCAAATATTTTATTAGGCAATAGCTGTATAAAATATGACTAAAGAGAACACTTTGAAATCTTACTGCAGTGTACAGCTAATATTGTCACAAATGATGCTCTTGTTTATTGTCACAAATTCTGCCCTTGTCAGTAAAGACAGAGTGGGCCATGAAAACTAGAATTACTCTGTTGAGATGTATTTTCATCTAGCATGTTTATGTCTGGAAAAGTACTGCAGTTGTCTGTATTTGAAGTAAGTGGCTTACATCTTATGCTGATCTTAACTTTCTAAATAAAACTTGTGGGGTAATTGAGATTGGCATGCTCATTCATGAGAAAAAAACCCAAAACAACCCAGGGAATCTTGGCATTTACGCTTAAATTGCACATCTCGTATGTGGGATGTAACACAAAGCTGTGTTTCCCTACAACAGACCATGTGTTATGTTGCACTTCTAAGCTCTAGATGATGCCATGAATTAATGAGCACTCAGGAGTTTCATAGTAGAAACTTAATGTTGCTAAACACTCAGCATGATCCAAACACTAAAAATCCATGCCTGTACTCGTGGTCACATGTATGGCAATGTTCTTACAGGCTTTGATATAGCATTAATATAAACTTCCAAAACAAAGTGCCTACGCTTTGAAGATAACCCAGTGTCTTGCCTGGGAGACAGGAGCCTTTTGAGTTCCTGCAGTTTGCCAGGCTATTGGCAACAGGCAGTAATTTTTATTCGGGTAGCTAGCTCCCCAAGACTCGGTCCCGTACGCAAGGCTCTTTGATATTTGGCTGATTAGTCTAACATGATGTAAAATACCATTTATTAAACACAGAAAATAACAAACATACATACATAGAACAGATTGATATACATACACATGCAATGAATGCATAATTGCATAACTATAATAGCTAAAATGCAATTATGGGGTAAATGCTTGTTTGAACTATAAAAGTAGTGAAAAATGCAAGCTAAGAAAGGTACCTATAAGTTAGCCGGAATAATACAATTTAGGAAACCAATGATCTTACCAAAATCCAATTTTGGTGCTGGGATACATTAGAGTCCGCTCTCAATCTTGCAGGAAGTTACCACAGAGCTTGCATCCAAGCTCTGGGGAGTTTTCCCTCATGCTTCAGTATCCATGTAGAAAAGCTTCTACCTTTTCTGAGATTTCGTGAGCTTTTTATAGGATAAAAAAGTGTGGATTTGTGGTCACTAAAAATTTCTCACATTCTCTCTACATTCCACAGGGTAGTGTCTTTTCAGACTTTCAGTCACCGCCACCACCAGGTAGCCCTGATTTAGGCTATCAACCTAATCTGAGCCATCCATTTCCTGGGACCGATCAGGGACAGAAGGAAGTGGGGGGGGGGAGCATCCTGCCACACCCAGAAAGTCTGGCTTCACTTGTTATTGTATGGAACTTCAAAGTCAAAATGAGTAGCAGGGGGTGTTTCACAGAGTGGTGGGGAAGCAGAGGACTATTAAACAGGCTCAGGTGCCTTGGGAAACGCTTGCCTTGCAGGCTGGGTTGCCCCTCCGCCTTCCCCAGAACAGCAGTTTATTTTGTAAACGGTTTGGTTGAGTGCAAGTCACAAGCAGTTGTGCTCACACACGAGAGAAAAGTGTAGTGTGGGTACAGGTGGGTGGGTGAGAGGTGGGAGGTGTTGCTTGTATGTCACCTGTGGAAGCACACCACATCACCTAGATACGTTGTCTTTACAAATATAGATAAAAGCACGGGAACATTCATATTTAACTATTTAACATTTTAAATGCCTGTTTAGAGAACAAGGAAAGCAAATTGGCAAAGTACCAGTCACTGCAAGGACCTCAGCACCTTGTCAGCTGGGTACCATCAGTGTGGTCTGAGCATCATGAACACAGCTGGCAGGCTCCAGCAGCTGTGGCCAGCAATGGGTGCTGATCTGTCTGCACGTCTTTATAGAAATATGATGTTCGTGTTTGGTTTGTAGACCTCTAATTCAAGGCTACAAACTATTTAGTTAATGAAATCTGTTGAAAGCCAATACATCCCCAACTCCATCACTTTATCCCCTTCATTTTCATGAGGTAGTTTTACTTTTCTGACATTAATTTATTCATGTAAGCATTTATATGACACATCAACAGCATAGCATTACACTGCTTGCCAAATGACAGAATGTGACATAAGAAAAACTACTTTGGTGAAAAGCTAAGGGTTTAATAGCCCTTTGATGATGATGGAAGTTATTATTCAGAGTAAGAAAGTGTTTCAGAATGAGGTTTCTGGAAATTAAAACACTAGGTGGTACAGCCATCTTATTTAATTTAAAATCTTTTCATCACAGTGAACACATTTCCAATTCAGTAGCAGGCATCTAATGTTCTATGATGTTCTGTGATGTTGGTTAATGATTTCTCAGATATTCCATATTCACCAAAGCTTTTCTCTTTACATCTGTTCTGTAGATGAATTTGCATTTTAATTAAAGTGTTTAAGTGAGTGATATTAAATAATTTTCAATATCTCTAATATGTTTTTAAAACACTGAATTTAATCCATTTTATGACATTAAATTTATGATCAATGTATGTTTATTATTTTCCAGTTTATTTAATAGTTGCTCTATTTTAATTAAGAACTTTAAATTTAATGTTTTTAATTTAAATTAATATAATATAAACTACATTGTTATAGCATAACTACTATACTCTCTGAAACACGACTTCTTGAATCTTTACAATTCTGTTCTTACAATGTGACAAAAACCTAAAGCCTTAATTATAAGCCTCATAAAGTACAGCATTTCATAAAAATTTGTAAGTGATAAATAAAATACATTACATCTATCACTTCAAGAGGTTTTGTTCCATCTCTTTCTTAGTGACCCACTCTAAGTGGCAAAAGCATAAAGCCATAAACAGACGTTGATTAGATGGTAGAATAGCAGAGAAAGACAGAGAACTACCATTTAGAGTTAAATATATAATTACTATACATTTTCTGGTTTTCTGGCCCTAAAGAAATGCTCTAAAGACTGCCTCTTTCAGTTTCTCTTCTTCAGGAAAGCTCTAACTAGGTTCTCCACAATTTTTTCTAGAGATCCAGCAAGATGAGCACATCATGCCTACTCTTGTTGTTTTCATCTTAAAAGCTTTAATTCCACACAACCTTTCCTTGAAGGACTTTTCTTTATTTTTTTTCCCTATCAGTGTGTCAAAGATCACTTGTGTTCTAGTGAAGAGTTCTGCCAACAAAGAGACAAAAATTATTCTCTTATTGAAACAAAGAAGGAAAACAGTAACATTTAAGGCAACTCACTTGTAAAGTTCTCACTTTGCATTCCCATTAGGAAATAAGGTTTGCTCTACAGCTGATGTTCCTATGTGCTTTAGTGGGTCTTCCCAGAGCAGATCATTTGTGTGTCTTGATCCCAGCTGGTCTGTTTACCCCGTGATGACAGACTCACTAACGTGTCAGTAAGGCTCATTTTTACCATTGCTTTGATTGTATAAACACAGTTCTTCCCTTTCTTTCTCTAACCTTCTAGTGTGTCGCTGCTTAATTTTTCAAAAGGCGCATTCCATCATGCAAAGTGGATTTCTTTTAACACAATGTTAACTTGATTCAAAGTCATTCAAGCAAAGCACAGAAGCAGAACTCAGAATTATCTTTCAGTCTTATAGTATGCTTACCTAGCACCTTGTGCCACCAGACCAAAAGTTGCCATCAATAAAACTGCACTGCTAACAAGAAGTCTAGGTTTTCAAAATTGAATTTTGTAATCTTCTTAGACTGGTGTGATCACATACCATTGTATCAGCCTTTTTCATGCACAGTTATGAGCTGCATAAAACATTTCCTCCAGAAATGTCTAGTATTCTTACAGGTGGAGTGATTTGGGTAATGTTTGATCTTAGTTGTCGTACTTCATTAAGCATGGAGTGTAACTTTTTATGTCTTAAAAAAAAACTGAATAACATTTATTTTCTAAATAAAATCAAATTTCAGGTGCAAAAATATGCTTGTAAGTGGTGAAAGTTTTTTTGTGTATGTTAGGAATTCCTTACACTATGATATGGTATTTGTGAAAATGGGGATGAGAAAACTAAATAAGCTTTTATTGCAATACATTTGTTTTATGTTTTGAGGGAAACATGGATCAGACCTGCCATTGTCTTATGTGTCCCAGAGTTAACCTGGAGCAATTCAAGAGGTTGTGTGTTTCATGCTGCTGCATCAACTTCTTCTTCCCCAGATTAAATCTCAAAAGGAGGTATTGGAAGCCTGGGTTGCTCCATAATCTTGTGTTACGCTGATATTCAGTGCCTTCTTTTTCTGTTTCTCAAGTGGTAACCTCCTCAGCAGTCAGAGTGCCAGAGATAAGGCCTTTGGACAATTGGATTGCGATGACTTACTTGCTGTCCATGTTTAGGGTGATATTTGAATTTGTGCAAATCTGCCTTGATATCTCCTTCTGCCTACATGCTCAGCAGTAACAAATTTAACTCTAAATATAGACTGTTTTTAGAAGAGCCTAGTTATAAATTATTTTGACAGAGAGTATAGAATAGGTCATATGACCAGATAGTATTCAACTGAAAGAGGTATGAGAAAAAAGAAAATAGGAATTTTTCTTCCTGTTCCCTCTCCCATTGATCTTTGGATTAGCATCCAAAGTGAATATTTGAAAGCAAGCAGGGAAATTTCCATGTTAAAGTAAGTAGGTTTAGTTTTTGTTCTAAAAAAAGTTAGTTTAAGGCTTCCAGTTACAGCAAATTAATTATAACATCTTGTTAAAAAATAAAACAATGGATATGAATAAATTAAATTTTTTTTCAGGTTTAGAATAAAGCCAGCTTTTACACTTTTTTTTGCCAGTATTTACAGTGTTCTTTTACTCTGTGCTATTAGCAAGTATAAAAAAATGCATTAAAAAAATGGAAAATCAGTGGATCCATAATTTTTGTCTTTCCTGAGAAAGGTTTAAAAATCTGGTTTACTCTAGGAAGGCATATTAGGAAAGAAATATGTGGAAGAGATTAAAAAGAGAACAAAAATTAAAATTGACAGACAATCTTGGTATGTATATGAAGAGAGTGTTAAAAAATAAAAAAATTGGCCCAGAAAACTTTTTTTTTGGGTCCAAATTATTTTCTAGCAGTATTTTACTTTATAACAGTTAATATAAGAATGATTATAATACCATTATATAATAATATAATGCAAAATAATAGTGATATATTATACTGATTTACAATAGGATTTGAAAACCTAAGGAACTTCTACTTTTTTACATAATCAGCAAAATATTTAAGTTCTTTGAAGCAGAGTCAAAGCAGAAACTATTAAAGCATATTGCTGAACATTTTCGCATTCAGCTCTGCTGTTCTAGCAACAGGCTTAAGAGGGCAGCAGAGAAGCTCCTAGAAGTAAAAATATTTTTATTAGGAAAGAAATACGAACTAATAACCACTTTCAGTGGAAAGATTGATATTATAAAGTGACTGAGAAATAATGATTGGAAAGCTAATTGATAGAAAATTCCTGAAAATGTGTTTTTCTACTGTCAGAGTCATCTTCCTGCTGCCTATTACCAATAATAGGATTACTGGAATACAGGCAAATAATACTGTTTACCGTATGGTCATGCTGAATGAAAAATAATGAGACTTACAGCATCACAGAAGATTTGTTGAATAAAGTGTATAAGTAATACTGTGAAGAAGGATCAGACCCCCAAGGTTCTCTGTTGTAGGAAGACTCATTTGGACACCATGTTCTCTGCTCTTTAACAGGGTGGCTCTTGCTGCCCTAAACTGGGGTCTGATTCACCTGCAAGGTGAGGAATGCTCTGCCAAAGTCCCATTCTTAGCCTGGCAATTAAGATCCCATCATAAAGGAGCTACAAACTACCAAACGGAAATGAATTTCAGCCCCATCTTTTCCTGGATCGCTGCTTAACTTACTCAGTTACTGTGCAAAACAAACTTGCTACTTTTCTTCTCCCTCCATCCTGTGTTTGGAAAGTCAAGTGCAAGTGGATTACTGTACTGGGTTCTGTCCCCAGCTCTGAGTGGATGATGCTTTTCCTTCACCCCCTCCAAAGCACAGCTGAGCTTGCTGGGTTCCCTGCAGTCCCACATGTGGGATCCAGCAGGTTTAAAGTGCCTCCTGGCTTGGGCAATCAAATTGCTTTTTGAAAGATTGAGCATCTCCTATCTAAATGGTGAGTTTTACACTTTGAGTTCAGCCTAAACAATGTGCCCTGAAGCCATGGATGTATTTGTGGTTAATCAGGATTTAAACACAAATCTGCCTCTGGAGAGAGGCAGTGCTTAGATCATTAGGCCAGGTTTTTCTTTGTGAAAATTATATAATTTCTTTGTCCAGTTTCTGTGCCATGACCAGAGTATACATTAATGGAGTTATGATTACCAAGGCTGACAGATTAGTATATTTTAAAACCAGATAAGGTACTCTGAGGTGTTGTTTTACGACTAGGAATGAGCCTTTCGTGACCTTAATCCTATAAAATGCTGCACCATAGGAGAGCAACCCGTCAGACTTGAGTTGACTCAGTGAAGTGCTCCCTCTGTTTCTGACTTCCTTCTGTGCCAACCTTAGGAACACATCCTTGTTTCAGCATCTTATTGGGGTAGCTCAAGTCTTAAGGCTGTATCTTTCTTAAACCATTGACTGTATTCTTAAACTCACCCAGTAGTTTCAATTTACCATCACTGAATAGACTGAGAGACACCTATGATAAATTAGCTCTTCAAAGATTTTATTTTTAACTTTTTAAAACTATTTTAAAAATTTTTAAACTCCTTGCAACTTCAGTTGACACTTTAATGTTTGGACACAATTCATCTCTGTTTTCCCTTCTGATGCTGCTCATGTATCATGACTTGTCTGATGCTGTATCTTTAGAGCAGCTGTACAGTAAAGTGGACCTTGCTTTTTACAACAGCTCCTGGAAACTTGAGTTTGTGTTGAAAAACAGTAAGCAGGAAAAAATGGAAATTATTCTAGAGAAAGAGAAACTGACTCAAAAAATAGTTAGAATACAATAGACTAGAATTCAGATTTTTCTTCTACATAGTAAAACAGCATGGTAATTCTAAAATTTGAGCTCACGGGGGGGGAAGAAAAAATTCTTAATGTTGAGAAGTAAGGAATTACCTTTTCTGGGTATGTTTTGCCTGTTCTCATAAAATGTAAATACTGTTAAGGAGATGTTGAATATGAGAAGCGTCACACAGCTATCTTACAAATGCATCCCATGGTAAACAGTTGCTTTTGGTCATACTAACGGAAAAAAATTGTTCATTGTTGATTTATGGTGGTTTTTACTTTTTTTTTTGTTGTTGTTGTTTTAGTATAATATCAGAAAGCAAAGTTTCTATAGCTCCAAAGTTTAGAGGAAAATGATAAATGAACCTATATAAGTTTCATTCAAATTCAGGAATAAAATGATTGTATTTTTTTCAGCAAAATTACTAAAGAAAAGGAATTTTCTGACATTAATTTGAATCAATTTTTTAACGTTTCTTCTGTAGTAGTACTGTTTGTAATTTGAAATTGTTCTGTACTGTTCCTAAATAAGTAATACATCAAGGGAACAGTGTTTGAGCATTCAATAAATGTAATTAAATGGTATTCTGCTCCCTGCATGGTTCCAGAAGAAGTTGTTTCTTTGGGCCAGACCATGGCAAGATGCTGAAGTAACATTCAGACATCAGTGATAAAGGTGAAACAGCTGGAGCTGGGCTGCTAGAGCTGCAGTCTGTGCTCTTACCTAAACCTGTGTGGGAATTGTGCTCATACTTCTGCTACCTAAACACTTGTTGAAGGAGACGTTTACAGCCCCACTGCCTGCCCTGCATGCCTGCTAGCAGGCAGTCTGGCAGCTTTACACACTCCTTCTGCTCAGGGGGCTTTGAATCAGTGCCTCACAGGAGACCCCAAGTCTTTTGTGAACACAGCACATGCCATTGCACAAAAGCAGATGAGAAGCAGCGAGAAAAGCAGAAACCACTGCAGTGTGTTCTTGTGGGGTTGGTCCTGGGTCTCTCATTAGAGGCAGAAGAGAGGAGGATGTTTTACTTTGGACATCTCTGATCTATGTAAATGATCCATGTAAACATGGCTCTTATAAGCTGGTTATGAATATCAATGTGTACAAAAGCCCTCTATGATTGTGAAGCCTCAGAACACATCACGGGGCTTATTTCACAGAGCTAATGAAGCCATGGGAGGCTGAGAGCACAAGGACCCACTTTATGTTTGTTGGAGCTCTCACTGGTGTGGTCTTAGGTCATAGCTGCTGCTCTGAGGTCTCCCTTCTGACCTTGCTGTAATTCCTACGTGAAGTACAGGTTGCCAAAAGTACTGAAAGGGTATTAGCTTTCACTGCACTGTTGGAAAATCAGTTTGATAAATGGAATCAATGAAAAACTGTGTTGGTGTTGGCTGGGGTGGAGTTAATTTTCTTCTTAATAGCTGGTGTAGGGCTATGTTTTGGGTTTGTGCTGAGATCAGTGTAGATAACACAGGGATGTTTTAGCTGTTGCTAAACAGTTCTGACTCAAAGCCAAGGCTTTTTCTATTCGTCACAACACTCCACCCACGAGGAAGCTGGGGGTGCACAAGGAGTTGTGAGGTGGCACAGCCAGGACAGCTGACCCCTACCGACTGACCCGAGTGCTAATCCACGCCGCAGGGCAGCAGGCTTAGCATATGCAGCTGGGGGAAGAAGGAGGAAAGGGGAGGTGTTCCAAGTCATGGGGTTTGTCTTCCCAAAACGCTCTTAAGTGTGATGGAGCCATCCTTTCCTAGAGATGGCTGGACATCAGCCTTCCCATGCAGTATGGTGAATTATTTCATTGTTTTACTTGCTTACATGCATGGATTTTGCTTTACCTGTTTCACTGTCTTTATCTCCACCCATGCGTTTTCTCACTCTTACATTTCCGATTCCTTGATCCCACTGAGGGGGGCAGTGAGCGAATGGCTGTGTGAGGTTTAGTTGCTGGCTGGGCTTAAACCATGACAATCACATAATAGTGCTATAGTTGACTTTTAGGTAGATAATATCTGTCATTTAATACTTCAATAATAAATACCCTTTATATTATTGATTACCTTACAAAGTCACCAGAATACAATACATGTGCTACAAAAATTGTTTTCCTAGTACTAATACTGTTTTCTTCTAAATGTTGCTTCAAAATTCAGTTCATTGGATTAGGTTTTCCTCTAAAATGGCATTGTTTTATTGTGAGTAGGGTTGATTTTTTTCTTTTCAAAAGAACTACAAACGCCATATTGCACACATAACCAATCTTATTTGTTCATTATAATTTCAAGGGAATAGATACCCCAGAGATATGAACCTAGGAAAGTATTAGTCAATTAAATAAAAAGTATGCTTTTGTCAGATACCACGTGCATTAATAAAAGGTAATTATATTGACTGAAAATAAGTAAAAGCTCCATCCAGAAGACATGTACATTTTTTCCATCTCTCTCAATAACAAATGGCTTTTAATACAGTGGAAAATTACTAGGCAGGTCTGAAATAACTAAGCAATTACTGAAGGCTTTGTTTAAAATTCCTCAAGAGAATGTCACAAAGAAAATGATTACCATTATTTCAACAATGAATACAGTACAGAGGTTTCACATGAAAAATAAGCTCATATTTAGCTATCAATTAGCAGCTTTTGATACTTTGAAATTGTTTCAGCATTAGGATGTTAATTTACTTACCTGCCCAAATATGCCTGAAGAAAAATGGGAAGAAACTTGAGTTCTAAACTACTGCACATTGAGTGAGAATATTGCAGGGGAGGTTGACTCTTGTTCAAAATAGTCAATCTACTGGACTTCTTATTTAGATCACCTGAAAGTCTGGCTTAGTGGCATGTGGATTTTCCTCCTGCATGTGAGCTATCAGATATATTTCCATTCAAGGGAATAATATAGGAATAATTTAATATAGGAATTAAAGTAAAGGGAGTGGTAAACTGTTGGTCTAATTATTTTCGTTAGAAGTCAGATTATGAGCTCAAAAGTAGGTTTAAAAAAGAGACAAGGAGTCTTTATTTTGGCTTTTTGTACCAAATGCCTTTTGTAATGAATGCTATTGGGCAAAACGGAAGGTCTGTTCTCAGTGCTGCAGGGGTCTTAAAGTATATCTACATCTAGCATGTAGAAAACATTACTTTCAAATTCAGAGAGCTAAACCTTAGGTCCCCACTCCTGCTTCTGTAGCATCAGCATTCAGTGCTGGGACATAACAGAAAGGGTCAAAAGTTCCTGCAGAGGGTGCAGACTCCCAGACTGTTACCAAAGTGTTTCAACCATTAACAAAATTGAGCTGTAACCTCGCTATAACTGAGGATAGGTTTTTTTCTGGGCCACTTAGCACACCTGTGAATACCTGGAGCTCACAGCAGTGGTGGACCCTGGCAGCAATGTCAGTGGCAGAACCCTGTGCAGGACCAGGTTAAATGTTTATCTTTTCTTTTGAGTGAAATTGCCTGGTGGACAGCCTTAGCACACACCCTGTGATTTTAGCTGGCAGGAGAAAGATTGCCAAAGCTCCCAGCTAAATATGAAACACTCATTTTCACTTTGATTAAACCACCTCTATGCTCACTAAGGTAGGAATCACACATTATTATGATACTACTTCTCCAAGTAATGCACATCACACCTAAATTTTATAAAGATGATTTCCACTTTCAGCGAAACACCCATGTTTCCAATTTGCTTGAACACCTGCTGTGATTTAATGCTCACCTCTGTAGGCTCCCAGCTATTCAGTATCTGCCTTAGTTGCAAAAAGCAGTAACTATAAAAGCCAGTGAAGCTAGTGGGAAAATAAAAAACTTAAAAATTACAGAGCAGAGATGTATTTGTGACACAGTCAAGAGCAACTCACGACATGCTCCCTTATCAAGATTTGACATGCCCTGTGATTTTTATCACAAGTAAACAATGTCTTCAGTATTGAATATAAAAGCATTTTGACTTGTCAACAGCAAATACCTAAAATTATCACAGCCTTATTGTGAGAGAGAAATGTCCTCTTGATGTCAAAAAGTTGGCCTATGTCAAAAAGTTAACTATCAGCAAGACCTAGATCTGTAAAAGCACTGCCATGCAAGCAAATCTGGTTCTAAAAATGTACACAGAACAGTTATCAGGGAAACATTTTAAATGGCTTTTGAAGTTTTTGTGTGTGTATGTGTTTCAGCAGAGAGTTAGGCCCACAAAGTCTACCATCAGTGCTACAAATCACACTGATAAAAGCTTCTCATTTAAAGTGAGGCTTGGATCTCTTCACAAGAGGGAATATTCCAACAGAAGAACAATAGAAGGAATGAGGTTATAGGTCTGTTTTACTTTTTAAATGTTTTCTGTCATTACCTCAGACAACCATTTCTGTCCATACATATACTCTTTCTTCTGCTCTCTGAGAAAAGAAAAGCTAGTTTTTTCCTTTTATCTAATTGGCTTTATAATACTGTAAAGTGGCATGTTTATGTACTGCCATATTTTCAAACCTTGTGTATCTCTTTTTGGTTTGATTGTATGAGTGAACAAGTGTTTTCTCCGCAGAGGTTTAGGTTTTCTTCAATTTTTTTTCCCCCAAGTATTTAAACGATGGATATGCATGTAGAAGACAAAAACAGACAAAGGAAATGCCATTGCTTCCTTTGTCTCATTGGGTCGTGCTCTGCTTTAAATGTATTTAATCTGGAGAGAACCAAAGAGGTAAAAGCTAATTTAATAGCTATCAAGGGAAGAAAGCTTGCAAGAAAGACTGCAGTTTAGACTGAAATCTACTGAAGGGGAAAAAAAGGAAGAAAAAAAAAAAGTAAAACAGTGTGTCTAAGACTGAGGGTTCAGCAACTCTAAGAAAATTTTCTGATTTTCTGTCTAAACTTGTTCATGGGCAGTTTAATCACTGCTTCTTCCTTCAGTTTAAATAGCTTATCTCTCTCCCCTGTATATATCATCTTCATTCAACTATTGCCAGAGTTAGTATCTTTACCCATCACTTTGCTATAACAAGCAAGCCAGCCTTCCTGACCTCTCACAAAGGGGAAGTCTGCAATGTCTGTGTCTTCATGGAAAAGAACAGGATTTCAAAGAAAAAATAAGTCTTCTTCTTTTCACCTCTTCTGATACAGTTGAAGCTAATTTTTCTTGGACTTATACGGACAGAGATGTGTACTTGTTTTTATATTATAAAGTGGTAAATTCTCATTCCTAGGATCACAGAATGATTTGGGTTGGAAGTAGCATTGAAGATCATCTTGTTCCAGCCCCACTGCCATGGCCAGGGGCACCTTCCACTAGAGCACATTACTCAGAGCCCCATTCAGCCTGGCATTGAACATTTCCAGAGATGGAGCTTCCTCAGCTTCTCTGGTCAAGCTGTTCCAGTGCCTCACCACCTTCACAGTGAAGAATTTCTTTTTTATATCTAATCTAAACATGTCCTCTTCCAGTTTAAGGACACCCCTTGTCCTATCACCATGTGCCCATGTACAAAATCCCTCTCTGGCTCTCTTGGAGGACCCATTTAAGTACAGGGATGCTGTTCTGAGGTCTCCCCAGAGCCTTTTCCAGGCTAAACCACCCCAAATGTCTCTTGGTGTTGTTGGCAAAGTGGTTGAGGGTGCACTCAGTCCCACTGTCCATGTCACCAACAAAGACCTTACACAACACCAGTCCCAACAGTGACCCCTAAGGAACACCAGTTGTCACTGGTCTCTTAGACATTGAGCTGTTGACATCTGATTGTGACCATTCAGCTAATCCCTTATACCAGGTGGTCATCGGTCAAATCAATGTCTCTCCAATTAAGAGACAAGGATGTCATGCAGGACACTGCCAAATACTTTGCACCAGTCCAGCTGCTCTTCCTTTATCTACAGTGCTGTAACCCCTTCACAGAAGGCCACAAAATTTGTCAGGCACAATTTTCCCTAAGTAAAGCCATGCTGGCTGTCACCAATTACCTCCTTATTTTCCATGAACTTGATTTTAGTTTCCAGGATTCTTCACCAGCTTTGAAAGCATTCTGTGATGTTTATACTTTCTTCTTGTCTGTGAGTTCCTCTCCTTGCATGTTCTATAATCAAATATTTCTAATATATCTTCTTGCGCTATTTTTTGCAAAGGTAATACTTCTACAGGTTTTCTTTTATTGGAAGTACAGGCAGAGCTTCTAAACCCTTAACCTTCAGAAATATTATTGGAAACAAATTCGCAATTTACTGAGATTTCTTGTACAATATCAATTAACTGATTTTCACTAAGTATTTGAAAAGGCCTTGTAACTCCACCAACTTCCTGACCTCAGCTAAGAATCCTGTGGAAATAAAATGAAAAGAGGTTTGTCCTAAAGGAAATATCCCTAAATTTATGCACTTTTCTTGCTATAGTATTCATGGTGCTTAATATAATTTTATTCTGTGTATTTTGATTTCAGTAATTAATTTAAAATGATGACTTCTGTATTATTTCTGTATATATGCTTAACCTTGAGTATGCCAGGGATCCTACAGGAATGGCTCTGAAAAGATTTATTCTTTCATGGCTGTCAACCTGCAGATTCAAGTTTCAAGGAAAAAATATCTGAATGCATCTAACCTGCATTACTAATTCATTAATAAATGTTGTAGGCTACAATCAAATCTAAATGCTAAGTACTTATGAGATAATCAGGAATAGTTATCTGCTAGAAGCTAGTACAATACAGAGCCATTTCTTCCAATTAATTTGAAAAAGTCAGAAAACAAAAATAGGTTATCAGGTCTTCAAGGGTACAACACTGTCTTAACTATCTCAGGTGTTACTTGAACATTTTCTACCCTTTAGTGAAAAGTTAATCTTGCAGAAAAAGGTTGAAGAAACTGCTCTTTAAAACTATGAATGATGACAAACTGGGTAAGAAGTTTATTTCTACTGCTACATATAAATTTACTCGTGATTATTTCTCCCATCCCAGGTTTCCATTGGTCCCTGATGTGTAGTTACAAGGTTTTTTATAAACTTCTTGGTATTAATTTCCTGGTTTTACACAGTCCTTGCCACGGCAGAAGGAAAATGAAACAATTTTTGATTGAAAAGAACACTTCAGAGAAAAGAAAGTCATGGCTGAAATTCTGACAGATCCTTCAAGTAAAAGAACTGCTTAATGTTCTATGTTTTATGGGCAAAGTTAGCTGAAATGCATATGGAAAAGAGGAGGTTGAAAGTATTGTTACAACTCTTTGGTTAACAATACCTTTTTTGGTCTTTGTTCTGTACAGTGTTGGTCAGTTTAGCATGGTAATATAAAATTATTTCTCTGTAACTAAGAGGGGTCCAAACAGAAGTACCAAATCAGTACTGAGGGAGAAAAAACCCACGTATCCATCTTCTCATATCACAAGTGCCTACACAAGAGTTAGTATTTATTAAACAAGCAAACCTTCAGATTCACAGATTTTCCTAGAGATTTCATGGCCTGGGAGGGAGGAAAGCAGAGAGTGCCAATAACTGAAGGAAGAGCAGAGATGAAACAGAGTCAGAAATGATTGAGAGCTGAAGAAGAAAGGTGATTTGAAGCATGGATTGGTTCATTACCACCACTTTTCTCCAAAGAGTCTTCCTTCCTACTCTCAAAACAGCAGGCACAGACCTCTTTCTTGTTTAAACTGATTTCAGTATTGGGGAGGAGAGATAAGGCTTTGCTGTCTTCTGAACTTCACTCTCTTTATGTGAAAAAGAGTTTTATAATTACATTTTTGAGAAGGAAGACATAAGCAGGACCCTTTTTCTCTACTGAGCTTGTTTCTATAGAAATTGTTAAGTAAGTGATGGAAGGGAGCAGTGTATCATCCTTTCTTTACCCAGCACAGCACAAGCCACATAGATGTGAAGAAACAGGATGCTGAGCTGAAGGGCTCTCTCTCCTTCCTTCAATTCAGAAGGTAATAGGGAGCAGCAGGAGATACAGCTCTGCATCATCTTTTTTTCCTGTCAGAGATGGTGTCAACTAAATATATGGAGAAAGTGAGAGGAAGCAGAGCACTCAAATCCTTATTTCCTTCGATTCTTTGATCTAGGAGTGAGGAAAGGATCAGCTTTTCTCTCAGGTTCCTGAATTTCCAAATACTTGTGCTAACAAGCTTATGGAGAGCCCTGGGAGTGCCAGCAGCTTGGGTAATTGCACACTCTTGTGCTGAAGTGCAGAGACTGAGCAGAAATACTTGAGAGGGAAGTTTGTGTGGTTGTGATCAACCTCTCTCTGAATTCTGGTATTTCAGCTGATCCAGATATAGCTCTCTTTTGTGAGTCTCTCAGCTAGCAAAAAATTCCTTTGATTTGAAATCAAATTGGTTCTTGCTTTTCATATGCATGCTCAGTGAGAGCTGGCGTTACTCAGAACCCCTGCAAATGTGCCAGATGCCACTGCTAGTCCCTATTGTCAAATATAAGATGGAGCTGTCATATATATTTCAGTTTTTCCTGGCCAGAGTCAGCTCAAGAAAAAGTAGTGATGTATTGACTTAAACTCCTGTTTCCAGTATTTGCTCAACATTTTAACAGCTGGGGTAATATCTGGCTTTCAGGAGCAAGAGAACATTTTTGGAGCTTCCAGATAGTGGTGCCTGATACTCTCTATCTCTTCTGTTTTCTTTTATTTATATCTTGGTGGGGGGTTTTCTGTTTGTCTGTTGTTTGTTTGTGGCTTGTTTTTAAAAAAAAAAAAAAATTATTTTTTTCTTTCATGGGTATGGACCAGTAAACTAAGAACTGAAATGATAGCAGATTTTGTTTCTGTACTTTCCACACAGAATCTGCAGTGCAAATCTCCCCTCACATCAATGTTATAACATTATGACATCCTTCCAGGAACATTTGTCACTGAGCACCAACAAAACACTGCTCTTTTTCTCTGGCCTCCAAACCCAGGAATTATATTGTGTTGCCTCCTTCCCTAGGATTTCATGGCTAGGAGACTTATAAAATGGAACAACTGAATTTGAAACTTGAATCTGTCAGTCAGTCGTTGACTTGAAATCAAACTAATGTTTTGTTTCTGCACAGTAGAAAATAAAGTCATTAACAGTCAACAAAAATAAAGCACTTTTCATAAATAAATGATTTCTTGTTCTGTATTAGATTATGGGCACATTTCAGTGTTTAACCACTCTAAAACTTTTCATTAAAATAAATCTTTCTAACCATGTATAATGGTACAATGAATTAAAGAACAAGATTTCTGCTGTTACTCAAATATAGCTACCTCCTTAACCATGCAGCATAGGTCAAATTTGTTTGATACAAAATGTTTTGAAGAGTTAGAAAGAAATCAGAGTAGCCTTAAATTTTGGTATTAAGGTTGTCCGACATACAATAAAAAGTGTCCTGGAATACTTCCTGTCTTATTGTCACATTGCTGGCACATGGTTTCTCCAGATTTCCAAGGAGAATTTACATTAAGAGCCTTACTTGTCTTTTTCACTGACATTTAGAGAAGAAACAATTTGGTATTACTACACCACCACCACCTTGCTGCACTACTGCCATGGTCCCTCCTCAGTCAGGAAAAAGTGTGCTGTCAATATACAGGTGCAAGGGCCTGGTTAAAGTACAGTCTAAAAAGCCTGAGAAATGGATGACCCCACCTTCTATTCCAAACAGGGAACATCAGCAATTAATGTATGCACTTTAGATTTTTTTTACTAGATACAGTGATTTCCAGTGCCTAGCCAAATTCCCAAGACAGGTATGGACGTACAGAGAAAATGACAAGGTACTTACAAAGCTATCCTGAATTGGCACTGAAAACCTGAAAGATAACAGAAAAAAAGACATTTTTAAATCTTGTTTTCATTTTTTCCAGCATTTCCACTCCCCTCCCCCCATCCATGTATGGGAGACATAACATTAAAGTTTAAGTTTTACTGGGAGACAAAATGAATTCATCCTTCAAGTTCTACAAGAACTATGCTCAGAAGGGACTAGGTAACTGTAGATTGTTATTAAGAACAGTAGCTGATGTTATTAATTGTATGTGGGAAATGTGGTGATAGGGTCGTGAGAGAGTTGTAGTTTTGAGAAGTCCTTGAAAAGTGGGACCACTGCTTTTCAGAAGCTCATCCAAAGTAAGATTATCAAAATATTTAAATATTACCTGTGCCCTCTGCTCGTTTTCAGGATTTAGCATTTCCCAAAGCAAATAATGCAAAATAGCTGCAACACATTAATTAGCACCAACCAGCACTAGCTGAAGTTAAATGATGTTTTATTGCCTCCATGTGAGTAATATTTTAGCCTTTGGCTAACAAAAAAAAAACCCCTCAGTTTAGTTGGAAAAGATTTTGTTGTCATGTAAAAAGCAAGCAGCTTTTCTGGCAATAAATCTGAAAAATTTGCTTTACTAATGATCTGCCATTCTCTTTCAGCAGTATGAGTTAGATTGAAGTGTGCATGAGGATTAGCTACTTTTAGGACATGGCAGCTAGTAACTCAGTTGCAGGGAGATCCTTAAGCTTGCATATTATTACAACAAATTTAATTCATTTTCATACATATATATATATCAGCAACAAACCTAATTTAAAAATCAGAGTTTATGTAAAAAATGAACAGCAAGCAAAGGTCCCTTGCTGTGAATGATTGCATTATTTACAGTACTGCTTCAGGTATAACCAGCATTATTTGTCTTTCTGACATTACCACAATGATATGATATACAGTATGCTAATATGCTTATCTTGGGTTATAAGATATTATTAGTCCTTTGTTTCTTTCAGTCTCTTAATTAGTGACTTGTTTAAAGTCATCCATCTTTGCTCACATTTATGCAAATATTCCAAATTATTAACAATAGCATCAATAGGGTCATGTTTATCTGCTTTTTTTTCAAGAAAATATTTTTCTAAAAGCCTCATGAAACCATTCTTGTTTACATGAAGCAGAAACTTATTCTGTTAATAAATCTAGATGTTTTGAAGAGCAAAGAATTACTGCCTGTGAATTTAAATTATACATATGTGCTGTGTCAATAACACATAAATTAACACTTCCATCAATTGTACATCAGTATTTTCACAGAATACGTTAGAGTGGCACAGAAAATAAGCAGTGCTTACAGAATGGCCAGCATGCAGCTAAGTGACTATGTATTTATATTTTTTAATCACAAATGATCCTATTTGCATTGAATGAAAAAGGAGAAAATAGAAGAAAAAAATATATAAATCTATAAAATATCTATTTTCTAAAGACTGGTAATTTCCTTTCAGTTGTGTTTGTGTTCATTGATGATCAATGAGGAACTGGAACGAGGTCAGAAATCCCTTCCCCTCTCCTGGAGAAGGAGGTACCTGAGTGGAGGGCAAGTGGGGGCAGACAATGCTGAGCAGATCCAATTGACTATTCCCTGACCTGTGAACAGGTCTCTGTTTTCATCCTTTCTCCCTTTCTTGCTTCCTTTTATAGCTTTGGCAGTGGCAGTGAAAATAATTAACTGAAATCTTGTGAAGGAAGATGTCGTGTGATCAAAGCACCCACTCAGCATAATTCCACATACTCTAACAAGGAGTTATAGGAGTAGTACATTCTGTTCCACCTCATGCCATGGCATTTCCCAGGAGATGGCCCTTTTATGCCAACCTGGGTTCTGCAGTTTCCCCATAGAATGAGACTCTCTGAAGTACGAACCTGATGTTTATGGATATGGTGAAAGTGCCTCTCTCCTTGCTGATCTTACTAATGAGCTGGGTCCTTATTTTTCTGTGCACTTATGTCAGCTTAACACTAAGGGCCTGAGAGGCTTTGCAAGACTGAAAAAAACCTAAACATTTTAATGGGCTTTGAAAATGAATTCTTACTGGTGCCAAAACAGTATGTGGAATGACTGAGAGAAAAGCAATTTGACGTAATTCTAGTCATGTATGAACTAAGGGAATATTGCATTTGAGCACACTGGTAATTAGCTTTGTAACAAAGCTGATAAGCCGATTTTATAAAATTGTCTGGGTAGTTTTCAGAAAGGTGTTTTCTGATTATTTTTTATTTGTGGACTTGGTTGGGTTTTTTTCATTTGTTTTCAAAAAAAAGAATACGTTTATGAATTATTTTCATTACACAGTACATGCATCATGTCTTGAATAAGATATCTGCAAGTGAACCATTCTTTTGAAATGTCTTTATCATGTCTAATTCCAGTGCTTCCCAGTAGCATGGAAACAAAAAGGATTTTTTCTTAAAAGTTAAAATTATCCCCATTCATAGCTGAGGAAGACTTCTTTTGTAGAAGAAAAAGAAAATAATTTTGATGACAAAACAATTCTGTGGTTTTCTTTGGAACTTTTGACAAAATCAGTACTGTAATTTTATCTGTCCTTTTGTGGAAAACTAACTGTAATTTTTAAAGTATGATTTCAAACCTCAGCTATCAATATTTTTTATTGCTTTCAGACAAGGAATATATATAAAAGGAAATATTAAAAATGGGTGCTTTTTTCTGCTTCTAAAGCAATATAATGCATTAAAATAGGAATTTACCTGTTTGTATGGAAAAGCTCTCAGCTGTCATGTAAAAAGGCAGATCAGCAAATGAAAGAGAGGAGTTGAAATAATATGACTGTTATAATTTTTCAGAATGTGTTCTGTCAGGAAAACCATCTGAAAACTGCAGTTTGCTAGCCTGCAGGTGATGAGAAGTACATTGGTATACAAATGTAAAAGATGTTTGAACACTAAAAGCAAATCGACTTTATTTAGAAAAAAATTCAAAATAAGAGTGAATTTCAGTAGTTTGTGACTGATAACAACTCTAAAATCTACAGTCTTTTGTCCAAAGACCTTTCAGTCCATATTTTAAGTTACATAAAGTTAATGGGAATATGCAGTAGTTCAAAATCAGTTGCTGATCAGTATCTGTAACCTGCAAAATATTGAGTTAATTCCCTGTTCTTAGACATGATGGAGCTGTTTGCCTTCAGAATATATTACAAAAGAAAACAGAAAGCTGAGTTTCTATGTGAAACTTGGCTTGAAAGCCTAGGAGATACTTTATAAGTCTAGCAAGTGTTACTGGAGCAAGGAAAACTAAGTGCAGACAGAGTACTCAGAATAAGGAAAAACATGATGAAGGTCAAGCAAAAAGAGAGAAGAAAAATTATGACACTGAGGAATTGTTTTACTTCTTTAAGGCATTATTATCTGTAGGCACTGAGGGCACTTTAGGTTGAAAGTTTTCTGTTGAGTTTCCATGCCATGGTATGAAATATGATAGATTATATGATATGATATGATATGATATGATATGATATGATATGATATCACTTCTTGCTGGTGCACTTCTGACTACCGAAGGACTTTATTTTGATGTTTCTTCTTCCACAAAGTGTCTATCCCCCATTTTTCTACATATATTCTGCCTTGTTGTTGTTGTTGTAGTGCAGACATGCCAATGAATTGCTGGTACAATATAAACAGTTTGTGTTCATTGTTTGGCTGTGTTTATTGGGCATCCTGCATGAATAGAGCTGTCTCCTAAAGAAAAGCATTATTAAAGATTCTGTGTTTGCAGTGGTCATATATCCTTATTTAAACATGTTTAACACACCTTCCTGTTTAAAGCACAAAAGAGCTACTCCAGTATAGATGAGTTACTTACTAAATGTCTCTCATGTGAGAGTGACTCTGCAGGTGTACCAGCCTTTGAAACAATTCCCTTATTAGCTACAAGCATATTTGATCATCTTGGACATAGATTTTGTTTGCCTTTAGTTAGGAACAGGTTGCTGCTAAGAAAAGCAAAGGGCAGTTTGACCAAAACCTCTAATCTGATTTTACTGTAGGTCAGTACCTTTTTCATGTTTTTCTGCTCAAAAACTCCAGCCTTACATCTCTGATGGAAACAGCTCTTTCTGTGACCAGTACTAGCCCTCTGTGAACATCTATCATTTATCATTTCATAGGAAGCAGCTGAGGATGCTCTAAAAATAGATGTGTGGAATGATGGACAGTTCATGATTTGCTGGCATGGAATCAAGATGTGACAGAAGGGACCAAACGAGCCAATTGCATCCTCACTGTTGAGGTTACCATGGAAGCTTTAACTTTTTACACATCCTGCAGCTCTGCTCACATAACTTGTGCTGTACACTTTAATTGTTATGGATGAAGCATATTTCATAGTGTAAAATCTATCTGCCCACATTAACTAAAGCTGTCAGACATGATTTAGGGAGCCATGTATATTCCATAAATTCTCATGGGAGAATAGAGGTACCTTTGCCAAGGTCTTGAGGCAAAAAAAAAGTAGACATGCAAATTTGAAATGTAAATGAATTCTTCTTTGTGTAAATGTAAATATATTTGCATTGTGAGAATATGAGGAAAAGATCCCCAGTGATGGAATGAAAAGGAAGGAAAAATGAAATACAGGTGGAAAAATGAAATCTCTTACGTAAGTCTCTACAACCCATTTCTTTGTGGCCTGCAACCATCTCATTTCTTACCCACCCTTCTGTTCAGCCAGTCGTCGTAGTATCCTTATAACTCTGAACATTTTTTCCTTTTCTGTCATTTCAATATATTTTTCTCCTTCAGCTACATACAATATTTAATTTAAAAGCCTCCTTGTTTAATGCAGGCATCCCACAGCTTCCTGTAAAAACCAATCCTCAGTTTCTTTCACACACAAATATTGAATTCTATCTTTTCATTTCCACAGACAGTGTATAGAGAGAATAATGGCTTTTAAGACAAAATATTGTGCTTTCCCAATTGTTGATAGCCTAAGTGCATGTAGTGATAGGAACCTTTTTCCTTTTTACCTCCCTACTTTCTTAACCCAGTAACAGAGAAGTCTGACAAGAGCTGTAGTGAGCCTGACCTCTTTTATTTCATTAAACTCAGATTACAGATTTAAAAAAAACAACAACAACAAAAAAAGGCGTATCCACAGGTAGGTAAATGGCAGTATTTAGAGTGTGTCATTTCTGGGACACATAATTTCCCTCCTTTTATCAGTCTTTAAGCACCAAAGGAATATTCCTTTTCTCTTTACTCTGTTGACTGGAACCCAAATAAGAGAGGTAAAACTTTCAATCATATTTCATTTGACCATTCTGATAGTACACAGATAAATCCATTACTGTGTCTCTCTCGGCCTTGGAATTTTCTTCTGCCGTAATCAAACATTTTATGTTCTCACACAGTTACTACAGTGAGTGGTTTTGAAATAAATGCCTGGGGTGGTAAAAGCAAATTTACCTCATTTTTCTTTAGGTTCAGTCTCAGAAATACATGTTCCACTTTGATTTCAACCTAATAAATGAATATGCATTCTGTTTTGTATGGTTTACAAATACAATGGTTATATCTGTTCCTCATGGCAGGCAGTGCCATACTTTTAACTGAAGTTTGACAACCAGATCTAGGTAGAATGGTCTTGTCTTTCTCTGAGTTGAGTGTGTCGTTATTAGTTAAGGGGTCTGTGTTTGCCTGAAAACAATTTCAGAAATTTGGGGGTTTTTTGAGCTCCCAGAGTTTACAGAGCACCATGGATAATCTGAAAGTTTCAGCTTGTATACAGAAATCTGTTTGAACCTGCTAAACATCAGGCAGCTCATTTAAAGATGTAGCTTCAGATAAGATGGCATCTGAATATATGGCTACCAGACATGCTCAGGTGAGTTTTTTGGCAGCTGGTCCTTACTAGACCCTCTGCCATGTGACTGTGAAATCAGCAGCTCTGTACAAAATCCCAGGGGTTCTCGGACCAGGCAGGTGGGACATGTCCCAGCACAATGGTCTCCCACTACATGTGGCAATGGGTGAGTTGTAGGGGATGTCTAAACCTAGAAGCTTTTTTACTAGCTGAATACATTTTATGGGCATGTATTACACATTAGCTAGAAGGTGTTCCAATAGTATGTGTGATTCAAATTAAAATCCATCATAGCTATAGCCCATGCACATGAACATTTATCACCCTGTTATTTCTAAGTGCTTCCAAGCTTTCCTTTCTCCCATGCAGCATTTGTATGGAACAGCGAAAGGAGGTTTGGATTCTGATGTTACTATCTAGTGAGAAATTGTATAACTGACATATCTGTTCCTTATTCCAGGAATGTAAAAAACTAAAGTTTGTCAACTCCAATACTTTTTCTAGCCCAACTAATACAGTGCAAAATGAGGAGAAATGGTTAATATCAATCAGGCAGCAAATTCAGCTACTTCATCCTGCCAAGTCTTCCACATGTCCCTGACAGTGCTTGATCTCACAGATCAAGATTTGATATTACTTTGAGAAAAGATTGGAACTAAGGTAAAGCTAAGTTCTTGCATTCCTGATTATTTTTAGCTGTGGGATTGCCAGAAGCCTCTATGTCATGTAGCATCCTATGCCATTTCATTCAGAACATTTTGCACACTTTTGAGTTCAAAGGGTTTGTGAGCTTCAACGATTTATTAAGCCATTATAGTTGAGACTTCTTATGAAGAAACTCTTTACCTTTAAGGTGGAAATTTCAAAGAATTTTGAAGACTCTTTAATCTTGACCCCGTAGTCAGATGTTATTTTATAAAGTAAAAGTCTGCTTCTCCCTTTTCAAAATTATTTTTTTCACAGTCAGAGCTGTACTCTGCCTTCTCTTTTTCAGTCTTTCACAGTAGCCCAACATGGTTAAAGCAATTACAAAAATTGCAGCAACAAAAGTAGAGTGTTGTGGATACTTTAAGCTTTATTATAGCAGACAAACTGAATACCAGGATGGACAACAGGATATGTCGTTTATACTTTTGGTTCTTTAACTGTGTCATGAAAAGCAGGTCTCTTATCTCTTAGTCTGTTTCCCCATCTAAATGTCAGCAACAAATATTCCTGCAAAACACTTTTGACAAACACTATGAGCTTTTGGGGAAGACGTCAGATTCTGTGTACTATTGATTACAACTTGGGAAGAGCACATATATACAGAAGTGAAGCACTTCCCAGACTACACTAATGCATTGGTGAAGTTGAACTCGTAGTAGAAACTGAATTTTTCTTTGCATAGAATCTGACTCATAGACAAGAATATTTACTGAGTAAAGTGCTTCAGTATTCCTCTCAAAGTAAATACCAGATCTCATTATCTGCTTCAATAAACCACAGTACGAATGAGGCCAATTACTTTTCAATGTGCTATTATTGCTGTTATCCCAATCACATGAGGTGAGATTAACTATGTTCGCAGGATTTTGAAAAGGATACAATAGGATGTACAAATAAGGTATTTTTCTTAAATTGAAAATAAAGGATTCAAGAAAAGAAAGATAATTGAAAAGCTGTGACTCATTTCTCTAAAAAACCTGAGGTGCATGCCTATTCAGGTACCTTCTATTTTTACAAATGTAATGACAGTCTAAGGCACTCCATTAGTCTGTGTTAAAGCAGGCAGAACTATTGAGCTGAATTTTGTTGTGTGAATGTCCTTTATTTGATATTATCTGGCACATTAAACAGCATAGCCTAAATAAGGTACTGGCTTTCAATAAAAGGTTTTTGGGTAGGCTGGGGGGATGGAGGGGTGGGATGTTTGTGAATTTTTTAAGGAACTGAATCATACTTTAGTGAGATAAACTTTTTATTTTACTATTATCCAGAATACAAGGTGTCTGCTTTCAGAATGACTAAAAGCTTTTCCTTTAAAGTAAGGTCCTTGCTTAGCTGTTTCTGCAGAAAAAAAAGTTATGGCAAGCAGACTTTCCATTGTGGTCTGTGCTGCCCCATGCAGATTCTAGCAGCTGGGAATCCTCCTGCTCCCCTCATCCCACAAGCTGGGAAAGAAGGCTTGAAGTATAGCTGTCCCTGTGTAGGGAGACACAACTTAATAACCAGCTGTCTCTTGCATCAGTTAAGCACTAGTTGCACAGGAATATATAGTAATTGTCACAAGATGAAGCAGTTCCCCACGTTCAGGCTCCAGCAATACAAGTGCTCCACAGAGAAAATTTCCATATTACCATATGCTCTCCAGAAGCATAGCCAACAGGCTGTAAGGCTATGACACAACTGGAGAGAAAAAGTACAGAATACCTCATTCTCTCTTTACCCTTTCCTTTTCAGCTAGTAATGTCAAGCATAAATCTTGAGGCTAAAATTGTAAGCATCAACTTGAAAAAAGACCCGAAGTCTTGCTTTGCAGTTTCCAGCTGACACTGCTCACCCTTCTAATGCTGGCACACTCATTTTAAATACTAAATACAAGTGTGCCACCATGCTGTTTAGTACTCCCATATGAAATAAATGCCAAGTAGCACTTCAAACTGGTAACATTTTACACCCATTTTGTACTTTTGTAAGAGACTGTACATTACAAATCAATAGCAAATTAGGTCCAGTACCTTTGGGACTGCAAGACTTGTGCAGGTCTTGTTGCTCATTGATTGCATTACAGATTGCATGGGGGTTTTGCTTTTTTGCTTGTTTGTTTGGTTTTAGCTGGGTTACTTCAATTAGAAGAGAGACATTACCTCACATATTGTTCCTCTGATCTCTGTGAAATCTCATGCTTTCTCATTCTTTCTCCTACTCAAAAAGGGATTGTGTCTACATTAAGGCAGAATCAAAAGTGTGTCCAGACGAGTCTTAGCCCAATTTATTAGGACATCTTTCTTATTTTCTAACAAAAGACAGCCAAACCTGAGCCAAACCATTTTATTTTCTACAAACAGATGCACTGGAAATCCATCTGTCCTCTTGGATGCTGTAACAGCTGCTATCCTGCTTTCCAGCGAACCTTTGAATTCTGTTCATGGATGACCCATGCTTCATTTGTACTTGATTTTCATTTAATTTATCCTGAACCTTGTAATAAAGCTCTCTAGTGTTCAGTAAATTACACAGAATTGAAAGCCAGCCATATAAACTGTTAACATGCAACGAGACAGTTATTTAGGGCTCATGTCTGCCGAGGGATCAACACATTCAAGAATAGAATAATTTCTATGTTGAATATTTGGCAGCAGCTCCCTCTGAACAAAGCAGTTTATCTGCTGGGATAATGAATTTCTCCAAAAGAGTTAATGGGGTCAGAAATATATATTTCTGATCAAAATTCCCTGAAATGGATCTTGTCTTAAACATGTATTACAGAATAAGTTGTCTGTCCAGCCAAAACTGGCATATCAATGCTAAATTTGTTTCATACAGTAAGCCCTGGCTTGTCTTGGGTTAACAATAAATATTTGTATGTATAAAAAATGTAATTGTTTTAGCAAGCAGGAACTCTGTGGCTACACCTATTTCATTTATCTTTCAATTACTGCAGTGCTTGAAAAACAAAACCACTGTGCACAGTCATTCTTGGTATTTGCATGGTTTCTGGCAGGACTTTCTCTCCTAGTGCATTGGACAAACACAGTGTGAGTCTCTAGACACCACATTTTTTTTATTTTTTAGGCAACATGACCATAGTATGTATTCACATGAGTCTGGGATATATGCTGACCTCCATTAAAATTGTATACCTCAGATAATTTTGCTAGCTGAAGCTGATGTGAATTAGAGGGGCTAAATGAGTTTATAGAAAAAGTGGTATTCAATGTTTCCCAATTAAATAGAAATCATATCCCCACCAGACATTTCAGTTCAGTCATGTTCCACCTAAATATAAAGCTTGGATGCTTTGCTTTATTTTATTAAACTTTGTCATTTAGGATATCACACACCTGGGATGTCATTCTGAATGTATATAAGAACATAATCAATGTCTAGGGAAGATCTTAACCTTAAAATAAGGAAAAATAGAGGAAAGAGTACAATATAAAAGCAAAGTCAGTTTGAATGAAAGTTTGGTTTTCCACAGCTGTGGAATAATTCAGAATTTATTCTGGATGGTTCTGAAATTTCTATATTTGTATGCTAAGAAAACGCATTTCCCAAACATTTTTTGTTTGTTTGTTTGTTTTTCCATTTTTGAAAAACTGTTTTAAAAATAGCAAGAACATCTTAGATATTAAGTTTTCTAGTTAAACAAATATAAATGTACCAGAGCATCATAAGCAGGATAATATGAAAGTATGAAAATTGACTGCTTCAAAGAATTTTAGTAGCTTCAGTTTAAATTTTTTATGCAAGACCTACTTCTGTGAGGAACTGATTTACAGAGATGTATGAAAAGACAAGAAAAATTGTGATCAAATGGGAGAAAAAGATACTGGGGATAGCACTGCATTAGGGTTGAGTTCAGCTTCCAGAGAGTGATAAAGTATTACAGTTCAGGGAGGGTGTGCTCTAATTTTTTAAATTTATTTATTTTTTAAAATAAAATATAAAAAATGTCAGTAAGTTGTAATGCAATTTTGTACAACTCGGTCTCCATAATTATTTGAATTTTTTTTTTACTTGATCCTTCCCTCAGAATATTTTATTGCTAGCTGTATTTTAAGTCTTCTATATCAAAAGCAAATATGGGAGGGGTTTGTTATTGTTGTGTTGTATAGGCCATGTTTTCTCTGGGCTCCTTCAACTTCAGTGATACCATTTTTGGAACTTTAGGAGTAAGTTCTGTATGAATTTAACTCTCAGCAACGCCTCTAATAGTGATTGCTAAAATATGGCTCTAGTTTCAGATAATTATTATATTAAATCTTTAGCTTGACACTTCCACTACTTCTGCAACAATATGAAGTAGTGCTTTGGGAATAGGACAGATTTCAAAGCTTCATGCACAGAACAAGTTTCACCGATGTAAGTCATCAGAATGAGGAATGACTCTGCAAATTGTGCAGTTTTTCAAAATGTCTCAGAATTTATTCTGGATCATTGCAAAGTGTCCCCATATGAATGAAAGAAACCCAAATATGGACAGTCTTATAACCTTCTGTCTTGGTTTAAGACAATTTGAAGAAGAACACTGTGGAATAAGTTGCCTCTATAGGTCCAACCAATTCCTTTCCACCATTAAGGAACAAATACAAGTAGGTGTCAGTGGAAAAAATAGCAATTTACTGTTACAAGGAACAGCAACAATCAAGAGATAACTGCAAACAACCACCAGGTACAAAACTGCTGAATCTTACAGACTCCCCAGAACAGAGAGACCCAAAAATGCCAGGTGCAATCCCCCAAGATGATGCTCCTCAGCCAAGTGTGAGGTTTGAGGGACAAAGGGAAAGATGGTGTCAGTCTTCCCCCTGCCCCACTCTGCTCTGCCCATCTTCCTGATGTCTGGAAGTCCAACTGGTACTCTTCAGATCAAGGGCTAAAAACCCATGAAAGGAATTTGCCTTCCTTGTGGCAGGAGATGACAGGAGCAGGCAGAGCCAGGTGGCTGGGCTGGGGCAAATCTAGTCTTGTCTCCTGGAGCGGGGGCTGGTGGCAAGTTGGAGTGGGAACCCAAGCAGCCCAAACCTGACAACTGTAATCTCTCCAAGTGAGAAAAAAAAAAATGAAGAGAGAAACCCAAAAGGAAAAGCCTGTGCCCATGCTGCCTTGGCTCTATAGCAAGAGACAGAGCCAAACCAAGCAAACAGAGAGCTCTGCCTAAGCAAAGATCAATAGCCCAGCGAGGCAAAAAACACCCAGCAGAGCAGACTTTAAAGCATCTGCAGTACCACCCCACCCCTTTTTACCAGAGTCTTAAAGAGACAATAACAATTCTGAGCAGATAGATATGGAATGTAATGGCATTTTGGTTTACCCATGACACCTTCCCTGTCTGTAGAGCACCTTTAACTGTACAAAAGTTTTCATACTTTGTTAATTATTGGGTTGTAATATGACAAAACTTTTGTTCCTTTACTGTCCATTTAATTTTATTTTTTTAAATGAGAAGCTGTGAAATGCCTAATATTAATCACTTTTGAAAGCCACTATTACTAAGCAACTATTAAGCATATTAATTAACATGTCATTGAGAAGAAGGATCAGCATTACTCTGACATCAGAACTGACACATAAATATTTAGCTCATACTCCAAGACTCCACAGACTTTTTTGTATCTATGATTCATGCCTTAGCAGTTATAGGAACGCTAACATAGTTTTAAAAGTAATTCTGGGGTTTTTTTTTCTGAATATTTCATCAAATACTTCTTTGGGATATTCCCTCCATTTATCAGAAAAGTCACGCCATTATGTTTACAGAGGTTGGCAGGTGGGTTAAATCTATTATTAAAAAAAAAGTTACATCCTGGGCTTTCTTGTTAGAAGTATTCATCCTGTGCTTTCTAGACTTAACTAGCATGTTGTAAGATCACCTCAGAAGGATACAATCTGGAAGGATACATGGATGTGTGAAAAAAAACCTGTGACAGAAGTTCAGTTTTTCCTGTAGTCAAAACCAGCATATTATACCTGCCTATATAGAAATGACAGAACTCTGAAAACAGGTCATGGTGGAAAGGCACAGCAAAGATGTTTTCTAGGGTGTCATAGGCCATGTATTGAGGATGGTATGTGCAACTACAGTGGAGCATAGACAGTAGAACAGAATCCCAATACTGAATGGGTAGAGCATCATGTGCATGTCATAGCAATATCTTACTCACTGAGGAGGAAATGTACGTTTATGAATTTTGATAAATTCAAAGAGGATGCTTTGTTTTACTGTATATTTCTTATCCGCCCATATCTTGGCAATATAGAAAAGATTACACTGATATTTCACTTTGACAGTGAGATATGAGATGGGAAGAAGTTGTGAACATGGATACATGGTGACATGGACAAAGATCTGGTCTGAGATCACTCATTTGACACACAACCAAATTGTCAACTGCAAGGTAATCTCTAACATAGTAACAGTTCCAGGTAGAACCTGGAAAATGAAAATATTCTTGTAATTTGACATTTCAAAGTATTAGTGCTGGGGACAAACTATAAGAACTTTGTTCCAAAGAGAAAGCTACAAAATTACACATACTGTTAGTGACTGGCAACGTCAGTGGGATGTAGTGCAAGGATACAAAAAACCAGAGAACGTAAAGAAAAGTTATACTAAAATGAAAAGTTCTGCAAGCAATCAGATGAAAATACTGCTTCAAAAATAGAGATCTGAAACTCTTCCAGCAATTAAATAGTCAAGTACACAGGCCGTGTCAGGTAGATCTCAAAACAGGTGTCAATAAGTCATGGTTTTAGGTTTGTAACATTTCTAGAAGTAAAACCATGGGAAACATCCTGAGCCTGGTTCTATTTCTGGGCAGTGGAATACATGCAGTTGGGTACTGTGGCGATCCTACCTTCCCTGAGGAAGTCATGGAGCCTACATTGCGGAGCAGATGGGTACTGGGAAACAGAAACAAACTCATCTTGCCATCTTTTCTATGGTCTGCCTTCCTCATATGCAGCACGACTGAAAAGAAGTGGTGGGTTCTGTTCTAGCCATCAGTGCTGCTGACAAACTTCATTTCTGTGGAAAAGTTCTCTACTGAGAAGTACCTCTGCTCCCCTGGGCTTCCTTTGCCAGACCCTGCTGTTTGCTTTGAATGTGGAGCTCAGGTTTTCTCTTCTGATGCAAAACACTGCAAATAGGTCAGAGGGATAGTTTTCAGAGAGAAGAAAATCCATCCTGAAGTTACAAAGGAGAAGCATGCAGATAATGCCAAAGGAATATAAGATGTGTATCTCTGTTACCTCCAGCCACTCCCATGTTGTGTATATATATATATATATATTTCATTTCACAGCTCTCCTGTCCTCTGATGATTACACTAATGGGTGAATCTAATTTGCATTCTAAAATTTCTACGTTGCAGTCTTAGGATGCCATTTTATTTTGTCTGGTTCCCACCTTGGGGGAAAAAAGTGTTTCAGAATCTCTTTTCCTTTTTCCATACTGCTCTTCCTTTAGTGCTGTTAAGTTTAAGACTTTACTGGTTTTGCAGGTGATTTCAAAATATTGATCTAGAGGTCTTTAAATGGCTTTGTTTTTAACCTATCTAGTCCAATTTTAATGTTAGTAGTTCTCCAGACAGAAAACACAGACACAGTCTACTTGCTTCAATTACATTTTTAAATCTTCCATGTGAAGGGAAGCAATCAATTTTGTTTGTTTGTTTTACTCTGCAGAATATTTTAATCACCTGACAGCCTGTGGAAATTAATCCTTTCTCTGTCAGGTACTCAGATATAGAGGTGCATGAAAGATTTTTACTGGGCCATCATGCACCCTACGCATCCTCTGATACCTGTCCTTAAGGTGCTCAACCTTGCAACTTGCGTAAGGCCTTTTATGTTTTCAACAGATGAGGAGAAAATGTTGGCTCTTCTACTCAATGGGGATCGACCATCTATCAGATAACTGATGAGGTATTCAGAGAAAGCAAAATAAATAAATACCTAACTGTAGTGAAGCTTTGCATGTGTCCCACTTTTTTTTGTTTGTTTTGACAAATGAGGTGCATTTCAAGTCATATTTCATATTGTTTTACATTCCTGAACTCCCTGGAACATTCAAAGATCTCTTCATGATATATTGCTAGTGAATGTAAAAACGAAGGTAGTATTACCTGGCCTTCTGTAGAAATTCCTAGAGGAGATTGAAATGAAAGAGAAACAGTCTCTTGATGCATTTAAAAATTACTATGTTAACAAATTTCAGTGTCTTGTTTGTTCTTTGTGTCTCCACTGGGTCTGTCTTTGCTCCAGAAATTTTCACACCATTTTGGAAGGTTACCAGCTCACACATAAACACATTCACCTTGCAGACTGAAGTGGAGATGGTTTAAATCAAGACCTAATCTTTCCAGTACAGCAAATACGAATTTAAATAAAAGTAGCTTTCAAACAGCATAATGAGGACAAAAGAACCAACAGAATTATGAATCTGTCATAATTCATATTTTTGTATGCAAATGACCACTTTATAAAGAAAAATATCCACTGGGAACCAAATAGTGCAATAATGAGGAAGGAAGTGGTGATACAGGCATTTATATTGCATAAAGACTGGCAAGGGAGAAAGAATTTAGATAACAAGAAGAATTCCCTGCCTATTAATTTAAGAATATATCTGCTGAGTTGAGCAATATTGAAAGTCTCTAAGTCTTAGTGCTAAGTGCACAGAAATCTTCTGCTCATTTAATTAAAAAATGTCAGTGCTTTGTATCTCTCTGGACTGTTGCACTAATGTTCTTCAAATCTGTGCTGTAAAGACCACACACGCAACTAATCTAGTCTGGACTGTCTGCTGGCACTGCTCACCCAAGTGTTTCTGTACAGCTGTTCACATGGAAAGCCCATCCCTCTGTCCTCGTCAGATGGCTTAAAGCAATTATTAATAGTCATTGACTGTCAATGAGGTAAAGATTACTATTAAATATATGGTCAATACAGTTATTTGTAAGTGTTTTTTTGACCATGAGAAAAATGGTGCAATCCCCATGATTCTTCAGGCACCCTAATGCACCCTTCAGTGTGTCTCTGTAATAAGATGGCTTAGCATCACCCTCCTACCAAACCAAAACTCCTAGCAAAATTGAGACTGAACCTCAAATGAGATTTGCTGAGGCACATGGATTTCTTTGTATGAGATCCATACACGGAAGAGATCTGCAGGAAAGAAATTTAAAGACTGTCAAATTGTTAGGAAGAAACTTGTTGGGCTCCTTCATAGTGCTCCAAGTAGGTTAATTGGGCAGAATTGGAAACTGAGTGTATCTGTCAGCTTGCCTTATTTATTTAATATATGTTGGCTAGCTTCGTATAACCAGTCTGAAAAACAAACAAAAGAACTTGTCACTCTTTTTTTCTGTCATTTGTCTTAATAAAAACTTCTGGAGAGAGTAGAAGCTTGCTATTTGGACTAACAGCACTCTAGGGCTTAAGTCAGGCTGAAAGATTCTATAGAGATTGGCTTCAGATTTCCCTAGCTTGTTGGTTCTGTCTTGTTTTGTGGCTCTTTGGGTTCTTTAAAGCAGAGTTATGAAAAATGCTGTCTTTCTCCAAACTCTCAAGCTGTTTTCCATGGGCATATGAGCTAGGCTTTCCTGTGACTTTTACTGTTGATTGGCGTAAGTCTCCTGTTGTCTGCAGTGAGCTGCTAATGAAGCAACAAGGGATTTAAAGGAAAAGTCTGGCAAACATCCACATGCTGCATCAGCTGAACTGGTGGAAATCATCTGTCAGTCTCTTATTTTGAGGATACAGATAAATTTGCTAATCATATTTGTGATAAAGTCAACTTAATACAATGTTTACAGCTAAAGTCTGCAGAAAGCCTACTAGTTTTCCAATAATATGGAGCAAAAAAGGTAGCAAAACACAAAATGTATTTCTCATTATTAATGATATTTCTAATTATTTATGATGTGTATTCTCTCTTTGCTATCTGGATGAAAATTTTACCACATTGTGTCATGAATTTCTCACCCTCTGTCCATAGCTGTGGCTTCAAAAACATCAGCATCTACATGCTGTTATAATAATATTGCAGAATATTAAGGGGCTGTATTAGAGCCAGCAACATTTCTTATGAATAAGGTCTAATTTATTAACAAATAAGGCTAAAATTATTCCTTGAGTGGGTTAACAGCTTAATATTCTCTAAAAGTCAACAGTGACTAGGTGTAGCAGTAGTACGTCAGAACTGGCCTTGAAGGTGACGGCAGATACTTTGCATGTGATAAAGTGGATGCATTAGAAATGTAAAGGGAAGACTGGAGTAGTGGGAGTGGGAAGCAAGAAAGATGATCTTTGTGGCAGTATCCTGAGTGGATAAAGAGGAGCAAGATAACACTTGACAAAGACAGAAAAGAGTAGGTCACAACAACTGAGGAGCAAACCCGTGAAAGTATGCATTAAAGATTTAGTTGCTGGACAGGGAAAAAACATTGCGTCTTAGAGCTGTTGCTCTGACGGCATTAAATATACACTAGATTTTTAAGTAGAAAAGGAGAAAGGAGTAAGAGGCAGTAGGTTAAAAGACTGCAGGAATGATATGTCTAGGAGTCTTTCAATGAGTGTCTCGAGTGTTACTCTCATGCTCGCACCTGGGCAGAATAACAGAATATCTTGAATGTACTGAAAGTGTGGCTCATGTTGTACCAACAGCCCTGAGGAATCATGGAGAAATAAGCTGCTGGAGGCTTGATACCACAACTTGTGTGGCATCCCACAGCTGTGGGAGGCACTGATCGTGAGCATTTTGAGACCCCATGCCATTCCAAGAAAATCAAATCAATCATCACAAAGCACCAGCACTTAACAAGCTGTGACTATCTCAAAAATCAAAATTAAGCTGGCTGCATTGGTTCTTCGTTGTGGGAGATGCATAGGAGTTTTATAAAGTCTATGAATTCCTCTGTAGTTTGGAAAATGATCAGTATGTTCCCTTGAGTGCAAACACTTTAAAAATCATTAAGTTTCTTAGGAGAAAATTCCTTGCTAATAAAGAAGTAGCACAAACAAATCACAAGAAAAAACTGAGCTCCATCTGTGGAGTTACAACAGCCAAGTAATTTTCACCTTCAGTTTCCACAGAGAGATTTAAAATACAGTTGTCTGACATTTTTCAGACATTTAAAATTTTGAAGTTTTTTTTCTTTTTAATGAGGTTTAAGGACCTCTAGCAAAGATGGAGTTATCAGAATGGTACATGATGAGAAAATTTCTGTCTTCTAATGACATAGCTCATGGTCACAGTTAGTGTTATGGTTTCCAGAAATATACACTACCAGATTCAGGGAGCCATATTTTCACTGCATGGAAAGGGATAAACTTGAAATATAATTCCATTTTAAGTGCTCCAGAATACCCACATGATATTCAGATTATAAAGAATAAGTGATATATTGACAGATTTTGTGCTGCTTCTGACATTTATAGCAACCCAAAACTGGAGTGATGTAGTGATATTATCCAGATCTTCAGGTACAATTTTCAACTGGAACTACATCCCATCTGGCATGTAACGATGGGATGTTCTGTCAGTCTTTGAAAAGCCTGATTATGAATAATTGTCGTACAAATTTTTCTTCTATTTCAGTCGGTTCTGTAAAAGCACAGGATTTATGTATTGCCATCTAATTATGCAGCCAGTGTGACGAGACAAAACTTCTTCGTGACTATATCATGCCCTGCCCTGCTCACACCATGGGAGACAATTTGCATGAGATACAAGCTCCACGCCATGGAATTATTGCTGCTGCTGCCATGGGTCTGAACTGCTGCTTTAGGGCCATGTCAGTAACTAAGGGCTTCCTGGGTGGGACAGGGAATTAGTCTTCTGACATGACATCAGCATCATCAAGACTCAACTGTGGCAGCTCCTTGCATTGTGACAGCTGAAAAACATTGGACACAGTTCAGGATGTAAACTTAGATAAAAGTTGTGAAAAGGTAGAAATAAGGCACTGTGATATTAGATTGATGTGATTCTTTTTTACCTGTGCTTAATCTGGGAAAACTATGGAAGTCACGCCATGCTGGCTTAATGCCTATTGTTCAAGGTGTTGGCCCTTATCAGATTTAACATTAACATCAGATTTATAGTGGCTGAATGCATCATAGCGTTTTGTCACTTTTTTCAGATTCATTAAATAATTACTAAGAAAAAGTGTTAAATTAAAAGAGACAAGTTTGTGTCTTTGTCCTGGTTTTCTCAGTGATTTGATGAGCTAGAAGATTTGCTAGGTTTTATTTATTTTTTTAAATAATTTCTTATTTCTTTCTGTTAATTTATATGACTAGTAGTAAATTTAAGAGAGAGAAAAGGGGAGACTATAGCGTAATAAAAACTAGCTGCTGAGATAATAGTATTTGAACTTACCATACATCAAGATTTTCTGGCCTGTTTTCTTCTTTGGGAAGAAAGAGTGGGTTTTCCCCTTTCAGGAATTAAAAACCCTTGAACTTCTTTTAAATATCTCATGGAATAGATATTTTAATGATTTTATGGGATGTTGAAAGATTTATTCAAAGCTGCTCTTATTAAAAACAGGCAAAAAATATTATTGAGCTTTGTAATAAGTTGGAGGGACATCACTTACAAAGCAGTCATTAGATTGCTCTGGCTTTACATCATGATTTTTACCCTTAAGAGAAAACATTATTTAAGTTTTTCCTAATCAATATCAAGAAATTGTATCCTCTATTAGAGGTTTTGTTCTCAGACTTTATGTGACATTGGATTCCCACTGATATTGTGCCATTTCATGTTTCTCTTGCAGTGCATTGACTTCTGCACCCATATCTGCCAATTAACTCTGCCATTAACTTCCCCCACTAATGACAGCCTTGCCCAAATCTGTTATTGCACGTGTGCTGCCCCCATTGCTTTATGCAAAGCCATCAGGGTTAGTTTAGATCACTAATTTGAATGTTTTAAACAAAATCCAATGGACTTTGGTTTCTGCAGGCCAGACTCCCATAAACTCTTTTGATAGGTGGTAAGGAATATCAGAGGATAGTGATTGACCTCCTGAAATCCATGATGAAAATCTGGGAGTGGATTTCTTCCAATCATTTGGATCTTACCATCATCCAAATGAACATAAGAGTATAAGAAAAGGAAGTATAAGGAAGAAATATAACCATTACTGAGAATCTATCACCAACTCATCACTTTTCAGTCTAAATGGATTGGGTCTTTTTTAAACATTAACATTTCATGATATATAGCATTAAGCAATAGCAGTAAGATTAATGGTATCAAGGATCTTAGTCATAGTAAAGTAAATGGAGTCATTGTGTTGTGGTTTATAGCTCCATCACAAGATGAGAAGTGACCATATAGGTGTGTTCCTACTTCAAAATATAACCAGTGACTTCAATTTAACACATTTACTCTCACAATAAAATATAATGCTGTGAAATGCTTTGATGTAAATGAGACAGCATTTATAATGCTTTAAGACAGAAACCTTTAATTTGCAGTTACACAAAAGAAAAATAAGGCTTCATGCTCTTGTGTATAAAACACATATATATAGTGTAATTAATGATTTAATATCTTTCCTCCCATTCCTATTTCCTGTGTTCTTACTCGTACACCTTTTTAAAGCTTAATTCTACAATATATAAAGGCTTCTGTAGTTAGGCAAGAGAAAAAAATAGGGCGTCAATACTTTAAAGTGTTAGCTTTGTTCCTCCTGTCATGTTTTGATAGAACTGTATAGGTAATTTTTTTTTTAACTTTTTTTCTTTTTTTTGGTCTTTATGGAAGGCAAAAAGTAAAACAAGCCCACTTTACTGTTTTTGGCAAGGTAGTCTGAGAGACAAACAATGTTACGCAGTTTGTAATCCTACCTGTCAACAGAGTCAGGTCTATTTTTGAACAGGTAGAAGGGTGAAGATCAGAGATAGCTTCGTGCTATTTTGTTTTCCTACAGCAGAGATATTGTAAGGTTTTATGAAAACCTTTTGTTGTTCTCAAAAGCAATGACAATGAGAGAAGGTGTATTAAACTGAATATTAGATTACCTATATGTATATCAAGAAAAAAAGGGATTATCATGGACAATGATTGAAACTGTCACAAAAGTACCTTTAGAAAAGTATTTTGAAAAAGTGTTTTCATTTTTACATTTTCAGCAAACCAATATTAACAGAAGCTATAAATGAGGGGGAGCATGCCCATTCAGGTGGTGATGTTGCATGTACCCAAACACAACTTGTATGAGCCTTTCAGGTAAAGGCATACAGATTGCAGATGTTATGTTCCTGATGCTGATAAATTAGCCTATTATAGTTCCACATTGAAGGAAAGCTGGACCTACCTTCCTTACAGCCATAGATAAAATGGCTTAGAGGGAGAAGACATTTAGCCTTGTTTGGAGCAAAGATTGAATGAGAGAAAAAAAAACGTAAGGAGAAAGTTTGCAGCAACTCAAGCAAACATTCCCAAGGAAAAGCTGCCTGCAGAAATGAAATGAACATAATATTTAGGATGGAGTGTTGAAACATAGATTTTCTGACAGAAAAAGTTTAAGCAGCTTCGGGGAGTCCTATCCTGAGCAAAAATCATGGACTAATGACATATGAACATTACGCTGTAAGGCTTTATCTATCCACTGTACAAAAATGGTACCTATATTATATGTTAGTGCTGTTACTCGCAGTTCATTCCACTGTTTTCAGTAATGACAACACCCATTACAATGCAAGTATACCTGGAGGACTTAGAAGTTGCTGCCAGTTCTCACATAACACAATGATTTTTTTTTAATCTTATCTATGGAAAGAAAGAAAACTGAGCCCTTGGCAGTAATTGATTACAACCATGAGGGGGACAGTGCTCTTCCAGACAGGATTAAATTTGTTGCAATTGTTCCCCTGCTCATTTTTCACTGCAAAGGAGGTGCTGTTTTTCTGTTGTAAATAGAAAACTTCTTAGATGTTAAATTTCTAGGGGATTCAAAGAGTAAATCCCTATCCATGAATATACTGGCATGTGACAGTGCCAGTACTGCAGAATGTTGCAGATAGGTCAGTGGCTGTTATTGGCATAAGACACCAGTTCAGTCCTGTGGTCAATATCATTGTATTTCACTCTTACTGTTTTCCACGGAAAATACTTAGTCTATCAGATATTACCAAAGTGAGAAAAAATTTTAAAAATAATGCATTTGATTTTTCTTTTTCTTGCCCCATCCCTGGAAGTGTTCACGGCCAGGCTGGATGGGGCTTTGAACAGCTTGCTCTAGGGGAAGGTGTTCCCTTGCCTGTGGTGAGGGGGTTGGCACCACATGATCTTTAAGGTCCCTTCCAAACCAAACCATCCTGTGATTCAGACTATGATTCTCAATCTGTCTTTTCAATTTTATTTTTCAAAATCAGCCCACAGAACAAGCCTTAAAGAATTTGAGACCACGTATTTTTGTTTGTTATAATTACAACCCCTCCCCCTAACAAACCAGCGAACAAACAAAAAAAAGGGTTCCTAGCTAGCTGATACATACACAATGTTGTGTATTACTTGCCACATGCAACAGGTGGAATCTCATCGTACCGAGGCAGCTGTTTAACCCGGAGAAACTAACGGAGAAGTTGGCGAGTGTCCCCCCGCCACCTCCTCCGGCCGGAGCCAGCCCCCCTGGGTGCGCTAGGGGAGCCGTGTCCCCAGGGGCAGCCGTGTCCCCAGGGGCAGCCGTGTCCCCAGGGGCAGCGGCTCCATCCCGACCCCGCTCCGGCGCTCTCCGGGGCTGCCCCCGAGGCCGGCGCTGCCCGCGTTGCCGCGGCAACAGCTCGGAGCCCGAGGCTGCTCCGCCGCCCGCCGGAGCCTCCCGCCCGCCGGGATGAGCCGCCCGCGCCCCGCCGCGCCGCCCGCCCTTCCCGGGGCCCTTTCCCGGTGAGCCGGGCTGTGTGCTGTCCCGCTGCCCGCAGGCTGTGCCGAGCCGTGCCGGGCCGTGCCGAGCCGGGCAGTGCCGAGCCGGGCAGTGCCGGCAGGCCGAGCCGCTCCGCCCGCCTCTCTGGCCTCTGCCGGGCAGCGGGATGTGCTCCCTGCCGCTCCCCTCCCACTCGCCCCCTTCCCTCGCAGGAGCCTCCCGCGCCTAGTTTAATGGCTTTGCAAAGAAAGCCGGGCAGAAGAGCACTTTCCTCGGTGGCGGTGGTCAGACCATGACCTAACTCACCATGAACTTGGAAGGGCTTGAAATGATAGCGGTGTTGATCGTGATTGTGCTTTTTGTAAAAGTGTTGGAACAGTTTGGGCTGATTGAAGCAGGTTTAGAAGGTAAGGGCGTGCTTTTCAGTGGCTCGTCATTTCTGTGTGCTGGTTCTTCTCTTGCAGCGAGGCGGGAGGCACCTGTAAAGTGGATGTAAAGCACTACCTGAGTCACCTCGAGAACGGCGTGCACATCAGTGGCTGTCTGTTGTGGTTGTTGGCTGTGCTGGTTTAATTTTGCAGGAAAAATAAACTGGTATCCAGAAAACTGCCAGTGTAAACTTAGGTGTTAAAGTCTGGTTCTCTTATTCCTGTTTTAAATCTTTAAAGCAGTGGAGGGTCAAAGTAGATTTTAGGATGATTACAGGCAAATGCAGTCATATTGCCTTCAAACTGACTTGTAATCAAAATTGTTTTTTAATATATTCACGTTAACATCATCTGTACTAGGATTGTTATGACCAAAATATGTATTTTATAGTATTTAAAAACCTGTTGAATAGTTAATTTACTGTTAACATTTAAAAGTGTGCTTGAGGAAGAACTAACATATATTAAAACTATGCAACTTGAACATTCACAAAGGGCAATCAAGTGCAAATTTAATTGCTTGATGCTTTGTTTTTCTTAGACAGATCCCCATCTCTATTAGTAATACTGTTTCTTTATAAAGCAGTAAAAATTTAAAACAAGAAGCTTTCTTTATTTAAAATGTGCTTTTTGCATGTAAAAGCTAGTGGGAAATTGATTATTTTTACCTTATTTCTAAGAGAGCTGTTATTCTTACCATATGAAGAGTTAGACGAAGAAAACCACTGCTTGCAGTATGGTCGATAATGTAATGACAATCATTGCATCCCAGTGTTTTATTAGGTTACAGTCTGAAGTGGTCTGTTTCTCAAATATTGAAGGAATATTGAATTCTCAAATCTTCCTGTAAGCTGGCATTGGAGTACAGTGTATATATTTACATTTATGAAAAGAAGAACTTTGTTGACTAATTGTGGTTTCATGTATTAATGTGTAAGAATATAAGCAAAATTTTCTCCTCTGAAAAGGTCTAAAATAGTCCTGTTTATGTAAACCTTTCTAGAAATTCAGTCTTCCTTTCAAGTGTTTTTAAATAAGGAAGTTACTCAAATGGTAGTCTGTCTGTGTTGCTGCCTTGCGTGGACTTGCAGAGATGACAAAAATGTTTTATCAAGTGCATTTTTATAAAGGTTTTATGTTTGTGTTAGAGTACATTATATTAAGTTTACATGGTAATGGAGAGATTCCTTTAAGTGTATGAACTTCTGATTTTCTTTTTGTGCTGTGTTTAGTTTTAAATAGAAATACCAATCAACATGATAAATGTTATCATAAAAGTTATTTCCAGCAGTAGAGGCTGCAAAGATAGGGGAAAAAACCCTATATTTACTTTTTAGGTTGTTTGGCATGTTTGGGTGTGCTCTGTTGAGTCTGATTGCCCCATCTGTTTGGATTCCCTGGTAAAATACATCATTTGATTGTTGTCTGTACTCGTTGNAGCCGTGTCCCCAGGGGCAGCCGTGTCCCCAGGGGCAGCGGCTCCATCCCGACCCCGCTCCGGCGCTCTCCGGGGCTGTCCCCGAGGCCGGCGCTGCCCGCGTTGCCGCGGCAACAGCTCGGAGCCCGAGGCTGCTCCGCCGCCCGCCGGAGCCTCCCGCCCGCCGGGATGAGCCGCCCGCGCCCCGCCGCGCCGCCCGCCCTTCCCGGGGCCCTTTCCCGGTGAGCCGGGCTGTGTGCTGTCCCGCTGCCCGCAGGCTGTGCCGAGCCGTGCCGGGCCGTGCCGAGCCGGGCAGTGCCGAGCCGGGCAGTGCCGGCAGG
>VZRM01007745.1:1349218-1417569 GCA_013397955.1 Grantiella picta | reverse complement strand
CTCTATTAGTAATACTGTTTCTTTATAAAGCAGTAAAAATTTAAAACAAGAAGCTTTCTTTATTTAAAATGTGCTTTTTGCATGTAAAAGCTAGTGGGAAATTGATTATTTTTACCTTATTTCTAAGAGAGCTGTTATTCTTACCATATGAAGAGTTAGACGAAGAAAACCACTGCTTGCAGTATGGTCGATAATGTAATGACAATCATTGCATCCCAGTGTTTTATTAGGTTACAGTCTGAAGTGGTCTGTTTCTCAAATATTGAAGGAATATTGAATTCTCAAATCTTCCCGTAAGCTGGCATTGGAGTACAGTGTATATATTTACATTTATGAAAAGAAGAACTTTGTTGACTAATTGTGGTTTCATGTATTAATGTGTAAGAATATAAGCAAAATTTTCTCCTCTGAAAAGGTCTAAAATAGTCCTGTTTATGTAAACCTTTCTAGAAATTCAGTCTTCCTTTCAAGTGTTTTTAAATAAGGAAGTTACTCAAATGGTAGTCTGTCTGTGTTGCTGCCTTGCGTGGACTTGCAGAGATGACAAAAATGTTTTATCAAGTGCATTTTTATAAAGGTTTTATGTTTGTGTTAGAGTACATTAAATTAAGGTTACATGGTAATGGAGAGATTCCTTTAAGTGTATGAACTTCTGATTTTCTTTTTGTGCTGTGTTTAGTTTTAAATAGAAATACCAATCAACATGATAAATGTTATCATAAAAGTTATTTCCAGCAGTAGAGGCTGCAAAGATAGGGGAAAAAACCCTATATTTACTTTTTAGGTTGTTTGGCATGTTTGGGTGTGCTCTGTTGAGTCTGATTGCCCCATCTGTTTGGATTCCCTGGTAAAATACATCATTTGATTGTTGTCTGTACTCGTTGCTATGGCTGGAGAAGCTGACAATAGAAAGACAACTCAAAATACAGCAAAGATGTGTGTAAGTCGTTGTATTATTTCTGTAAGAAAAAAGTGTCTTGTGCAGCTGCCTGTTTTGTGTGCCTCACTGGACAGAAGTCTAGCAGTCTGTGTGTGCAGAGTCTTAAAGTTTCTTCTTACCTAGTGCAGGACAGATTTCCAGCATGCCACCTAGAGAAAAACCCAGGAAGAAATATCTGCCCCATTCCTCTGTGATGTTCAACCTCTGTGAATGACATAAAAGTCATGTTGCATGGGAATCAGGTAATATAAGATATAAATAATTGTGTATGTTAATGGGCCTCAGCTAAATTACACAGACTGAAGAAATTTTTTTGCTCATAGCTCAGGATCAGTGCAGATTTCCTCCCCATTTTTTTTCTTAAACTTGTGATTTAAAGATCTGAACAGATTACAATAGGAAATATAAAGACTTTAACACTTTTACTAGGGAATGGAAAGAATTGTCAATATGTTAATAAGTATCAAAGCTGTTCATTTCTACTCATGAATGAAAAGTACATGCATTGTAAAATCGTGCAAATGTTAGAGAAGTTCTTAAGCAGCATGTTTAAAAAAAGGAAATTTTACAAGTATAGCAAGATATACATGTTATGTTCCAGAAATCTGTGAGGAAGTTGGTTTCAGCTTTCTGTAAGTGTCGGATTTTATAAGGACATTTGTAGTTTTCTGGGTGTGTGTAGGTCATATTTAATCTTTCGTTTTCACAGAGGTTAATACGTCCCAACAAAATCTTTTTACTTATTTCACACAATTTAATAGTTTAGCATATATAAAACACATCCTATATCTACCTGGAGATCCGAATAAGTAATAATCTTTAACACAGTACACCCAATGCAGGATGCTAAAACTCATTCTGAAGCTTTGGTAGAGACTGAGGTTTCAGAATCCTGTTGTGTCCCTGTTATGGTAACAAAACCTGAAATAATCTATCTTACACTAGATTGCCATGATTGTGAGATTTGTGAAACACCACATTAAGTTGGAAGGATCGGGTACAATGATGTAAATCAAGAGCAAAATCTCATTTTCCTCTGTTCAGTGTCATAATAACTATCATGAGTGTAAGAAATATTCTGCTTCCTTCAGACTCTTCAATGCAGATTATGTGTATGATAATAATAGTTTGCAATTATTTTCATTCTTTTTGAAAATAATAAAGTATTTTCAGAGTAAATATTGTATATACTTGTTTATACTTGTGCTGCACTCACTCAGATAACAGTATGCTTTCTGTGGTTTTGTCCAATTGCCTTCTACTGCTGAGTGATTCTGTTTTGTAGAAGTATTTTCAAATAGATGTTTTTAATATTGTATGACAGATCTGAAAGTGATAAGTAGCAGAATAGATTTATACGCTTTAGTAGGTTGTGGGTTTCAGAGACTTTATCTCTCAGTTAAATATTATTTTATGATGTATTGCACTCACTTAGATTGCAGTATGCTTTCTGTGGTTTTGCCCAGTTGCCTTTAACTGCTGAGTGGTTTTACTGTTGTTATAAAAGTATTTTCAAATAGATGTTTTTAATATTGTATGGGAGCTCCTAAAGTGATGAGTAGCAGAATAGATTTATTCACTCGCATGGGTTGTGGATTGCACAGGTTTTGTCCCTATGTTAAATATTTAACTCTTCTTTAATTAGGTTATGTCCTCCTTGATAAACTTTACTGTTTTTTTAAAACTCTAATTTATTAGGTATAAAGAGTAATGTATTGATAACCTAACCAGGAAAGTTTGTTCCTGGATATAGCTCGGTGTCAGTTTTAAATTATTTCTTCTTGTATGGCAAGTTTTTTCTGAAGTCATTCATAAGTAGAATGAGATACAAGAATCGAGTAGCTATGTGGTGCGGGAGGTTACCATTTTAAGATTATGCCATACTCAGGATATTGATTTATAGGATTTCAGTATACTTTTAGTACTTTTCTGTAGAGTACTTTGCAATCTTATGTATAAGGATCATATGAACTTGAAATGGAAGAGGTTTTCTTTGTGAATATCTTCCTTCTTTGTCAGTTTTCTGGGTAAAGTGTTGGAGACAGAGAGGTTGAAGCATGAAATCAGCCCATTCCTAAGTTAAAATGTCTTTGTCTTAAGTTTCTTGGGAAAGCTGGGTTGCTTTTCAAAAGCTAAATCACTTATTAATTAAATAAACAGGAAAATAAACCCCTCTTCATCAAGATATGCACTGAAACATATACCTCTAGGAATAAGATTCAGAGAAGAAATCCAAATTATATGGCTGGTCAAAAATATTTAAATAGGAAGACCTTGGTTTTTAGGAAATACTCTTACAGCAGTTGGAGCATCTAATAGAAAAAAAATGGCATGGAAGTAGCCATATATATTACTGTAAAATGTGGATTCCATATACCTCTGTTACTGGGATCTATCTAAAATCCTTGTTAGCAGCCCTGAGAGTGACAGCAGTAGAACTTTTCGACTAAAATTGTAATAATTGAGCTAAATTAGTGAAACAATTCATTCCTTCAAAATGTCAAAGCTGCTCCTAATCCCATTTTAGTAATCTTGGCTATTAACAACTTCCCATTCATCATCTGGGAAAAAAAAGCAAAACCACAGACACATAGGTAGTTACTTGTGATACTTACAACAGTTTTTGACAAGGATTGAATGACTGGAAACAAAGAGGAAGTTACTTGTGTTTGCTCTGAAACCAGCAGCTTCTGGAGCTGTTTTGCCATCCAGGCTATGATCTGTTGGGAATATTAACATTTCCACAATGATGTCCCTCCTCACACTGTTCATGGATGGAAAAGGAGTAATACCACAGAATCACAGAATGGTTGGGTTGGAAGGGACCTCTGGAGATCATCTAGTCTAGCCTCCCTGCTAAAGCAGGTTCATGTAGAGTCAGCTGCATGGGATTGCATATGGGCAGGCTTTGAATGCTTCTAGTGAAGGAGACTCCGTGAACTCTCTGAGAAGCCTGTTGCAGTGCTCTGTCAAGCTTTTCCTCAATATTCATTTCAGAAGACTCATAATGACTAGCATTTCATCCTAAAAATAGTGTGTAATAAACATAGGGGCTTTAATGCCATTTTCCTTTTCTTTAGAGTGGTCTGGATATCAGAGTTATGCACACAATTGTGGAGTATGGAAGTAAATGTAGACCAATATGTGAAATGATTAGGCAGAGCTGACAGTGGGCAAAAGACAAAAATATGATAGAAATTTTAATATTAGTAATTTCAGGCATTCTGTAGAACTAATTTCTTCAATTAAGTTTTCATAAATTACAAGATATATTGAATCAAAACAGCTGTTGAAACGACTTCTCATATGTGGGTGAGTGAGCAGTAGATAGAAATCTTTAGCACAGAACTCCTGTGAATTTTCTCTTGATTAAATATTTAGCTCAAACAGCACTAAAAAGTCATTTGCAGACAGGAACTAAGCACATGTGAACATCTGACCAGGTTGTGCACCCTGCATCGTTGGTCAGCAAACCACTACTGGGCAGAATGAATAAGAGGAAAGCTTTTTCCATTTTTCGTTCTAGAAACTCAAATTTATAGATACAGTTTAAAAAAAAAAAAAAAAACCAAACCAGAAATAGTCAGGTAAGAAAAGGTGAAAAAGGGAAACTTGCTAGCCTTGGGAATTTGTAATAGGTGCCTTCAGCCCTTAGATGCCTGCTTTAAGCAGTGTCATCTCTGAGTCATCTTCTGAAGGTTGGTCCATTGCTGCTGATAAACCTTCTGGTGTTCCCAGGTCAGTGTCTGCTGACGAGTGTCTTTTCTCAACACTTACTGTCACACTCAATGATAATGTGCATGTCTAGTGCTTTACATCTATAGAGATCAAAGTAGATAAATACTGTAATTGAAAGGATGCCAAAGAAATAGATGGATAGAGTCCTACACTCTGAGTTATCAATGCAATGCTTTTTGCAAACTTAGTAGTTTCTAATTAATATTTATATATTAAAAAAACTATTAGTTTCCTATGTAAATTTTAAATGTGTCAATTAAATTGGTTATTTCACTTTTTTCTATATGTTCACTATTACTCTCACATTTATAAGTAATGTAGCTACTATCCCACAGAAGAAAAATGTGTTTTTCACTAAAGCTTCTCTCTTTATTGCAGGCTTGCAACATTTTGGCTATCCAATGCAGCTTCCTACAGAATTCCTAATTTTTTATTATATTTGTTTGGTTGATTTTACCATCAGTCACCTTCACTGAAAATATTCCTCAGCTTTAGAATGTCAGTCTTTTCAGCATACAAATAATTGTATATGTTCTTAAGATTTAGAGAAGTTGTGTTTTAACCATTGCTGGTTTGTTTTTTTGTTTGCTTTTTTTTTTTTTTTAATAGGAGAGTTCTTCCTTTAGTTATCTGACCTATTTTTCTGGTGATTAATTGTTCAGCACCTGGTAGAAAGTTCATTGCAGCCAGACTAAATGCTGCCTAGATCTAATGAGGCAGATGATTTAATCTGACAAAACAACTCTGTTTTTCCTTTCTGCAGTCATTTTTCCCAGTAGTATCTCTAGAGGTATGTGGTTCTCCAGGCTCATTTTCTTTATTGGATCAATAGTCCAAAAATATTCTTCTGCAAACAGACAAAATTTCAATCATTCAAAGTAGACTACAACAGCTATTTTCTAATCGTTGATGATGTAATGAAAGAAAAGGAGAGTAGATCAGGTAAAACCACATTTATTAATCAGATATTTATTTATCAGTAGTTATAGCAGAGTAATTTCAGGCAATACTGTCTACTTTTACACAGAAATATGATTATGAGTTTAACTCTCACTACTAAAACCAAATTCTAATGCAGAAAATGCCAACAAAATAACCCCAAAATCTGAAACAGAAAAGGTTGCCAGAGAAGTGAGTTGTTTAGGACATTGAGGAATATACCTTTATTGGACATAAGCATTATGACATTATGTCAATAACACTCACCAGCTGCTGTGGGTACATCAGAACAGACTCTTGCACATCTGTAATTTGATCTATTCTTTTGGTGCTAGAAGCTCATCCTCAGCTTTCCTTTCTATCTGCATCTCTACAAAGTGATGGGGTGTCCCTAGGTAACCAGAAAAGACAGTTTCTGCTGGTGGAAAAAATCATTTATATACAGCCACTTCTTGCCTGTGTCTGAGGAACTTTCAGTAACAAAAGAACCAAGACGTTTCCTGTGTAAGCTCCTCTGATGGTGACAGCCCATGCTTAACAGCTGCATCTAAAGAGCAGGCAGAGATTTATCTTGTTTAGTGAACCTGATATTTCTGGAAAACCAGACTTTCTGCAGATAATCCATAATATTCAAGTGCAGTGAGTATTGTATCCCTTGGAGAATAAGACCATATTCTTCTCTATAGGAAAGTGTACTCTGTCCTCTTGGAAAGTAATCTATCATCTCAATAAAGTCCTTGACCATTTTTTCATTAGAAAGAACTTTCTTTTTCCAGACTGAATCAAATTTTATTTAGCCTTAGGATTTACATGTTAAATTTTGAAATTAAATTAATATGCCATCTGAGTTACCCCCTTTGAAGTCCAATATTTAAATTTATATTTGCAAGACAGTGAGAGTACCTGTACCTTCAAATATCAAGTTAGCCACTGAGCAGCTACTGAGATCCCAGGGATCGGAGGTTCATCAGAGGTCTGCCTTGCTTCACTTGTAACTTGCAGCTGATGATAAAAGGAATTTTTTAATATATTCAGACAAAAGTTACTGTGTTCATTAATTGTCTTAGTTTCCCTCTTACTCATCACAGAGCTCAGAGTTCACAATCTGGCCAATCTTACAACTGGATAAGTAGTCTTAGATGGATCAGCTTACCAGAACAGGAGTAAATATTCTCAGGAGTACAGGGGTATAACTGAAGGCAGAATAGGATGCTGAAATTGTTGTTTTGCAACAATTGACAATTGAGATATGACAAAATGTAGTTAACTTGCTCACAATTGAAATTGCTTTAATAGTTCAGCAATAATAAAAAAGACATTAAGACAGGAAATAATTCTCAATCAGATCAGATGCTGATCCATTCAATGAGAACATTACTCACCTTTGAGTTGTCATTGCCAAAATCATAGTAATCTGTTAAAAGTTATACTTTAAATGCTACTAATTTTTCTATTAGCTTCCTATCTTACAGGATTATTATAAAAAGCTCACTCTCTGAATGCTGGGATTTTTGGACTGAGCCAAAAATTGATAGACCCAAAACATTCCTATTTAAAAGGGAAATCTCATTGTAAAACTCCAAGCTTAAGATTCATCACAATATCCTTTGACAAGCTGTCCCAGCATTTGATTACTTTCAATGCCACAAAAGTACCTGGTTCAGGTTTTTGTGGCTCTTTAGCCTAAGAGCTACCTATATAATACCTTTACCTATTCTTTGCTAGATTTAACATACTATGCAACATCCAAAATTTTTATTCTTTACAGATTAACTTAATCTGGGTTTAGGAACTTCCCTTTGTTTCTCAGAAACCAAGTATATCTACTTTAGCACTTGTACCATTTGCTTTCCAGATTCAAAATATGTTTTGTGATTATTTTCTGAACCTTTTTCAGTTTTTAATAATCTTCTTAGGGATTGATATTCAAAATGGACAGAGAACTCAAAACTGGTCTATGACAGATCAGAGGTAAGACATAATATCCCTGCCTTGTCCATACTTGATACTTTAACATTAATACAGCTGAGCAATACTTAACTTGCTTAACTTGTCTTTTCTGCAAAATAGGGATATTCACATCAATGATTCTACACAGAAATAAAGATATGGGTGAAATAATTTCTTTTTTTTTGTTTGGCTTTGTTTGTTTGTTGTTGTTTTTCTGGTTTTTTTCTTGTTAGAGGAGCTCATTAGAAAATCTTTTGTAGTTTTACATTTTCATTTGAAATAACCATACTAAAGATGTGACCTTCTGTTGTGAGGTCTGATATGGATTACTAATAGTGTACCACCTCCTGTGGTTTTGTTAATCTTAAATTTTCCTACCAGAGAAAAAGAAATAGCATGTTGGATACTGCCGCTTCAGAACTGTTCCATTTGGTTTAGGTTTATCAAACTATGCTTAGAAAAAATTATGTCCGGTTACATATCTTTATGAATGTAGGTGAGTAAAAAGACATAATACTTTTTTTTTTTTCATCTTTGGAAAATCCCACTTCCTCCCATTTTTATATTTTTTTTTTTCCTTCTTAAAGATATGGTAATCTGGGGATTTTTCTTCTGGTTATAAACCTGAAGTATTGCAACTCTTAGTTTATGGAGAGAGATTTTGCAGTTAGGAAAAATGATAAAATTTAGCTTTGCATTCACTGATTTTTATTTTTCTAACTCTCCATAGTGAATATTTATTGAAGTGGTAAAGTACCAAATTCAATATTGGCATATTTTCTACATTCACTAACATTTTTAGACATCTCTTTGTTATGTGGATGCACAGACTAAGGAAGTGTAGGACTGGACTTCCAAGTACCATGTTCAAAACCTCACACTGTTGGTATCACTACTTGGATTAAAGTAGATTGGAGGTGGAGGGCTTCTTCTAGTACAATTGAAGAACAACAAGGAAACGATTTTGTTATTTTGGTAGTAAGTTTTTTCCATTGTTTAAAATATGATGGTCTCAGTAACCAACTTCATGGTTATTTGGATCCAGTTGAAGCTGATTACATTCTTGACCTGAGCCTGTTTCTTGGAAGTGAGCTGTAATTGGCAAGTAATTCAAGATCTTGAACAGTGCCTTTGCTGAGAAGATAAAAGGTGAAAAGCATCCCCCTCCATCCATCAGATAGTTTGTCAGTTGCAAGTCTTTTCTCAAATAATCACTGAAAGGAATGGTTACCTTGCTCCAAGTCAATCACCTGACCTGCTTTGGACTCATATTTTTCAACAGCAGACATGGCTGTGAGTAGCCATCCTAGTGAATGACAAAATTCAACAGGTAGTGAATCAATCTTGTCTGCAACTGTGTTTTGTAGTGCCATAATCTTAAGGACAGATCCCTGTTGCTGAGTTCTTGTGCTCATGGGAGAAATATATCTCATTTTTAGTCTTGTGACATCTTGCTTTTAGGTTAAGGAAAGTGTGTGCTGTATGCCACAGAAATGAAAGTGTGTGCTTTGGTATTTCTTCATGCTGTGCTAGTTCTCTCTGGGGATGATTCTTCAACCAAGAAGTAGTTAATGTTCCACGTAGAAACCAAGAGGGAGGACACTTCAAGAGGAAACAGGCATTTGCAGCAGACACTCTCAGGTGTCAAACAGCATCCACCTTGAGCCTAAAGAGGACCAATATTTTATTTATATTATTTATTTTAATTAGCTGATAATTAGATGTTCATTTTTTGGAGAATGAGTTTGTTTTAATGTATGAACTTATTTTCTAACATACTATATGTTGTAATACAACTTTAGGAAGTACGTTGTAATGTAAATTTAGGAAATACCTTCTGTTTATGATGTGTGTGATCATTTGAGTTTTCCATGCCACCAAGTGTCCTTCACCTGTGTCATGGTGTTATGACTCAGGTGGAAACAGCTAACAATTTCCTGGTGAAGGGCAAAAGGAGTTCTCTATGTTATTAGTAGTAAGTTACTAGTAAGATTGCTTCATGGACTTTCTAACAGCTGGATCCCATCATTCTTGGGACAGCTTTCAAATGCTGAAAGATACTGAAATATCAAGGCATATCAGGGTGGTAATGGCTTAGGTAGTTTTATAGAATCATAGAATCATTAAGGTTGGAAAAGACCTCCAATCTTGTCGAGTCCAATCTTTAACTGAATACCAGTATACCAGTGAAACCATAGTACTAAATGCCACATCCAGTTGCTTTTTTAACACTTCCAGGGATGATGACTCCACCACTTCCCTGGGCAGCCCATTCCAATCCTTGACAATCCTTTCCATGAAGAAATTCTTTCTTATGGTGCTGTATTGCAGCATATTTTAAGGTTATGCTCTATACCTTGTGGTGAATTTGTGTCCTGACAATCACTTCAAAGAGGATGGATGGTTATTTAGCAGCAAATGGAAGGTACAAGTAAGCAAATACAAGGTTTTTTCCTCAAACCTATGAAGTTCTAACGGAGCTTCAGCTGGAGATCTCCCGAAGTGTAACAAGTGGATGGATTTAGGGACACAGTTTACTAAATTACTGTCCAGTATTTATACATTAGCCTATGGCTGTCTTTTTAATGTGGCGAAGACATTAACAGTGCAGATAATGACATTAATAATCCATTTGGGAATACTCTTCTCTACATCCCAAATAGTTACATTTGGTATAATGGCTTTGTATACTTGCTGCTCAGAGCAACTAAGTAACTTGGAGATGAGATATGCCTTTGCAAATTCCATTCTCTGAGCCTCCTTTGTGGTTTATCATCTACTGCAATATACAATTGTTTTGTTTAGATCTAGGGGCATTGATATTTCTCCTGTGCTTTCCTTTGAAGTCCTAGCTCTGTAGTATAAATCTTGATGGATTTTACCTTATATCATTCTGGCTGCCCAGTTTAAACAACGCTTGGGTAACATGACTTAACAGCTTTCAAATCCCACAGTCCTCAATTCAATTCAATTCAATTCACATTGGCTGCAGCCTTTTGCAACACCGGATATGGTTTAAGCACAAATAATTTTCTAATACAGGATATAATTAGTTTTTTTCTGAGATGACCTCAAATGGTTTTATCTGCAGTACATTTGCAGCCACAGTCGCATGAGTATGATCACTGGACATCTTGGAGAGGTGATTGTCTTCTTTGTTCATTCAGCTTGTCTTTACCTCTAAAATTTATTCTGAGAAATGATTGCCAAGAATTTGGCAATAATTGCTTAGTAACAGGAATTTAGCCAACAGATTTTCATCTGGGAGCAACTGTCTGTGGAACACACATGGTGATGGAGTGCATAGGCAGATCCTTGACAATCTTCACAGTCTGAAGATAAGATCTGCTTATCAGATTTAACTGGAAAAAGGGCAACTTTCAAGACACTCTGAGCAAGAGAGGGACTTTGAACTCAGTGCACTTTCAATGACAAAAACAGTTTCACTCAAAACTAATAGATACTTTTGTCACTCCGAAGAGCCCTCTTGGCTGGCAGCCTGTCTCTGCAATGGTGTACATTGCTGAGAGAAGCAATGTATGCTAGTCTTACTAATTCTCCAGGCTTGTCCTGAGTCTTGGTGTTACATTTGCTGCCTTCCATTTTTCTGGCATAAGAAACATGCTATAGACAGTATAGATTTTGTGATTTCATACTAGAGTTCCCACTACATTATCAACTGAAGGTGTATAATCCTGCTTGCTATAATCTGCTACAATTCAGTTGTTTTATTACAGTACCTTTTACACTGAGGCACCCTCTGAGTTCAGACTTTGCCTTCCTTGAATATGCAATCTCTTACTCATCTTTTTGAGTAGCTAGTTCAACATAGGATATTTTTTTACTTCTTTGATCCTGAATTATTGTAACTGTTTGTAATGTTCTGTTTAAAATGTGCTATGTGCCCTTTTCCATCAGTACAAAGCAACAGTGTGGTAATACCAGGAAAGCATGGTGCTGATGTGACAAACCAAGTGTGGAGATAAAACTGCCAAGGAAATACAGTCCATGGAGTCTCTACTTTCCATTCCTCAGCAATGTCTGCTGCTGTCCAGCAGCAATGCTGCAATACACAGTCAGCTCATCTGCACCTGTCTAGCAAGTATCTTTTACTTTCATCTCTGGATTTCTTTATTATTACCTTCTTCATTCTATTTTTGGACAGTATTTTACAACAGCAGCAGCAGTACTATTCGTTGTCAATGTTTACACTGGGATTAATTATTTTTTGTTGGACAGTGTGAACTGTTCTCCAAAGCAGAATCTGAGAGGAACTTATGACTGCCCACGCTTTTCTAGTGTAGAAATGTATGCAGTTTTCATGTTGGCTTTTTGGACTTTAGTAGATCACCTGGGACAGAGGAACTCAAGCAGCTGCAATAGTAAATTGTTTCTCATAGGAAGCATTTGCTTTATGACAGGAGTAAATAATGGTAAGTTTGTTCCCAAAGGAATTTGTGTCAACAAATTCTGATACTGTGATTTCCCAACAAATTGTTGTGCACCACAACAGGACCTGCTGTCCTTTTGTATGTAACAGGCATAGACATGAAAACTCTTTGGAAAACTTCCTCCTTTTTCATGTTTCCATCTGATTACATCCCTTTAGCTAGTTAGCAATTTTCTTTAAAGGTGCTCAAAGGCAGGGCTTTGAATTAAAGAAGCAAATAGAGCCAAACTGGAGATCCTGGGAAGTCTGTAGAGGAGGGAGGTCTTAGGAGCAGATGATATCCAGAAGCTCTGATTTACTACAATCAATAAAAGAAGTTTAACCAGGACTTCCCCTAGAATTTCATATACTCTAATTAGCCTGTCTGACAAACAAATATGCCTCCACTGATGTTCTGTTCCTGGCAGTTCTATTTCAGGAAGAAGGAATGTATATGAAAATACAAAAAGGCTACCCAAAATTAGGCAGAAACAATTATACCTTAGAAGTTACTAGTTTCTTTTCAGACTTCAGCATTCCAATTAAAATCTCAACACGTGACTTATTTAAAGATAATGCAGTTTTCATAGATTGAATAGTAAATTTTGACTTACTGAAATAAAAACTGGCAAGGTCTTTGCTGTGTGGAGCAGTATTTTAATTCCAGTATATTTGTGTAGAAGTAATTGCTTAGTCTTTTCAAGAGAAAGGACAGTTTTCCTTGTATGCCTTACAAGGGATATATAGTGGATGATAAAGGGATTGCTTTATAAAGGAATCTCCTTTAGAGCCTAACACATAATTATCCATTACAGAAATTGAAATGCAATTGCTGGACTGCATATGTCAGTCCTCCTCTGCTACCCAACAATCACATTTAGTTTTTAATTGCTAATTTTCTTCTGTCTTCTCTTGGCACAGCCATTATATTTCTTTTTCCCCATTATCTAATTTTGGGCCATTTTCTACCTTAAAGCACAGATAATTTTTTCAGCAGTTTAGTCTAGCTGATGATTAGCATTTTTGTCATGTATACAGCTGTATGAAGCTTCAGCAAGCTTCTACAGCAAAACAGGTTGTAGCCTGTCTCTTATTCTCATGGCCATTTTAACTGAAAAGACATCTCTGGCTTTCTAGGCATTTTTGTCAGTTGCATGTGTCATGCAGACTGACTACTTCCAAAAGCAGTTTCTAAAATGCAGCATATTTTAATTCTAAAAAATACATTTATTAGCATCTTCAGGATAAACGATATATTTTGGACTTATTGTATGTAATTAAAACAAGCACAGTATTTTTCTTCTTTCTTAAGTGTATCCTAGGTTGCAGAAAATGCTGCTGTGTTCTCAGTAGCATTGATAGCACTGTTCTGAAGTTGGGAATTCTTTCAGTATTTGTTCTTATCAACCTGGAATTACTTTGTGTAGCTGTGGACAGTGTGGAGAGAGGAAAGTAAGAAGCTGGGAGGTAGAAAATCAGAAATTTCACACTATCTTTAATTTTCTGTGACTAAATAAAAAGCAAAGTCAGGCAAAATCTTTTGGTAAATTTAGCATGATACTCAGTATATCCTGGGATTATTTCCCACTCTGCTTTAATAGTGACTCTAAGTTTAAAACTAAAAGCAGTATAAACAGTTTGAGATTGCATCTGAAAGGAAAAAAGCATGTGATTTAACATGACAGCATGATATACTGGCATAGCAAAATTCATACTAGAGAAAGTCATCTTTTGGTAAGCACAAGTGTTTGTACCTGTCTGAACGGAATAAAGCTAGACAGAAGAGACCTGTATCTATAAAGGAATTGCAGATTACAGTCCCACAGTTTAAATGAATACATGCTAATTCTTTACACAGTAAAGAATTAGTACTTTTTTTCAGCAAAAAATTAAATTCTTCTAATTTCAGAAAAATTTCTAAATATTATAGATAATACTTTGTTAATCTTGTACATTCAGTACTCATTTATAGACAAACATATACTTCAGTGCAAATAAAAGAAAAAATTCTGCTTACAGATGTTACAAAATTCCTTCAGAATTACCTTTTTTCTATGAAGCCTTTCAATATTCACTTGAGGAAGCAAGTGATGTCCCAAATATTATAGACATTTTGTAGTTATTAGGTAGGAGGTACATATTACTGGCTGTTAAAGCTGTTCAATAAAGTATTTGTCAAATTGAGTTCTTCATACATCGATTCCTAATTTTTAAGGTGTGTATTTACTATTTTAGTGTCTGCATATGCTAAATGAAATATATTTCAGCAAAAGACAGAGAAAAACATGATTATAGTTCATGTCGATTTGACATTTTGTTTTTTACTCCAGAAATAATGTAGTTACTATTTTGGAGCTGTAATCTGTAGCAGAAACTGTTTTACTGAGTCCAGAAGAAATACTAAGTCTCAGGGGCCACTGAGTCATATAAAGAAAAATCTGTATCATTAATTGCTGTTATGCCGTTCTCCATGGGTCTTTTATGTGAGATGTTTTACTCAATAATTCAGAAAGTGCAGTTTAAGGCTTAACTCAGTGTATCTTTCATATGGGTTTGGATAAAGCTGGAGGAAATTGTTGCTGAAAATTGGAAACATGCAAAGAAATTGAAAGTGCTTCCTTTGTTTGAAGGAAGCTGCTGTTTTGGAAAGGAATGTCAACACTCACAAAGAAAAGGAAGAAAGGAAAAGGTGACTATTGGAGCCCAATGCTTCTTGTGCCCTTTTAAATTCAAAAGATATAAATATCAGAAAGAATTGAACAAGAGTTAATAATGCCTTGCTGACAGGCTATCTGGTTTGCTATTTTTAGATAGTTTAGCTGGGAGCTCTAAATACATATGTCCACAGATGGTCCCAAGAAATGCAACTCTATTGTTTTCAAGAATGTTTCAATACCCCATATTACCTCAGAAGGTGAAATTTCATTATGTTTATTATGAGTTTTTGAGTTTTTTCCCATTTAAATTACTTTTTGGGGAAAAGTTGTCCAAAGGTCAATTTTGTTTTTTAATTATTTTATTATTCATAAAATCTGTGTTCGGTCATCCAAATATGGATGTGCAATAAAATGCAGAATAGAATGCATAAGTATTTGTTGTTAGCTTTTTTCTTTTTAATTTTGAAGATTTAAGTGTAGAGTTGATTTTAAGTTGGTGGCAAAGTCAACTTTATATAATATTGCATAATGGGTGTAATACAAAACGAAGAAAAATACAGCAAGGTCTTGAAGGAAAAACATAAGCTGTTCAAATTCCTGTGTAGATTAATAACTAAGGCTTTAAAAGAACATCATAATAATAAATGGTTTAGAATTCAGCTTATTAAAAACTGGATGCTTTATTTTATTTTCCCTCCTTATTAAAAAGTGTATGAAACTATGCATGCATGTAATTGGCTGTCTTTAAAGTTAGCAATAGATAAGGCACATTCCACATGACATCAAGGTTTAATTTGGTGTGGATTTTCTTTGGTGTGCCGATTTCTGATACACAAGTTTCCATTAAGGGTTTCTATACTAGCCCTCCTATTTCAAAGTTGATCTCACTTTACAGGGACAACACCAAATCCATATGTATGTGTCATATATAAACCACAGGATTTGGTTTGTAGTGTCTAGAATCTGATGACAGGAGTGAACATTTGGCTCTACAAATCCAACTTTGGATGTGAGTCTTAATCAAGCATTTGTGCCAAACGTTGATTATCTGTTAATCAGCTCAAGTAAACCTGAACCTGAATATCACATGGCACATAAAAAGACATTCAGAGACAGTTGACTGTATGGTAGAATTAAAATTTCAGAGATGAGCTGCTAGAAAGCTGAACTGGACAAATATTTTTAGTTGTAAAGATGGAGATTTTGCTGTTTAATAGAGAGCCTTATTTTGCTAAGTTCTAATTTTTCTGTTCTTTTACCTTTACTCAGAACCGATGAAGTATCTAGTATGATAGATGGCTCAGGGAAATGTAACCAAATATTCAATGCTGTGCTGGACAAACTGATTACTTTCCACAAATTGGAGGGAGGAATAGAATTCCTTTTGCTGCTTTGTAAACTGAGTCTGGATCTCACCCAATTTCTCTTCAGACCAATAGACTGATATACTCACCAATTTGTCTGAAATGCAGTCTAAACTTTTCTGGATTGAATAACTAATGGAGACCTGTGCAAGAGAAAAATTTCTGGGAGATTAGACAGAATTATTGCTTCCAGCTTCTCTTTAACATCAATAACTAAATTAAAAAATAATCATCGGGAAAAAAAAGAGGATCAAATTCTTTTGATTTTCAGAAATATATGTCTTAATTCACTTGGAACTCTGATCTCATGTACCCCTTAGAGTTAGGCTATATCTTTGACCATGAACTTTTCCTCATGTATTTTCCCTGAAAGAACTTTGGGATTACTATATTTCTTGTAAATGATAGAGTACTGTTGACAGTATAATGATTTTGCACTAGTGAGATGCTGTATATCTATTTTATTTGTGCCTGTCTTTGGTCTATGTCAAGAATTTCAGTTAGCTTCCAACTGAAAAAAAAGGAGAAAGCAAAGCAAAATAAATGAAACATCCTGAGCCATGAACAGTTTCAGCACCAGTCTAGGTAATATTCGCAAATTGGCAGGATATGTACAGTATGTCATCTGTCAAGCTGTTGCATGCATTTTGTGACCAGCAATTCAGTGTTAACCATCTGTTTAAATCTTTTTCGCGTCCTGTGGCTATACTCATTGCACAGTTAATTTTAAATTATGTTAACAAAATGTTGCTGACCTAATGTACATTAGAGTAAATGAATAGATGGTTCTAGGCTAGGAAGTTTTTACGCGCTGTGCCCTTGACCCTGGCATATTTGACAGTGTTTAATTAGCCAGATCTATTAGCCAGAGAATCTCTCTACAGAAAATCCATAGAACTAAAATGATCAGCCACTGCAGCTGTGTACCTAACAACTTTATAGTGTATCTAGGACAAATTCTAAAGAAATATGTAGGTTACATCTGCATCACTGTGAACAATTTATTTCTATGCACAATATTTTATCAGGCATCATGTCATTCAAACTTTGTTTGAGCCAAAATTTCTCAAAGCTCAGAAAAGTTGCCTCTGATGGGACTTCCTCTGCCTAGTAATTGTAATTAGGATGTTTGGAGGTTTCATCTGCTTTCAGAAATGTAGTTATAATTGTAAGCCTTACTTTTAAGCTAGTGTAGTTAAATCTTAAGACAATTTTTATTGAGAATCTAGTAATAAATAATATTGCCTTCACAGCTGTTGATCTGGTATGTGCACTGAGCCCAGTGGTCAGCTGTGCAGTGTGTGTTTCTGTGGGCAACAGCTGGAGAAGCTCATGAGTAAAACAAGGAAACAAGCAAAGTGCAAAATCCGTTATGAACATCTGACTGCTGCCTTAAAAAAGATACTAGAAGAACTTGCTTATTGACTGTCAGGAAGAAGAGAAAATATGCATGCATTCATGACTTGCACTTCACCTCTGATTTTGACTCTGGCTTTCAATATAGCATTGTATTAAAAAAAAAAAAAAACCAACCAACTAACCAAAAAGAAAACCACTCAGCAGTTATTGTTTATACAGTGTGTTCCTTGCAGTGTACAGGAACAAAAGCTTAGGGGTCAAATACTAAAATACATGACAAAATGTCCATGTGACATTTAAAAGCTAAATTTAATTCCAGATAATCTGGAGATTTTATAACTAAAGTAGATTAATGTTCTTTGAAAAGGAAACAAAATCATAAATCTTCATGGGTAATTGTGAGGTCACTATAGTTTTTCAGTATGTCATTTAGACATACTGAAAAAGATAGATTATAGACTGATAATTGTATTAATTTGGAGAGAGGGGGAGATATTACAAAGAATTAGGGCCCATAAGTTTTAGTGAGTTTTTTAATGGTTAGGCATACATAGTAAAACTTCCAAAAGTCTTTGAAGTAATTTCCTTCCTTGACCCATCCCTGGTCCTTTTTATATTTGTTGAATACCCTGGATTTGTTTGGGCTGAGCAAGGAACATAAGACTGAGTCATTTTCTTACCAGTGACTCTCCTCCTACGAGCAACTCTAGTCACACTGATCACTAAATTGGAGAAGCAGATGTAACAATGCTCATGGGAAACTCACTTTTCTCCACCAGAGCTGGTGGAATGTCACGTACCCGGGAAGTGTGTGACTTTTTCTGATGAGTCAGTCAATATCAATTGGCTATATTTATATAAAGATGTAGTCTTGTCAAGACAGATTGGCTTAATGCAGCCAGGTTTTGTCCTCTTTAAGTGCCATGTCAAGTGTCATCTTCTCACGTGTGTATTGATGTGAAGCATGGAGTTGTACATTGAAACTCTGACTTCCTACTGCTTCACCTGAACAATTTTTACAACTTGCTTTCCCTGAAGGCATTAGTATGGGAATTGATCTCTGAATGTGTCTGTATTCTTGAAAGCAACAGAAAACAGAACAATGTGACTTGTTTCCTCATTTCTTGCTTCATACTTGAACTTTTAGCTGTGACATCTCTATGGAAAACTGCCTTTTCTCAATTAACTCTAAGGAAGTTACTTTTTCTACTCCTTTGAAACGAGTTTTTCAGATAATATCAAATTTTTCTTCTTTGTTCTCTCAAAGTCATCTCTCTATTTTGTAACTCTACTCGTATTACAGCTACCTGCTTTACTTGTCACATCTTTTCATGTATTCATTCTGTATGGCTCTTTCTCCTCACTACTTCATTTCATTCTCCAAACTTCAAAATTGCCTATGTGTTTGCAACATCAAGTATTTTCACAGTAAACATTTTCTTAGTTCAAAGAGGTAAATGTTCAAACTTTTAAATTCTGCTTGTAATATGTAATTGGATATTTCTTTGGTCTGATTTTTGATATTCACAGTATTTATATCCACCTGTAGCCTTTAGAATAAATGCTCTTAGTGCAGGAACTTTTCCATTCCATACACAATGACTATAGTTTGTGTCACTTGGGCTTTGAGCTCTCAAGTTTGCCTTGCAGTTGGCAAAGATAGACTTTTGCTTAAAGCATGTTAGATGTCACAAACACTTTATCAGAGTGGCAAATACAGATAAATAAAATTAGCTAGCTAAGTGGCTGACCTCCAGTAGATTAAATATTGTTAATCAATCAAAATTGTTTGCGGCTGGGGGACTTTTCAATAGAGTTTAAATCAAGGATATTGCTCCATTTATTCTGACCTTGATCTCTGCTTTGTTTTATATTTAGTTACAAGTTAACTTTCATTTGCCCTTCTTTATACTGTTGAAGAATTCATTCAGTTCTGGTGGAGTTTAGATAAAAATATCCCTCCCATTCACCTGCTGACAAGTCAAAACCATGCATGTACTCTATACTGAAGTGTGTGTAGACACCAGTGAGTATCTGAGGGCTTTGAGACACCTCTAAATTGTAAACACCTCGCAATACTCAAATGTGGCACCATATTGTCCAGCATATACTAATTGCAAATCCTTATGGGATTTTGTGGCATTCTGGAACTTTTACCTTGCAGGTCAAGCTCCAAGAAGCTGAAACTTTCTGAACATTAATTCCCTTTTAATACACCTGTGTAGTTGTTAGTGCTTTAAAACTGAAAACGAAGTGCAATTTTAATTAGTGATTTGATTAGAGATTGTTTTGTGATTTGTTTGTACAATATCAGTTGAAATTAGATTTTAATGTTCTTGCAAAAATTATTCAGTTACTTATGGACTTTTCCACGGATGAGGAAGCCAGAGATATTTAAATTACATCAGATTCTCTTGGTCTATCTCCTCCTTTCATGGACCTTCTTTTGTTCTTAAGCTTTGGTGTAATTATTGGACCTAAGAGATCTGGACCAAATTTGCTAATAGCATCCTGGGTGTGTTCACCTTTCTTTTCAGACCATTTCAGATAAGTTTATTACTACTAACTAGTTCTTTAAGTTCTATTGTGTTTTTCATGCTTTTCGTTACTGCATTGATTGATGAGTTCAAAGTATATTTCCACCTCCTGGCTGTCATATGACCTGACTGAGCACCTCATACAAAGGTAAGCGGAAAAACGTTAACTGAGTGAAGCTGCAGTGTCTGTATTTCTTTCTGAGCTCTTCCAGAAAGAACTGAAATACATGTGTTTATCATCCACATTTTTATAAAACATTGAACTAACTGTGAGTGCTCTGCCAAGCTGACACAGGCCTATGCAGAGACTGCATGCAAGAGTGTGAGGTGCCCAACAGTCCTGGATGGTCAGAGTGACTTGTCATGCTCCAGCTTCATTACCAGTCTTTCTAGAACATAGGAATATTATCCTTAATATGTACATAGATAAAAATCCTTCCCAGAGGAAAAAGACAGTATCCTGAGAAACTCAAATATATAGAGCTCTAGTAAAAGTAAGCCATGTGAATGGCAAACAGAAGAAATTCAAGGTGTTTTATATTTTGTTTTATATTATATATAACCAGAAATGTCTGCAACCATGAAGCTGCAGAGGTAACTTCATGCTTCTACAATGGTTTCAATACTAGTTGCTGCTTTCCCTTTGGTCCTTAGTCAAAGCAAAAGATATTTGGTTTGGCAGTTTGGTTTTTAGATAGAAGTACAATCCAGGCCCTTCTGCCTTCTTTATGCCACTACTCAGAATATCACCAAAGCTATTTAGTTTGTTTTACTACCAGTTTCAGAGGACAGAAAATGAGGGTTGTCCACACTGAAGCACAGAGGTGTCAAACTGGCATGGTCTGTTCAATAGATGTAAAAATGGGTCACTTAGAGGTCTCCAAAGTAATGCAATTGCAGCATTATTTTAGCCCTCTGAGGTAATTACACACAATCAATCTATTTACATTTCTGTACCTTGTCTTGGTCCTTAAGATGTCAGGGCTCACATCAGCTGCCAACTGAACTATCCAAAGGGTTTAATTAGAGAAGCTTTACTGTTACCAGATGTTATTTTCCTCTTCCTACTATGAACAAGCACATTGTAACAGCTTGCTCTTCAAGATTTTTTCAATTTATTGACTGATTCTTGTTTTCATCAGGTCTTTTACTTGCCCCTACCAGACCTTGGCTTCTTCTCTTTATATATGTACACTCTGCATAAAGGCAGTGTGAATAATAGAAACATGGTCTGAAAGTGATCACATTTCTTTGAATATTTAAATAGTTGACCACATGTGCAACACTTCAGGAGCAGGACTTCCTGACTTACAGCTTTAGAACAGAAGCTCTCTCCAGATGAACTAGAGGCTTCACAAACTGAAAATTTGCATTTGAGTTGTTTACACAGAAGATATAACTGTTACTCAGCTGAAACCAATATATCATAGAAAAAGACTATTGAATTTTTATATAACTTTTTTTCCTAGAAAAATGGGGCTATAGCTAAGCTGCATTTTATGAAATCAGAGAATCATAAAACAGTTTTGGTTGGAAAGAGCATCTGGAGATTATCTTGTCCAACCTGCTGTTCAAAATTGGACCAATTTCTTAAAACAAAGTTTGTCGGGACCTTGTTCGGTTAACGTCTGAGTCCAAACCCCTCTGGGCTGCATATCTCAGTGTCAGAGCAGCCTCATAGTGGACAGTTTTTTTTTCCATGTGATCAGAATTTTCCTTGTTGCACCTTGTTTGTTATCTCTCGTCCTTTCTCGGCATGCTTCCAAGAAAAGCCTGCCTTCATCTTCCCTGCAACCACCCACTAGCAATGGAAAGCATCAGTTCCACTCTCCTTTGTCTTGTCTGCTTCAAGCTGAATAAAAGTGGTGCTTTCAACTTCTTCTTAGCTTAGCTTTGGAAACTTCCTGCCCAGTTCCATGGACTGGTGCATATGGAGTTTGCATTCAGTGGTCCCTCCCTTCCCTCTGGACTATACATCTTCTGCCATGAGCTGTAAATTTCATTTTGGCACTGGCCCAGGAACCAGAAGGCCATTGAACAGATGTGATCAGGAAAGACCAAGACAAAGGAGGTATTGAGTAACTCAAGCTTTCATCCAAAAAGGTTTTGGTATTACCACAAGAATGAATTTTACGGCTAGAAATTATAAAGATCTTGTCCATTTTGTTCATGGGCATTAAATATTCTTTATAACAGTCTTTTAAAGTGGAAGCAGAATTAGTGACTTTGATCTGAACACAGAAAGCACAGAGAGATAAAATATTTTTTAGCAAGTTCTTTCAGTCAAGATAATACTTAGAAAGCTAGCCTTCTTATTTTATAAGCAGTGTTGTTTATCAATAAATTTCCATTCAGCTTGATGGAGGAAGAATCAATACTTAAATGTGTTTCTAACATGAAGATTTGTAAATTCTGACATAGGTAAAAATCCTAGCATATTTTTTTGTGTATCACCTCCATGTATTTTGTACTTAGCTCTGCACCACGGAAGAGGTGAATTCCCACAAATACCAGAATTTTGCAAATGGGTTTGCTGTTCTCCTGTACAACACTGGGCTTAAAGGTCATGATTTCAACCTCCTTGTATTTGTGGGAACTCTTCTTTGTCAAGAAGTCATCAATTAGCTATGTTTTACCATAGCTTTTCTGCATTTATTTGTGCCACCTGAGCATCTGACTGTTACAAAACTCCAAAGGATTTTAATTTCAAAAGGTTTTGTTCTAGCAACTGATGCTTTTTGACAAATCACACTGATCTCACTTGCATTCCATTCTTTTAAGAGACATTATAACCTATATAAAAACTGAAGCTGCAACAGGTATGATCTCAGTGGATGCTTGAATAGATTTCTGATAGGTGTTGATTGCTAAATCCCCCACTATTTAGTCCCCACTCTGCCATTACCTGGCATCTCTTGTCTATGTGTTTTTGAAACATTTCCTGTGTGTATCAGCTACTGGCCTCAGAGATGCAGTGGCTGAGAACTGACATTTTATGCAGGGCAAAATAAGAGGAATCACAAGTTGGTCAGGTTTCACAAAATTAAATCTGCAGCATTAAGGGTCTCAAGTATTCCAGGCTTCTATTATTAAAGAAAAACAATTGAAGGAGTGAGAAAGACATCCTTAATAGAGGTGATTTTGACAACTAAGAAATTCCTGCATCCCTGTGTTCAATTAGATATACTTCTTAGAACGTAATTATTTTTCCAACCATTTTAAAAATACTTTAATTCCTGTGTTAAAATATGCCTTCTAATGTGTCTGTATCCTGTAGGAAAATGTTTAATGACAGATTTTCAAGGCTGACTTTACTATGTGTTTACAAAGCTGCATCTGCTGTGTGAAATCAAACTGGTGTATGTTTACTAAGCTGAACATCACATGTTTGTATGGACAGTTTTCTATAATTATTCCAACTAGATGCAATGCTGCTATTTAATAACACAGCCTAAGCAGTAATATGCTTTGGACCAACAAGACTTAATTAATACTAGTAAAAATGTCCACTAAATGCAAAGGTTGGGTTGCACTTCTGCTTACTGAGTCTTACTGAAATTTTCATTATTCTTTACACTGACTGAAGTTCTTACAGGTGAAATTTCACAATTTGACATTTTAGAGAGTTATCTCGAGTTACCAGTAAAATCATTGGGAGGTATTACATACGGGGCTTTTCTTCTCTTTTTGACATGTCCACTATGAAAAACAACCTCAATCCAAACTATGGAGAGGAGCATGAAGCTATTTAAACATTTTTCTCCCCCAGTTTTCATGAAGTCTTACTTAGTATCTTAAGCCTTTTCACAGTATTAAATAGACCCAAGATCCTTTTTTGCAAGGTGTTATACCCACACCTGCAGTGCACAGGACATTCATTGTATGCAGGGATGTTCGCATGCATTCTGGCAGCAGGGAAGCTGCAGTGGTAATTAGCTTAGCCTGAGAAGAGAACAAGCAACATTGAATGATTACACCTGTCAAGATGTAATCATCTACATGAATTGTGATAGCTTCTGCGACTTCTTTAGTAGCCTCTATCCAGATGCATATAAATATTACTTAGAGAAAATGTCATTCAAATCATGCTGCTGACAAGGTCATTAGAACCTTCATATTATATTGTTTTGGAATTTCACAACAATCTTTACTGGCTTATGATTTCAGCTTTACTACACACACACACAAAAAAAAAGAAATTAAAAAAAGAAAATAGAGAGAGAGAGGGGGGAGAAAAAAGGACTACCTTTAAAACTATCCAATAGCAAACTGTTAGCAGATGGTTTTATGGAAGCATTGGGTTGCACTAGTGTATCATTCTAGAATGAACATCCTTGTTAATCGAAAGATCTGTGACAGTGACAGCCAGACCATTTTTTTAAGACAAGTATGGGCATACGAGATTTTCACTTGCATCCTTCTTTTGCAGACTTCTGTTGACAATATTTGAAAATCAAAGTACACGTTCATCTGTATCTACAAAATAGCAGTTTCTTTAATAACTAGTTTCATACAACTGTGGCCCTAGTTGCAATTGTACTGCTAAATGCTATGTAACAAAACCAGTTATATTGGAAAATAAAGGGAAGGACAAGACAATGCTCTTACCTTTCCAGGGAAATGGTTGTGTAAAGATTCAGCAGCCCTAGTACCTCACTACGTTTGACTATAGGAAAAAAATCTGTAATCTGTGCACTTTAATGCAAGTGTTTATTTTCCAATGATTTTGGTACTATGGATTTAAAGAGTAGTCTTGGTTTATACAACAATTTTTTTTCATACCCATCCAATGGCAATTTTTTTTCGTACCAATCCAGTGTCCCTCCAGTCTCTCTTCTAAGTTAAATATATCCAGTATTTTAGTCTTTCCTTCTAGGTCAAACTTCATAGTCTTTAAATCTTCTTCTAGTCTTACATCTTCTTCTTGTCTTCCAATCTTTCTCCAAGCTGTCAAGAACTTTCTTGTAGCTAATACTAGAGCTAAAACTGTATTATGGCTTCGGAGAAGGGTAAATCATTGTATCTTATGCATAGACAATCCATCCCACTGCTCAAAGGGGATTTGAATGAAAAAAAGTTAGAGTCAGAAATCACCAAAATGTAAATAGATTTTTTAATTCATTAAATGAAAGGCTGTTTGACCCATCAGGTTATCTTTCAGCTATACTTATATGAATTAGTGAACATATTTTGTACTTTCGTTAACCACAATTCCACACAGAAACTGTAGCATTTATTGTCTGTAGTCTGTAATTATTAAATGTATTAAAAATTCTTTTTCATCCAATAGTATGTGTAGAGACATTAAATAAAAGATCAGAGGAGTAAAAATAAATGAAGAATTTGCTAACTTGATCTATTAAGCTGTTTTCCATCTTGCCACATTCCTGAAGCATGAGACCCACACTTCCATTCTTGTGCCCACATCAGATGTTTCTTGTGAAGCACAAGTCATCTGTGGCAATTAACTGGAGCCTTTTCAATATCAAGAACTCTTCCTGGTGTTCACCCACTCCAATGCTTGAAATCAAACACCAGCTTAATTATCAGTGATCTGCCATTCCTTGAAAGACATCTGAAAAGAAAAAGAAGGTGTTTAACGGAGGAGTAAGTCCACTAAGACCATGAGTCTGACTTCACTGTGTTTACACAGACGTGAAATGCTTCTGTAACCCTGAGAACTAATCCTGATTTGCTCCATCTTTAACAGGCCCTATTATATATTTGTCCATGATCCCTGCTGAAGCTGGGAGGTAAAGGGTGTTAAATGAGGAAATAAATTTTTATTCAGAAAAAACCCAAAACAACAAAAACCAAACATTTATTCCTGTGTGTTTCAAAACCAGGTGATTTGAAGTCACAGTTACACAAGCCCCTAAAATTGAGCTGAAGAGCAAGTAAGTCATAAATGTTCTTTTCCCATATCAGCACTCTGTATCATAAATTTGTCTTTATATTAAGTCTTTCCACTTGTTTTGTAATAACTCCTTAGAGCAGCTTTGCTTCCGAGTGTAGTAAATGACAAAGAAAGGAATGCATGCAGGGATAACTTACATTGGTAATCTTTCAAGAGTGGATGTCTGTATATTTTGTTACATTCATAGGTAAGAATTCTCTTATATGCCAATATTTAATTTTAATTTTTTTGTAAGGTCTAGAGAAGGATTTCTGGCAAGAAAACCCCAGCATTGTCTTTCCAAATTTTTTTTGTCATTCACAGATCATATATAAAGAATTTCAAATGAAGCTGCATTTAATTGAAAAATCAGTACATTAATTATATTTTTAATTTGCACAAAATTAGTTTGTGTGAAAAAATATAAACAAGTGTCTCCCTTGCTAAAAGCCATTGAGCTTCAGATTTTAAAAGACTAATCTCCACATTTATTAAAAACAGTTCACCTCTTTTCTTATTTTTAGCTTCTACTATGTGCAACTGCCTAATGTTGCCAAACAAAATTATGAGAAAATATCTTTCAAAGTTAAAAATTTTTCATGTAGTTAAATGCAAAATTCATCCTTAATAAAGATTGTAAAGAAATTTATTTATCTCTACTGAAGACATCATGTTTTTCTAATCTGCTGGACTGTGTGCATTTCCAAATTGTACCCATTCTCTCTGGGGAATGTGCTTTTGATATTCAGCCCACTGCTGAAGAGCAGAATAGTTAATATGTTAAGTATTCATACAGGTAATCTGAACGAGGTGTTGCTTTTGTAACAGTTCTAAGAAATATTTCATGTCAAGGAAACCCTACACAGCTCATCACTGATTACAAGACAAGGACACAATTCAGTTAAAGGAAACCTTGAAGTCAATGGCTTTGAATGAGTGTAGGTTTTCCTCAGAAATTAAAGTTTGAAGAATAATTTCGCTAGAACATTACTCTTTATAAACTCTCCAGTGCCTTTGTAGTCTAACTTTTCTGCTGTGTATTTCCTTCTTGAAGTTGACTTGAACTTGAAAGCCTTGAATGATAACAAATTGTTTTGTCTTTTCCTATAACTTCAGTATTTTTATGGAGAGCAAAATGTTCTAGTTTTGTGCTTAGGGTTGGTTTTATAATACCATGACTTACAGGAACCCTAAGGCACATTTTGAAATGAATCTTACTCATTTCTGTGCAATTAAACCAGTAAAATGTTTAGTCTTTAGGCTATATATTAATTCATATCCCTCTTCAGTGGGGTGAGGACTTTGTAACCATGGCAATTTTGTCACACTGTAATTTCATTTCTTTTTCTGTAGGAAAACAAGTTAGCTAGCAAGTATTGAACTTGTTTTCTCTGTACAGCCATGTGTTCAAAGTCAGAGGCTTTAGTATTTTCTTAGATTTGTGACTCTTCTAATTAGAAGGAAACTTAAGTATCTGGCAGAATGCATTTTTAATAGAGAGTCAATTATGGCACCGCAAAGGCTGCGATATAGACAATATTTATAGACAACATAGAAAAACATGTAAACTGTAAGTGTGCTCTTTATTGGTCTTGGCAGAGCTGTTGCTTGGAGCTTTAACAAAATAAATGAGTTACAGTTTGCCATCTTGCAGACAGGAAGCTGAAACATAAGAAAGTGTGCATATTGCCCTAAGCGAAACATATGGAGCCAAGAAATATTACAGAAAGTGCTATACCTTAAAATATGTAGTTTGGTAGTTGCTCATTTTAAAAGATTTTATATTTAGTTACAACAGTACAACATTTTCTACTGACCTTCCCAGTAAGTTAAAAACAATTAAAGCACCACAATAGAGATTTGAATGAAAATGAGCCTTTCATGCAGCTTGAGGGAGAGAAGTGCAGCTCTCTCTAATTGTTTTACAGCTGAGCAGGTGGATCTGATCCAGCTCTTGCTTTGCTCAGGTGAATGAAATACAGGGGATTTGCATAAAACCAACATTATTTTTTCCACTTAAAGGGATGCTTCCCATCTTGCAGGTTTCAGAGGAAGGTTGACTGAGCTCTGACTGGTGCCTGGGTCCTGGACTGCCCTGCAGCCTGACTTCCATCCCCGGTGTGAGGGAGGCTGGGAATCAGCACAGGTACAGGCAGGGCAGGCACTGAAGGTCAGGACAGTCTGTCTCAAAGGCTGGGGCAGATACAAACAGCAAGAGTAAGCTCTTGGTCTCCTGTGGTTGGCTACTGAATGCCTCTCGAAAGATACATGCTTGTCATGCTAACAGCAATAAAAGACAGAAAGGCTTGCAAATGAAGTTGTAGTTGCAATCATATATTTTGGAAGTGTCTAAATACATAAAATATTTCTAAATACATAAAATATTTGCAATTGCCCATGTAGAAGTAGGTGGCATTGTCAGTCCAACTCAAAATGAACATCTTTTCCCTAACCAGAAATCTTCTCATCTTCAGTACAGAAGTCAAGAACTGTATGGAAAGGAAAGCTGAACACTTGACATTTGCTCTGTGTATACTAATGTCTGTGGAAATAGTTTAGCTTTTCTCAATCTGTGAAATAAACTCAGGACTCTCTTTCTGATGTAACAATTTTAGTATTTCTCATTTTTTTGTATTTTTTTCAAGTGTCCATTTTTAAAGCTCCCAGGCTCAGGGAAACTGCTCAAGTTATTTATTGAAAAGTTAAAAGAAAATGAGATAAAAATTAATCAATGCTGAAAACATGTGGTCAATCCAAAATAATATATATTCACTCCTAATCATATAAAATCAAGCCTCTTTATACATGTATGAAGTGTGAGGTTTTCTTTTTATTTCAGATTCTGTGGACTGCTTGAGAATGTTGTAGAAACGATTATGTATGTTTCAATACAATTTCATTTTTTAAACAGACTTTTGAGAGCCTGGCACTGCAGAAGTCACTATGTTTTGAAACCCAGCTTCCTCAGTTTACAAGTCTGTGCAGTAAAATGAATGCTAAAACTGTGGACAGGACTAAATGCGTTATAAGTGCTGAATTGATACACAATCAGATAAAAAGGGTTAAAACAAATGCTGTTGGGGAAGAGTTTCTCATTGTTTATGCCTTTTAGACTTGAAGACTTAGCAAGCCTGCTGTGTAACTATGCCTGCTGCCTGGAAAATAGCTTTTTCTTTTTTATTGGTCTAACTCAGGCTCTGATTTATCGAGCCAGAGAAGAATAAGGCAGCTTTAGCTTTTCCATTAACACCAGCTGGGCCCTACATCACATAATGTTGTGTGAATACACAGCTTCATCCTCTCACGTCTGAGCTGCAACTACCTCCAATCTTTGCCAGTAGTACCACAACTTTCTAGGAGTTATTTATGCCAGATATCTCCTTAATTCTTTGGTTTTCTGTTTGTTTCTTTCCTCTGTGAAATTTTTGCTTTAATGTTACAATCAAAAAGGCTAAAATTGAGGAAGGAAACAGGTATAAGTAACACTAGGAAGAAACAATACCAAAATCCCCTCCTTTTCTTCTGTGATATGCTAAGGAATCTCAGAGAACAGAAAAGGGAAAAATGCTGTACTTGTATCCCTAGGTATTAAAAATCCCACTATGAAAACATCATGAAGAAATAAATACATAGTTCAATGGAAAATTTGTTTAAACATATGTTTGTGTATTGGAATAAATGCATATAAATTTCTAGTTACTAACCTTAGTATAATACATCTCTACATGACTTTTACACTAGTATATTTCGATAGCTGTTGCAAAATATCCTCATTAACTTAGCTTCTGAGCACCAGGTCCAGGACTGGTTTTGTTGGTGAGACTCAGCCAACCTTCAGTCAACTTACAGCATATCAAAGTACCCCACTGACTGCCATGTTCTTACCAATAGCTCTAAAATTTCTCAGTCAGCTTTTTGGTTTTTGGGCTTTTTAAGTCAAAGGGAAAATAGTTTTCCTTTCCCTTGTAGGAAGCAGACATTCACTTTCCTCCCCCTCAGTCTTCAGGGCTTCTTTGGTGGTTCGTTTATCACCAGCAGAATGAAGAACTGCTGTTATAGGTCTCTGTCAAAGGGTTTTTTTTTAATGGAAGGGATGGTATATAATTTGTTTTCTTGGCTTAAAATGATGCTGTGGGATAAAAGCTACTGCATCCAAACGGTTTCTCTTAGCTGCAATGTTAGAAATCCATGTTTATCAGGATATTAAGCAAAGAACCCAGCTGGTCTGTCCGCAAAGATAAATTAGAGAAAAGCGCTCATTTTTATCTCAGTGTTTATCTAGTTAAAATTTTTGAAAGTGTTAAATCCAGCTAGTGTTAAAAGATGGGAAATATCAAAGAAAACTTAATGTCCGCATTTTAGTGATGGCAGAGGTGGAGAGAAAATTTGCAGCGTGTTATTTCTTCACTTTTGATAACACCTGTTAGACAAAATGTGCTGAGAGTTATATGGTATTAGAGAACTTCCAGGCTTTTCAGCCCAAGCCTGCAGCAGTTGTACAGTTTTGTTTGTTATCTTGCAGATAAGTCAGAAACAATTGCAGATGTGAATAAAATGCCATTTAATATTTCTTTTTCTTGCAGTGCCAGCGCATAAGATAAAGAGAGCTTTATCCTGTGGGAACCTATCTTGAGAGATGCTTTTTTCTACTACAGTATTACAAGTCTCACATTATGTATTGCAAGTTTGCTACGTTCTCTTCTTTGGTTTCTTTAAGGAGAACACTTGGCATTTACTAAATTGTAAGGCTGTTGACTTAGCCAAGTTAGCACATCTTGACAATAGTAGCAGTATACAATAAAACAGTTCAGAAGTTTCAGGCTATGTCTAGACCACCTTGATTGCCTGAGCAATGAGGTCAGGTGATATGGAATGGTTCGTGTTCATATTTTGCACATTGTAAAAGACAATACTATGTAAAAGACCATATTACCTATCCTAGTCACAGGATTGCCATACAAGCAATTTGATTACTTATTGCATCTTCACCAATTTCCCCCAAGGAAACTGCCTCTCTGCCCAAGAGTCACAAGCACTGGTGAGATTGATGTCATTGGGAGCCCTTGACAGATTTTTTTTTGGTCCTGAAACAATCCATACAGGTCCCTTGGCTGCCAGCAGTGTATTCCTTCATGGCCAGTGCTGAGTGTACACTTGATTAGCTGACCACAAGTTCACAGTTTCTCACCATGATCTGCTAAGCCCTTCAAAACTTGTGCAGAACCTCACATGAACCTTACATCACCAGTGGATGTGGGGGGGATAGAAGATGCCAGGATGCCCCTTTATGCAGAGTTGCAAAGATTGAATTTCCCTGGGCAAGTGCTTGGCTCCTAGAAACAAACAAGGAAAGCACGTCCTCACTCACTGTCACTTTGTTCTCACCTTAGGCAATGTCTTAAGTGTGTAGGAGCAGACAGGATCTTAAAGGTATCTTAAAGGTATGCCTGCTGAGGCCTCAGTTTATCACTGTTTCACCCCAGGCACCCTGGAAGTATTAAGCTCTTGTTTATAATCTTTGTAGGAATTGAATTTCGACTGAGAACTTTGTGTGCTTTTATCCCAAACACGCCCTGAGAACATAGAAGATAAATAACAACAGCATGACAACAAGCTTTCCTTCTTTCTTCAATTCCCTTTAGTTACACCTCTCTTCTCAGCACACTTTCATTCTCTCCACACATAAATTTGGAATGGTTACCATAGCTCTTAATAGGATGGAGCTAATCAGTCGCAAAATAAATCATTACTGAAAATGATAATGGCAAAAGCATTTGAGTTCTTTCATTATGTCTCCTGGAGTACTCATTTAAAACCACTGAGTCTAACCCAGAGCACAGTGCAATTCGTTCCTCTTCCTGCTTCATGCTGAGCTCAGACTTCAGTGAGACAAAATGGTTTATCAGCTCGAGGTGAAAGGTAGAATGGTAAATGTCATGAGGAGTAAAGACTGATAATAAAATATCACTTGTTTATTAGTTGAATGTTTATTAGTTGAGTGTCTGTATGCATGGTCGCTGTAGCTGAATTAACCTGTCTTGGGTTGGTTTCAGCTGTGAGGTTGTAAAGAGAGATGCCATTATTTTAGTTGTGGGTCCCAGATTATTTATGTCTTTAGAGACATCATTAATAAGTCTTGATTTCTTTTCTCAGCACACTTTCATTCGGATAAACATGATAAACATGTAAGTTTTTTACATGAGCACATCATTAAAAAAATCAAGTGTAGAAAAAACCTGTGGAGAGGAGGTGCAATCTCATTGACCACAAGGATGTAGAGATGGTGAAGAGTTGAGGCAGAGTTGAGGCTGCTGCTTTGTTTAGGAATCCAGTAAAGAGGTGATTTCAGAAAGAGGCCAGCAGAAGAGAGAAAATCTCTGAAATTCCTATAACAACCTAAATTCGTTGTTCAGTATTTCTCTCCTAGGCTGAACCTGAATTCTCCATCTAAATCCATACTTTATTCAAGACAGTGGGAGAGAGGTGAAGCAAGTGATTGTGATCTCAGTCACAGTAGCTCAATCACCCACCACAAATCCATCAAAATAGTTGGGTTTATAAGAAACTCAGAGAATGGAAATAAAGGGTTTGAATGACAAACAGGTTTTACATGTTAGTTGTTTTAGAATTATCTTCTTTTTTTTGTTTTTCTCAACTGATGTTAAAAACGGGGTTGGCTACATTACATGGGCTACGAGAAAATTATCTGAAATTTTAGAGTCTTTTTTATGTACTGATTTGGTATAATTTTCAACTCATAGTTGAGCAATTTAAAAATTATCTTAACCTACCATATAATACTTCTTTATGAAAAAAGAAAATTATTTTCACTCTATGGTAAATTGATGTTGTTTTTTTTGGAGCTCGCTTTGAAACCTCAATTCATATTGAGCAATCGTTCCCAGTGGGACCAGTTAATTCAGGACTACCTGGCTCAGAGCTCCAAAAGCGAGACTTCTATTTATATCAAAATTCAAATCGAAGTTAAGCAGTCCAGTAAGATCTTACAGATGCTTGAAACTAGAAACTGTATGAAACTTATGTTTGTGTTCTTTATTGATAAAATCCTTTGCCATTTTCGTTGAGGCAAAGAATTAAGGTGGGTTTTTGACAGGATAATGCTGATCAGACATTTGCTCATGTGTTAGGTACAGGATTTTGTACCTAACAATATATGTTTATATAAATATAAAATGTAAATTTGTATTTTANATATTTTGTTAAACAGGCATAATCTTCAATGTTGTGAAATGTTTTCTTAACTCTCTTCACATTTGACTCTTGCACCACAAAGACTCAATGCTGTGCCATTCATCATCCTTCAGTATTACAAGCAAAAGTCACTAGAGATGTGTACATGTATGAATTTAGATGCCATGGCCTTTGAAGGTGGAGTTTGGTTTGTGTAATTTCAGTATTTATTACTAATTTTGGTGGCCTCAGGAATACAGACATACCAATGAAAACAAATCACTGTGATGAGCGAGATGGTTATTTCAATGTCATAAAAGATCTTCCTATTCATGTGACACTTACTGTGCTTCCTGTAAAATTGACTGAATGTCCTCTACCAGTTTTTATGGAGAGGAATGATTACTTTGACCAGCAGAGAGCAGCAATGATATACTTTATAAGGACTTAAGCCAGCCCTTCCAAAATCCTATTACTGACATGAAGGATAGATAATATTGTGTGTGATTTTCATGATGAAGTATTTATGGGAAAGCATCTGTTGGAATTAAAGCAACAAGAGGCAAAATATGCCCCCATTTAATTGAATTCTTTTATAGAACCTTTTAGTTTAAAGTACTTTCTGTTTAATTCCTTGTCTGTTTGAATGTTACAAAGATTTATTACTTGAACTCTGTGTAAGTCACCCTAGTTATTAGTAGGTGATTGTTTTCACATTGATCTGAAAATTTGCTCTGCAGTTTCACTGTTTGTGTGGGGCATTGTCTATATTTTAATCTTACAGTAAAATTTCAGCCCCATAAATGTCAATAGGAGTTTTTTCCCCACTGACTTACATGAAGAGTCTCACGATTCTCATGACATATATATTAATAATTCATTATAAAGAGATGAATAAGGGTGAAAAATTTGGTGTATTTGGGTTTTATTTTGCTGTTTGTTCACAAAGATACTTGTGCAATTTTACACGCACTGCGTAGGAGGGATGAGAACCTCTTTTTCCTGGGCTAGAGTATTCTAACAATGCTGTTAGAGATTTATATTCCCTGCTCTGGCTCTGTGGCTCTTCCATGTTTGATTGTGTAGCAGTACCCTAGAACAGATTGTAACAACCCTTTTTTTCCCAAGGTTTTTGTTTTACCCTGAAAATTAAAAAAAAAAAGCATTTTTACTTTCCATGTCCTAGTGGGATTACTTTGAAAAGTAGGAAAGCATTAACAATGCTACTGTGCTTTCACTTTTGGGAAGAAAGTAAGATTTCTGTTGATTGACCCAGTGCTCTCTATATGTTGTGTGTATAGTCGCATTTTAGACCAAATCAGGATAGTGTTTCTATCTGAATCTTCTATTCCTGTGGCCACATGGAGCAGTCTTACTTTCCCAGCAGTATTGCTTTCAGAGGGTATATAACTAAAATACATGTTCCTGACACTAATGAATATTCTGTTCTGGGAAATGCTGCATATAGTTCAGGGTAAAAATCCTGTCAAACATATGAATTAATTTATACCTGGGAACAGCATCCCCTTGGCACCAGGTGTTCTGCCATCCAGATCCCCCTGTGCTGCACCAAATGAAAGAAATACTGCATGAATTTAGGTTACACTGGGCTTGGGCAATGCTGGAGGGCTGTAATGCAATGTGAATTGCACTAGCTCTCCCCTCTTTTGAAGGTTAACTTGTATGAAGTTCCCTTTGCTTCAGTGTTTCTATTCCAAAATAGGAGTAATTGTGTCACAGAGATTTTATAAAAGTAAATGTAGTCATGTTTATGAAGCTCTGAGGTTCTATCATGATGAGCTTTACACAAACTAATGAGGAAAACATTACTCTCCTCCTTCAGAGCAGGTCTTTAATAGTGTGCATCAAATTAGTTGTGAGACAAAGACTGGATAAACAGGGGGAGAGAAAATATTGTATAGCTCTTCATTTAACGAGTACCATCCTTTCCATAAATGTAATGAAAAAGGTCTTGAAGGAAAATAATGGAATCTTGTAATTAAAGATGGTATCAGCACTCATATGCCCAAAGCACCTGGCTTAAATTATATGGGAGATTTGATTCTGGCATTTCATCACATGAATGCATGATACTGGAACCTATTTATTGTTCTTTAAATATGTTGTTTTACTGAAATAGAGTAAAATTAGGGGTGGACGAGGATTAATTTGGATTATACTTCTTGCCATTTATTTATTTCTATTTAATTATTTGGAATATTATTTAAAAATATAAGAACTATTTCATTAATCATCTGTCCATTTGTCTTAAGGTATTATTAAATATAAAGATATTCCTAACTGCCATTGTCATAACTATTGTCACTGCAGGATTTATATTGAACCAATAATAGATTCTTGCTTTGCTAGGCAGAGTACACTGATAGAATGAGCTACAGCCCAGACATGGGGAGGTTACTGTCTTTACATGTAGCAAGGGCAAACCATAGAAAAGGAGACATTAAAAATTGAGGCTGATAAAAAAAATGAGGTGCGTGCAAATGTCATGTTCATTCTGGCAGTGGATTGCTTTTAATTTAATGAATTGTATTTCTAGGCGGAGTTCTGTGCAGAAAGACTTAGCTATACGGGGTTTAATGAAGAAAAAGAGATGAAAGAGGATGTTAAATTTTGTATGAGGGGAGGAGAGTATGGTAGGCCACCAGACAGAGAATGAATGAGGGAACAGGAGCAGATAGTCCTAACCACAAAGAGAGTTAACAGGGAAAAGGTTATTCTTCAGCATCTTTTGTAAACTTAACTTTCTGTATGGTTTTGAAATTACTTTCTTGACTCTGTAAGCTCTGATTAATATTTTATTTCAAATTCATTAATACAGAGTGTAAAAATAAAGTTCTCTTAAAAGTGAAGAATAAGTTAAAATGGCTGCATTTGCTACAGTTTGCCACTACTGCAAGATTCTGCATGCAAATTTTTATACACACCCCCAGTGTGATATAAATAACAATACAGATAAGGGATTATTAAACATGAAACCACTTTTTTTTAAACTTATTTCTCAATTTCCATGTTTTGCAGGCATTATTTAAATTAATAGGGCTGTTGTCTCTTTGATTTCAATTTCTGCCCTGCCAGGATACTTGAGCACTGGGGTTGACTTCTCCTACATCTGCCTTGGACAAGCTCTGTGTGCAGATCTTGCTACCCTGTACATCCCCCTTGTGGAGATCTCACTAGTGTTTGCTTCAGACAGCTTTGAAAATCTCCTCTGCCTTTCAGACAGAGCAATTTTGTTGATTATTTTGTTTATTATTATTTTGACCAAATGAGCCTGTTGAGGAGGTAATAGGGGGAGAGAGAAGCCAGTGGTCCTAAGCAGAGATTGCCACAGCACTTTATGTGGGTTTCTCAGGATGAGTGAAATAATTAGTATAGCACCTAAAATGAACTTTCTCCACACCCAGTGTCAAGGCCCTGACTGCCCTGGACCCTCGAGTCTATTACTTGTTTATTTGCTTTTTCACCTGGCTGGACCCCTCTGAGGTTTACCCAGAAATGGGAATGTCAGCCTGCAGGGAGGTGTTATGTGCCTGTTCTCTGTGCAGATACTCTGAAGAAATTGAAACATCTCACAGATATCTCTAATCGGATTTTCATACCTTTTTCTTTTGCCTGGTCTGAATACATATTTCACCTTGATTTAAAAAGTATGTCATGTCTAAATCTAGATTCTGATAAATGAAGTCTGTGAAAACTGCCCTGGAAGTTAGAAATTCTGTTATTTTGAGTCAAGGATCAACATGTCATTTTGTAGTTGGATATTTTTCAAAGACAATACTGATTTGTTTGCATCTGTTTACTTCAAAGTGACTTCGCACCAGGATTGCCATTGTCCATGTGTTTACATGGGCAGTGCTTTACAGAGTTTTTCTAATACTAGTTACTACTTTTTTTCAAATGTATTAATAGGAGGAGAAGAGTGAGGATAACCTTGATAATACTATGCGTCTGCTTGCTGAAACACATTGTTTATTATAATTAATATCTTTATTATTTTTAATGAATGCAATTATGTTAGCTATAATTAATGGTGGATTGTGTATTTCTTATTAGTTGTATATTTTACAAATAAATATAGCTATAATGTTGTAATTAAACAGTTTGAAATTTTTGTATTCTCCATGGGCTTGCCCATAAATAAATAAATACTGTTCTTTTTAGATTACATTTCACATATATCTGATGAGAAATATATTAAATAATACTATAATTATTTTTTTTAATAACTCATAACTTACTCTCTAATGCTCATACGTTTTCCTAATCTGCCTTCACAAACTGGCTTTGGAATTTGTTTTTTATTTCATGTTTTAGTTCCCCCTTGCAGGTCTTCAGAAAGCAAAAGAATGAGCAAACCACCATGATTTACTTTAATCTTTAGCCTATTAATTCTTGCACTTGAAGGTCAAATTTAAGCAGAGGCAAATCTGTGTTTCTTTAATAAACTTTAATTCTGTAAATAAAATGTGATTGAAACTAAATTGTAGTAGTATTTAATTTTACAATTTCTTTCTTCTTCGTCTGGTAAATATTGGTTGAAGGGAGGATAATGAGAATTTGAAGTTACTCGTTCCCTAGAGTACAGGCATCATTTTCACGTGGCTTTGTTAGAATGTTACAAGAAGATACTTGGTGAAAATAGTAAAACTAAAGCTACTATGATATTGTAGCAGGAAAATAAAAGTCAGTGAAGGGTAATAGCAGTATGGAGAAGCTTTTAGCATAAAGGAAAATGTGAAGAAATCTGTAATTAAATTTTAAAAAGGGAAACTACCACAGATTTAAATCAAGAATTTCTAGGAAATTTCCTTTCTAGGAAAACTGAGCAGGATTTTAAAGTGTATTAAAAAAGGATTTGATTTAGTGTATTATGTGTTAAGAAAACCCAACAGAATTTTAAGTGATAGTTTTATTAAGAAAACTGTGGGGAAAAAAATCCAACCCTACCAATAATGCTTTTCAAAGCAATTTCTATATGACAGGTAGGATATGGGAAGAAAGAATTCAGAAAAGTTCAGAGAAGGCTTTGAAAAGCTTTTAAACATCTTTGGCCTAACTATTTCTTCAAGTCATAGACATCAGTGGGAATCCCTTAGATCAATATTGAATGTTTCTGGAACAGAAATGCAAAAAGCAATTTTAATGAAATTTAAGAATCTCAATGCTATTAGAAACTTCCATGTAACAAAATACTTTCCCCCTTTTTACTCTTATAATCTAATAAGCGTTTTTATCAGTTATAATTTAGGGGGAAAAATGCAAGTGGTGCTCTGAAAAAATCTTTTCCTTTGTTCTATAGGAAGCAGACAGTGCTGAGAGTCAACAGGTGTGTCAGAGGACAGCTGGGTGCATCTGCTCCCTAATTCATGATGGTTTTGTCTGGGCTGCAGCTGGGCTGGGAGTTGTAGCTCCCAGGTTTGCTCTGTGTGTTCAGAGATCCTGGCTGCAGCCAGGCTTGGTGCTGTACAGAGGAAGGAAAGGGTCCTTCAGTGTCAGAGGTCAGTGAAGTTGGTGGATTTGTCAATCTGTGGCTGGACCAGAGGTTGCCTGAGTGGCATCAGAAGTTTTAATGTTTTTGGAAAATGGGTAAAATAGGCTTGAATTTTTGCTGTAGAGGAAAAGATGAGATTCTACATCTCTCAAATCTAGTTCCTTACTAGTATGTATTAGGGTGGGATGGACTAAGTCTCCCATGAGAAATAAAGAAGTAATCTCTGTATTACCTTTTAATAGAGCAGTTTATGTCCTTATGGTTCAGCTCTTTAGGCTGCAGCTATCTTTATGGCATCTTGCTAGTGCCTTGAGCCCTGAGGAGAGGTAGGACTGGAAATATTTTTCTCTTCAGTGCTTGGTGTTGGATTGTTTAGCTAAACTTTGACTCAGGTTAGTGAACCTATCTAAATGTTCACTGTGATTCTCTGGCCTTGTGTCAGTTGTCTTGGTGAATACAAAAGCAAATCAGGTTTTAAAACCTTCCTGTGGACTCAAAATGGAAGAGATCCTGAATACAAAACACATGTGGGTTTCAGTACTCTGTCTTTAAAAGAATATTCTCCGAAGTTTAATATAGGGAAATAATTTGAGTTATTGTGGCAGAGAAACCATTTGGGGAAAAGAAAGTGAAGCTGGCAATTCAGAAGTAAGGCTGTAGAGTGTGTTGATGGTGGAGCTGTGGGAGGGAGGAGGAATAACTTAACTGTGCTGCAGCTGTGTATGTGTCAACTAGAAATACTCCAAGTGTTTACATCTTTACCTGATTTTTGCTAGCTTTTCTAATTTTTTCTAGTTCTAAAGGCGAAATCTTATATCTCTTTAATGGCATGTACAAACTTATATGTGGTGCTTCAACATGTAAAAATATCAGAAAAATTATTTACGTGCACAGGCTGTTCTAATTAAATTTAAATCTGGTTAAAAAGGATTTTATTACAGTAGAGCAAATGTTCTGCAGACAATGTCTGTTTAAGTTGTTTATATTGCTTTGGTTCGTATATAAACTTATACTTAAGCTATAAACTGGTTATGTTTTCTTAAGTTGTTGATTTCAGCTAAGATCTTATCTAATGAGTATGTATCCTCTTTTTATATTGTAATTTCCAAGTAAAAAGCACATTTAGATTAAGTAACATTGTTCTAGAAGCATTTTAAATACATTATCAGTTCCGTAAGTGTTATATGTGACTAGTCAGCTGGGAGAAGTCATTATACACCAGATAATAAGAATTTCTCATATGCTAGCCTTGACACATTTTATGCTAAAATTGTTTCAATCTTGCATACATAACTGGATTTACATAATGAACAAGTTCTTAGATATCTTGTACCTTGTAATTAAGGGTTAAAATTTCTTTTGCTAAAAGAATTATTAGATCAAAGGGCCGGAAGAAAGTGTATCTGTTTCCCCTGTTTTTGCAAAGAAGGTGTGCAAAGTTGGCTGTCAAGAGTGTAGCGAAGAGTTGGCAGTGGTTCTGAGATGGACACCATCTAACAGAAAGAAGCAGCCTCAGAATTTTTGATTTTGGCTGTTTAATTATGTATGAAAAGCTAGGGTTTTTTTCCCCCTAGTAAAAAAGTATGGTTTGTGAAGAACAAAGAAAAGACTTCTAGCTCAGTTTTAAAGAAAAAAAAGTAGACTATTTTTGATTAGAACATCAGGGATGCTGCTGTGCTGCTTAATCAGTGTAGAGTTTTAGAATACCATAAAAATATCTTGCCTAGTGGGAAGGTGCATCTAGCTGTCTGAAACCTCCAAGATATGCCACATTCATGGCAAAAAGAAGCAAGAATTATAACATGCTATGGAATATGCTAAGTCATATAGGATCTGACAGCTTAGACTGGGATATTAATTTATACTTTTTCATTTTCTATTTTGAGCAAATTACACTCTTCTTTCATAAAGAAAAGCAGAAAATATGCTCCTTTTCCTATTTGGAAAAATCACTCCAAAATTAAACCTTCTTTTTTAAAGAATTCTTAAACATTTTGGATACACAGATACATTTCAACCCAAAAAAATTAGTCTGACCCCTTAAAAAGATCATCAGTAGTCTCATATTCAGCCTCAAATGGAAACATTATGGTTTATTTGCCATTCTTCTTAGTACTTTTATGTTTTACACAGTACTTAGTACTGTGCTGTTTTATGCTTTTGCNCAGCCTCAAATGGAAACATTATGGTTTATTTGCCATTCTTCTTAGTACTTTAACTGTGCTGTTTTATGCTTTTGTGGGGGTTTTTGTTGTGTTCCCAGAACTAAGGTTTTTTAATAACTAAGGTTATTTACTAAGGTTTTTAAACACCTTAAAAAAATAAACTATTTTAAAGTCAGTAAAATATCAGTAGTCAAACATTCTCATCATGTGTGTCATGCTGGGTGTTGTGGCCCTGTAGTCATGGGCTCAGGTGTGCAATTCTTGTTGTCCTTCACAATTAATGATTTATCCATTAATCACTCAAGAAATAAAAACCCCATAATATTCAATGAAGTAAATATTGAGCAAAATCACAACTTAATTTTGTAACCATGTAGTGCCCTTAAGAAAAATCAGACAGCAGTTCTGCTCCATGAGGCATAGAAATGTATAGCTGCTATCTCCGAAATTGTAAGGCCACATACTGCCTACCTGCAGACCTCTATGAGAGCCATGGTGCACTTTCCTCTGGGCACTCTGTCTTCCCCTGACTGAATTGGCATCAGAGCTTGAGCTGTGTCTTTCTTCTGAATAAAGACCCTAAATCTTCTTGGATAGCCACAGAGGGCTAAGAATAATCTTTCCCTTTAGATTTGACTTTTTTTTTGTCAAATACACACACAAGCATCATTCATGAAAAATTGTCTACAGAGGCAAATAGTGTTTTAAAATTTGAGAATGGAGAAATAAAAGAAGAGTAAAAATAATTGGTTGTTATGGTTGCAGAGACCTTAAAACTTCTTAGTTTTTATTTTACTTTGCAATGAAGAATTATAAACTGGCTTGGGATGAAACAAATAATGTCCTACAAAGACTTTATGGAGCTGCAAGCTGGAGAGAGACTTCTATAAAGGGTATGTAGTGACAGAACAAGGGATAATGGCTGAAAGAGAGTAGATTTAGATTAGACACATGGAAGAAATTCTTCACTATGAAGATGGTGAGGCACTGGCACAGGCTGCCCAGAGGAGTTGTAGATGCCCCATCCCTAGAAGTGTTTAAGGCCAGGTTGGATGGGGCATTGAGCACTCTGGTTTAGTGGAATGTGTCCATGTCAGGAAGGGATGGAAATACATGACCTTTAAGGTCACTTCCAGCCCAAGGCATTCTGTGATTCTGTAGAGTCTATGCCCAGTCTATGACAAGATGCAAACTTTCATTAGACTTGGCAATCTGTTGCTGCCATATCTTTTTCCCCCCACTAGTTAACCTAATGACTTTTCCTGCATAGATTCATAATTCCCAAGTGCACAGCCTGTGCCTATGATGGAAGAACTGACTTATTTTGTGAATCCTTGTTTTCTTCCAGGCTGAGAAGTGTATTTATCTCTGTAGACAACAGGCTTCTGCTTATTATCTGTTATTAAAACTTGTTCCTTTGTTTTTAAGTGAAGTTCTTAGCCGAAATTTGTTCTCAAGATGATCACAGAACATATAATGAAAAAATGCATATAAGTTTTGTGGATTTTTCATCAGTCAAATTTAACTTGAATACTGTTTGGCCACTGGAATTGAAAAAAGGAGAGTAACAGTCCCTGTGAAGAGCAGCATTATAAATAAGGAATAAAAATAGCTATTACTTTTTGATTCTCTTTTGAAGACAACAAAAATGTATTGGTAATTGAAATATGTTGCAATATATTTCTGTACAGTATACTGGACACAAAGTGAGACACATGTGAGACCAGAAGAATCTAAAATTTGTCTTCTAATACTTAGCTAGAAATGCAGGTTTTTAATGCAGAGAACAATATGTATTTTGTACTTTTCATAAAGAATGTTTTTCTTTATAAAGAGGTGATTTTCCCACTCTTCCTCAATTCTTTCAACTTTTTTGAACTGTAGACTGTTATGACACTTTGAGTTTAGAGCATCAGAAGTCTGTGGCTGGAGTCAGTGTCAAGAAAATCAGGATTATTGTTTTGTTTCAAGGCTGGTGGACAGTACTTGTGCAGAGGAGTATCAAGAATAATACCTATTTTTCAGAACCTTTCTTGCTCACAGTTCAACACTTTCCCTGGTTTATGTGTTTTCCTTGGCCTGGATTAATCCTCACACTGTGGGTGGATTCCCAGCACTGAAACCAGGTTTCTTTTACTGAAAGGTAAACCAATTACTTCTCATAGTGTCTTGGATGTGGAAACCTTGAATACTATTCCCATATATCTTCTCTCTTTTTCTCTCCCTAAATCCAAGCCTTCCTCACAAATCACAATTTCTAAGCTTACTAATTTTCTTGTCATACTCTCAGCTTGGCCTAATTTTATCTCTGTCTTTATTTGACTAACACTTGTCAGAGTAATCCAGTGGGGGATTCTCCCAGAGCTCATCACAGTTGACAGAGCAGGGTCAGTTTGTGCAATGAATAGTTCAATCTGCTTATTGGAACCTTCTCTGCAGTATTGCTGCTTGGCCTTTTATTTCTTTGTGTGTTTTTCCTTAAATGTGTATGCTTTTGAAGGATTTTTGACATTTTGCCCTTTAAATGTTAAGTATAAAACCTTCTTGGAGAAGATCTTTTGGTGGAACAGTAGGGATTCAGAAGTTGCAGATTTGAAGAATACTTTTTGGTTCCAAAAATACAAAATTTTCTAAGACACTACTAAACGTTTCATTTTATGTATTTATGTAAAAAGAGATTAGAAAACAGAATAAACATTAAATTGACAATGCTAAAAATATTGCAAGGGAAAAATAATCCCAAATAAAAATAATAAATCCACAAGATTAATAAAGTAACTGTTAGTTTTATTTTCATTTATTTTGATAGTCATTCTTTTATATGTATTTGCAAGCAATTCAAGTAAAAATATGTTTCAACATATCATAGCATAATTTTATAATTTTACAGGATCTATGGCACTTGTTTTTAGGGAACTATTTAGTTGCTCTCAGTGACTACTGACTCATTTCAATGTACATGCCAAAACTCCTCTGTTAGTCATGTGCTTACCTGAGTCCTCCAATCTGAATTCATCCTCTCTACTGAGTCTTCTGTTGAAACGTTTTTAAAAATGAATCCCCTAGACTCTTCAATGGAGTCTTTTTAAATGTATATTCAAAAATGTAAGATTTTGTTTTCATAATCAACTTTTTCTTATTCCAGCAGAGATGAGACTCTCGTCTATTTTAGCAGGGCCCGTTGCAATAGCACAAGAAAGTGATTCTTCTTTTTCTCCTCCTCCCCACCCCCTTTGTATTGATGGTTAAATAAGTTTACCATGCAATCAGGTGAGCACCAGAGCTAATAACAGAGAGCAGGTAGGGTTGCACAGGGAGAAGAGGGGGAGGAATGGCAACAGCCTTTTTGCAGCAGTGAACGACTTAATCAGCTCTTTTGCAGTGCAGAGACTCTAATTAGTGTCTTGAATTTACACATCAAATTTGTCATGACAACTAAGCTAGGCAATCTTGATATTATCCTACAGATAACAAGTGTATTTTCACTCTATCTTATTTTTGACTTGTTACATCTATTCTTGAGTAGAAGGACAAATTTTTGTATTTTAAAAATTGCTTAACCCTTCAGAATACTTTTTCAAAAGTCAATACCAAGGGAAAAGATCAGATTAGAAAGGTGAAGTCATAAACCGAGTGAAATCTGGCTGTTTTCCCACTCTTCTGCTCTGTAGGAAATTTGGAACTGGTAAAGAGATCATCTAAAAATATGAAAATTTGATGAGAAGCTTAAGTTGAAAAGGTCAGACTGAGGTTACAGGTATGATCTGACAAGAAGTGTTATCTGTCTTTTCAATAAGGGGTTCCAGGTTTTCTCAGTTACCTAAATACATCTTTTCTGTATCTTGAAATTAAGCTGGCAAGTATCTTAAACCTTTACCACCCTGTTGTCAAAACATAATGAGTAGAAAACAATCATTCAATATATCTTTCAGTCCCGGTTTTAGCTTTCCTTTGATTTAGGAGGATAGGTGGTATTATAGGAGTTAAGGTCAAAGATTCCGGTCACTTTGAATCCTGTCTCTGTGAGTGGCCATGGCAGTGTTTAAGGAAGGTGTAAAACAACATAAAAACCTTCTTGCTGGCACTTTTGTATTGTTTGGTACTGGATATCCTGGGAAATTGTAAAGTCAGAAAATACAACCTCTCTGCATTTAATATGCCTGGAGGGTTGTTTATTTTTCTTTTCATCTCATCTCTGTAACTTTTTAATCTGTACTAATGTTTTCTGACAAGAAGTTCCACAACGTAACTGTATAATAAATGAAGAAACACAACTGTCAGTGCTTTTTTAAACTTTTTGCCAGTTTAGCCAGTTTTTCCAGTTTCACAGGCTGCAGTGCTCATCATGCGTACTGAAAATGAGTTGTTTATATCTGAAATGTATATAGAAGCTTTTTAAATTAAAATTGCAGGTGTTTCACTTGTCAAAGCTCCATGTGAAATTTTTCGGCACCATGTTTTTTTTCTGTTTTGATGTTGTTTATTTTTATATTAAAAAAACAACACCTAAATGTGACTGGCAGTTTACCAGACAGCCTTACAATTCAGACTTGTGCTAATCAGTACTTTTTAACAAAACATTCTATCTATAACCACCAGGAGTATAAACCCAGTGTCACTTTCTGTTGAATACTATAAATGATTCATGGCTCTGACAAATATTGTAATCACCATGACAAAATCTAAGGTTTAGGCAATATTGCTCCTTTGAAGGATGTATGATATTAACATTGGAAAACAAAGCTTGCTCACCAGGGGATTACAAACTGGCAAAGATATTAGGCCTTTAAAATTGTGCTTAGAAGTCTTTGTTCTGACAGGGTTTTTTTAAATTTTATAACAAACCAGCAAGATTTTAAGGAAAAGATAGCAGCCTTTAGAGTCTCCAAACTTTTTCCAGAGCTTAGATGCTTTTTAGATCAGAAAGAATTTAATTTATTTTATGGTCTGAGAAAATGTCTAGAATGGTTTTTGTTTGCTTTCTTACGAAGTCAGAAGCGTTAGACTGTGGAAACTCACAATAGCTAAAACAACTGTATGTACTACAACTCTTTTTGGAAATTGCAGTAAAAGGGTTTAGGGGCTGATTTCCTATGTATTTCTTGTTTTACTGAATATTCTAACTCCTGTTCTGAAGATACTCTGCAAAACATCTTCAGAGCTGCCCTTTGGGAAGGAAGATTTGTCTTTTGTGTCATGATGGCATAATGTTTGAGTAACTGGCTGGCAAGTCACACATGACCTCTGCTGCATTAATCTGCTTTTATAATCCTTTCACTGTTTCCTTTTGTTTTCTACAAATTTTTTAATTTGCATACATAAAATTCACCAGGAGTGAATTTTACAGGCATATGCACTGCAAAGTTGGAGGTAGGTGAGTTTGACCTACACAGCTGTGCTGGAAAAAGTCATTACCATGGAATCTGTTATGCTGGAAAAATTGGTTTTGTGCTGTTTCACTTGAGAAGTGAACTGTGGCTGGTGTTGTCTGCTGTAGCAGAACAGCTGCCCTGCTGTGGCTGGATTAGCAGCTTTTGTCAGTTCTGTGCCTCATCCAGCTGCAGGAGCAAAACCGTTTTGGTCGATCGAGTATAATGTCTAAATTGCAAGCTCTTTGGACCAGGAATCCTTCACACCTTCCTCTTCTTACCTAAACTAAATGTTTTTTTTTCCCCTGTTAGTCCCTGTAAGCCTTTGCATTTCCTACTGCTGTCACTAATTTTCATGAAACCAAGGAAGCCTTACTGGAAAAGCTGAGGATGTGAAACAGAGGAAATAGCATCTTACAATGCAGTCTGCTTACTGAAATACTGCTTTTACCAGCAATGAAGAAATCATGACCCCATTGAAAATTGGATCTTTACCAAAAATAATGCATTTTATGTTCCAAAATACTTCCATGTAGATAAGGTCCTATGGCTATTTCCGTAGATGATAATTTTTAATTAATTCTGTGCAAAAGCAAGGCTTTGAGTACATCCATACTCCATGTAATAGCCTCTCCATACATTTATTGCAACATTCAGGAAACTACTGGGAAGAAATAACTAGTGATGCTACCTGGTTAACCTATGAGGTTACTTCAAACTCGTGTAACTCATGTGTGTCAGGACAGGGGTCTGTCAGGGGTATCAGGTTCATTTGATGTCTTTGATGTAACAACCATCAATGGAAATATAGGTACATAATTTATGTTACAGCTTGAATATCTCCCAGAAACCTCACAACTGACACTTGAAAGTCACTAATCACCATAAAAGTTAAAGGAAGATCACTGAAGCCTGACATTTTGTACTGCAAGAGTAGTTAGCTTTTCACCCCAGGTGAGTCCCTTGTATGCCTTTAGTGTTGCAGTGTTCAAGGGGCAGCAAGAGAATATTCATTCCTGAGCAGAAATGTGAGGAGAAAGTTTGGAAGTGCTGAGCTGGAATAGCTATTTTGGGTACTTTAAGACCGATTTAATTGATTGCCCTGCTTGCTCTGGGAAACCGCACTTGAGCAAAAAAAATGGAAAGGCAGTTGTGTCCTTAAGGTCAGGATTATTGTTCTGGCTAGAGTACTGTCTGGGATTTTAGATTAAAGGAAAACAATACTTCAATTTTTTAATCCTGAATTATTGTTATGTAATTTGTTACTCTCTTGACCCTGAGATTAATTTATAATGTGTTGGTTTGAGATGTAATTAAATAATTATAAGTACATTGATTTCTCAAGTAATTCTTCTATTGTGACCTTAATTATTAAATTTTGGTTAGTTAATATGAATTTTACAGTAACTATTTTACTGTTATTTTACAGCTATTTGATCACTTATTAGTTTTCAGAAAATCCTTGAAGACAAAACTGGTAATTGCAAGATAAGTCACTAACTTCAAAAATTTAAAACAATAAATTCAATACAGTTCTTATTGGCCACACAGCTTTCATGCTTAGAGATTTTAACAAGGGAAAACAAACCAAACCTCACTTTAACCACTTTTAACTTCTAAATAGGACATTTTAACTTAACTAATATTAAGGATATAATAACGTCGGATATAATACCAATCATGCATTCTGCAGTGTCATATGTAAAAATTTTGGAATTGATGACAAATTCTTCTCAATTATTTAAATAGTTGATACACATTTGATTAATATGAAATATTAAAGACTCTCTAAGACTACGATTTAATTTAATTGCCTCTTTTTGTCTCTATACCACTGTTTTATTGACTTATTTGAAATATTCAAGAGATTAGCAGGGCATAAGTTTTTGTGTAGCAGAAATATCCTGGTTTGACCTTATTCAGAGATTATTATGTCTTCCTACTACACGGCTCAGTCCATAAAATTCCCCTTGCAAGTTTTGCATGCTTTGTCTTCAGATTTACTGACTGCTACCGTAAGAACTCCTCAAGGTAAAAGATTTTTCCTTGTCTTAATTTTTTAAAACATATGATTCTTTCTTTTTTTTTAGGTAGAAATCTAGCCTTTCTAAAAAAGTTTGAATGTGTAGCTGTAACACTTTCTACTCTGCCTCAACTTGCCCATACTGTAGTTTCTATAAAATTTTAGTATTTTCTCCCTGAGAATAAGCTCAATTAACTAATGAAAACATGCATATGAATATCTTATGAGTTACTGTCAAGCTCTTGCAATATTGATGGTCTGAGCTTTTTGGAATAATGCGATCAGAATAAACCCTAAGAAATAATTTATTTTACAAGTATTTATTCAAAAACTGCCTGCATCATTGTTTAGAGTAATAATGACAGAAGGAAGAAATCAACTTGTTTATCACAATCCATTGTTCCTACTGTTGTTTTTGTTACAGGTTGATGTGTTTACTTATTGGAATTTCCTCCCGACAGGAAAACATCATCCTCCAGCCTGTTTGGCTTTCTCTTTGCCGTCCATTCTGTGTCATGTATTCTCATGTAGTGTGCTAGGATGAGCATCTATATCGTGCTCTATAGACTGCGTGCATGTATGGTGACAAAACTTGTGCAGCCTGACAATGTAGAGCTTTCAAATAAATTTTAACATGGAAGCTGAAAAATCCAGTGAAAAAAAGGACAGAGGGAATGTGACACTATACTTCCACTTTAAATAGTAATTTTTTGTTTGATTCTTCCATTTTCCATGTGAAGCCATAGTGTCTATTAAAAATAGTTCTGATTCCCATAGTTCATGTTTCCCTGTTTTGATAAACCATATGAAATCCTGTGAACAAAATACACTTTTTTCTTTTTCTTGTTCCACAAAAGTAGAAGTATGGAACAAAATCAGATTGTAGTCATGCTCTTGTCTTGTTCGATTATAAAATGAGGGAAAAGGGGAGGAACTAAAAAGCATAAGAATAAAAAAACCCCAAAAAACAACCACCTGAATGTGACTAGCCAGACTAGGTAAAAATAAAAACATAAAATCAGGTTTGAGAACAAATCTAAAATTCCTTATTTATTCTGTCTTTATTTGTATGCTATCTCTCTGTTTTATTCTTTTTGTTATATTTATTCTGCTCTCATTTCTCTGCATTTCCTTCAATGTTACCCCTACAATGCCCTGTTCTAGTCTCCATTTTCTTACTGTAATGCTTCCCATTTTTGAATGCTTAAGTTCCTTATTACTCTTCTTTGTGATCATACATAAAATATTTTCTTCCCTTTGTCTTCCTTTAAAGTTCCCAGTGGCCATTTTCTTGGTCTCTTCTTTCAGTGATCTGACTGAAGTTCACTTACAGGACTATTTTCTTTCTCCAGGATAAAGTTTCAATTTGTGCCTTCTGTGTGCCATCACATACTGAAAAAATCAAAGGAATTTCAAGAGTACTTATCAGAGTACTTAGAGTTGGAGGAGCAGAAGATAGTGCAAAGTGACGTTTGTCTATTAATTATTGTTATGCAGTCATTTTTATATCATTCTCTTTAAGTTTTGGTCTCTTATCATATGAAGAGTGAAAGAAACCTGGCTTTATCTCACAGGATTTCCTTGCAGTATAATCCAGCTTGTGCACCTCTGATCTACTGATCAATTTTTTTACATACTGCAGTAGATACAGGCCTTGAGAATGAGCCTGCACCAAAAGAGACCTTGAGGGACTTGTTCAAGTAGGGAATGTATAGAAAGTACAGCAGGGAGAAAGTGCAAAGAAGTGCATATTGGTCATGGTGGGTTTCAAAACTGAGTGACAATAACAGCTGAAATGTAGCCTGGTAGTACAGCTTTAACTCCGCATCAGACACCACTGCTCCCACTGACTGCAGCACTGGGATGAGTCAACAACAGAAGGTAAGTCATAAGTTTTAGGTAGATCCTAAAGTGTATACAAATAAGGATTATTTAAGGATTTTTCTTGTTGCTCCACATAAAAGCTCAGATCTCTGTTCTAAAGTCTTGCCAACAGCTGTTCTTCAGCCATAAACTGAATATAATGGTCATAGGTACAAAGAGCTGGAGGCCAAGCCACTTTGACTTTGGTGAAATATTTGTCCCAGGCTTGATGCAAACAGACACACAAATAATGCCTTACACATGCTTACATGAAAGGAAAGACAGATCAGTGGGGTTTTGCTTGCTAATTTTTCTTCTCTATTTTTTGGTAATTATCGTACAAGCATTACTGGTATTTTTCCCCTGTGTTGTCTTAACACTTTGGAAGAATGTCCATAAATACCTATGATGTTATTGCTGTCTTTCTGGTTTATGATTTCCTTATTTTGAACTTCCTCTGCAACCGCTGCTCTGCCCCATGTTGACGCAGCAGTCTGCTGTGGCATTTTCTACTATTCCTGTCACAACTGCCCTGCAGCTTGTGTGCCTATTTGCCTGAAACTCCCTAACTTTTCTGAACACCCCAGAAACCTCCCCTCCTCTAGACACTCTACAGAGGACTAACCTGGTCTGTTGTTAGAGCAGTCCCATGTACCAGAGAAGCAGAAATAACTCTCTAAAAACATACCTGCTTGTGTTACTTCACGATGTTGGCCACTCGAATCGCAACAAAGAGCAAGCATGATGTGAGCTACCTGTAGTTGCATCACCTTGTTGTCTCTGGCTCATTCAGCCATGCTTGAGCCCCTTCAGAGGGGCACTAGGACAGTGACAATGGCCTGACAGCAGCCTCAAACCCTTCCTGTGGGGTCGTGCCATCAAGAGTTTACTACACTGATGGCCAATATCTGGTCCTTGCAGCTGGAGAGCAGGAGGGCTTAAACTCAGTATTCTGAAGTCATAGCTGTTTAAGAAAATAAGTTGTCTTTTGAAATAGTGAATAAAGAAAAGTCATGCCCAGGATGCATGATGAACTCAGACTGAATGAAATATTTTCCCAAGTTGCTACCATCGAATGCAGATATTGGTATACGTAGCTATAGAAACTATGCTGTCATCAGTCCAAGAGAAGGAAAATTATATGGGGAAAGTGTGAACCTTGCACTGCAGCCTTCCTGGTATTTTCTTAATTTAGTGGATATTGAAGATGTTTTGGGGTAGAACAGACTTTTCTCGTACTGCACAGACCTTGGAGGAAAATTGCCAAGGATACCTGTGAGATTCATCAGTGTACTGATGAGCTATTGTATATTTCAATGCAAGAAAAAAAAAAGAAAAGACAGTAATCAACCTGGGGAGGGTAAGCCATTAATAATTCTAACAGGCCACCTACAGGTTGCCTTACATAAATGTGTAAAAATAGGAAGAAATAGGAGATAAAGATCTGTACACACATGGACTGATTAATAGCACAACAATCAGGTTTTCTTTTTCTTAAAATGATAACTTTCTCAATTTAAAATATGTCCTAATTATTAATGAGAGTGGAGGTTTTTGGGTTTTTTTCTTTCCCTTTATCATAAGAGAACACTGATGTATTTATTCTGCCTCTGTGTTTATTATTCCAGTTTTGGAACATTCATATCTTCCTCCAGTGCTAGTTCTCAGATAGTGCTGTTTAGCAATGTGAAAAAGTTTCCATTTGCCCTTCACAACTCAGTGAACTGTAAACACTGAAGTAATTGAGCCACCCACATCCTGGTCTGCAGGTGATAGGAGCAATGTATTTTATTAGCATTTAATTAAATTGCAAATGTTATGCTAAAATGTGAAATTGCTGGCAAAAGTTGAATAACTGGATTAAATGACACCATTTTTTAAAATAAAAAGATTGTTGAGTAATCTGACAAAAATATATTCTTCAACTCTCTTGAAGCAATTAACATATGCTCTGCTGCTTTAAAAAAATCCCTCAGCATGCTGCAATTTGAGGCTGTTGCTACATTAATTTCACACCTTCCTAGTTTAGGTTAATGACTTTGGATTATAACAATGACAATTAAATGAATCTCGTTCAATCTGTAGTAGTTAGGATATAATATACACTTAAAACAATCACAAGTGACTAAAATTAAGTTTTATATCATTGCATTAAGATTTGGGGAGGGATTTAATAACTTCAGTTTATGAAAAAAATATTCTCTTTCAGTTTGGGGAAAATTGAATTATTTGACTTACTCCCTTTTGCTTATTTGGATGCATGCCTAAAGAAATCCAATTATGCAAAAGCCATTTGATATTACTTTATTTGGGACTAAGTATTTGCAGTTAAAATTTATAGCTATCAGTAGAACATGCTGGCTACTGCAAGGAGTGCTGGAGCCAGCTGGAAAGAGAAGGAGTATTCTGATGGGAAATGGGAGGCAGGAGGGCTCCAACATCACATTTTTCATTTAAAGGATGAAACAAAACCAATGTGCAAAACTACAAATTTTCCGGTTGCAAAACAAGAAGGAGCTAAAGACTGAGAGAGGGTTTGGGTTATCATCCAGAATTATTTTTGTTTTTAGGAATACAAACAAAAACCAAGAACAAAAAAATATCCCTTTGTGAGTTGAGTAGGGGGGAAACAAACGACTACTGCAACTGCCTTAATTCAATTCTTCTAAGCAAAAAAAAAGCCTGCACTCAGCTTCAATAGGTAGTGTTTCCCAAATATTAAGTTAAATATTTGAGCATTATTTCTTTTAAAACAGGCAGATGCTTCACTGAAGATAGTTTTAAATTGAAATAATTTCTTTGGGGTTTTATCTTTTCTCGCTAAAGCATTTTTGAAGTTAAAAAAAAAAGTATCAATTGCATGTTTATTGGGCAAAGCCAATGTTCTAAATGGCCCTGAAAGGAAGGAAGTTGCAACGTGAATTTTGTAATTGCATGTTTTAGGTTGTTTTAAGAACTTGAGTATTTAAGCTCATACTGTGATCTCTGGATAACTGGAATGAGTTTGTTGTTGTTTACATGTTCTGAATTTTCATGGGCTCACCTGACTTGGAACTAAGATTAATGAGGAATACTAGGTGTTCTGCACATGTGTAAATTAAGGCCTAGCAACAAAAAAAAAGTGTTTATTCTTTCAGCACTTCTGCAAAAAAAGTCCTTAATGCTGTCTATATCTGGAAAAAAAATTGGAACTCCAGATATTGTATAGAAATAAAGTTTCAAGCTGCAGTAATGTGCAAATCAGTACTGGTAGAATTTCAATGAGACAGAAGTCTATGGGAAATTGCTGTAATTATTATGTGCTTTCTTATACTAACCATTAGATTTCTGGATATTCTTAAGAATATCCTTAAAACATGCCAGATTGCACTGTCGATAGACCCAAGAGTCACAGTTTTTAAACAAGTGCCAACATGTTAAACAAGTGCAATTAATGTTGGCAGAAACAAGGTTAATTTCTTACTGGGGCTTAGTCACTCAAGATAAGACACTTAATCTTCTTTTCTCTCATTTTGTACTCTCTTGCAAAAGATTTCAATGGGCTTGCTAATGATACTAAATTTCCTTTTAGGGTTTTTTTTTTGTTGTTGTTAAATTGCAGTTATACAGTGTGGTATTTAGACAGTTGTCTAACTTAACTGAAACTGCAGGGGGAAGAAATAGCAAGATCAGTGATAACTCTAATCTAGCAAGAGACCTGGGCACATACAGATTAGTCTGTTCAAAACTCAACTTCTAAACGTTATATGTGGGCTCTACATGTCACCTTAGACAAGGATGCCTGTGGATAAACACACATACATATTTTTTGGTTTTATATTTTAAATTAAATACAGAATGTTCATGGATCTCATTTTTAGATCTATAATGCTACCCATTAGATGCTTTATAGTGTCAGTTGGAAGATGAGAGGCAGTTCAAATTAAGACCTGGCAATTTTTCTATTCCAGGCTGTAAATACATCCACAGATATTATATACTGCCCAGTTGTACTGTGTATGCCATGGAGTCTCCTGCATCCCACAGGTGTTTAAACTTGAGGGCTGCCAGTAAAATGGTTGACTGGTGAAGCCCAAATTTCCAGCCTTGCCAGACCAGAAAAAGAAAGATCAACAAAAACATGGTGCTGGTCCAGTGACCATGCCACTAAAATGGAAGGAAGAGCCCTGGGTGTTCACATAATCCAGATTATCTATTTCTAGTCCTCATTAATTAGATTGAATGGATAAAGAGGAGAAGAAAGCAGCCTGAACTTCTTTTCTCTGACATTACTAGGGCAGGCCAGAGCAGAGATAAGACATTCTGACTCAAAATCTGTTGAGGACAAAGAGATACTTGTCAATTTAGTAGATCCTGGACTGAATTCGAAATGGAGAGACAAGTCTCCAAACCCATTAATTCTGATTTACTTAGTGACTTCTACTTTTTTCTCGTTTTTTCTTCTTTTAATAAATGAGTGGTTATTTGTTAGTTAATAATTTTACTTAGATCAGTTAGCTTCACAAACATGTTTGAAAAGCCTCTGGAGAGTAATAATTTTCAAGCTATGTTTTTTTATAACAATGAAAGCAGTGGCAAAACAAAACATACTTCTTGTATTCTGAATAAGTTTCTATAAGGTTATATTTGTCATGCTTCTGTGAACACTCGCTATTGTTAACTCTAGCTATTAGTTGCTAATTAGATTAGTACACTAGTCTGAAAGTCAGTGAAGTTCCTGCAACTATTGTTTATTTGAACTACCAGGTTCTTAAATTTTAATGGCTACTGTAGTACTGAAAAAGCTCATCTCGGAGTACAAAAACAATCTTTCTAGGAATGGTCATTATGCTGGATACCACATGTACAGCTGATCTGGTGGTGGTGTTTGTTCACATCCTCAAAGATGAAACAAGCCAGTTCATACCATGAAGTAGCCAGAAGGCATTTGGAAACCAAATTTGCATCTAGACTTTAGAGCCTTATATTTTCTTATATAGTTAGTTAGCACCTTTTTCTGTACACTTGTTCCCATTTTTGAAGTTATTCAAGATGCAAAAGGAAAAGTCTGATAGCACTCCAGCCTTTCAAGGAATTATTATTGTTTATGTGTTAATAAAAATTACTTAGTGCAACTCAAGGCTGGTACTAAAAGGTTTCTGTTCATTCAAACAGACGCGAAACTTTAAAAATTGTAAAATCTATTTTATCTAGTGTGTGATAAAATGGGAAGTAGTAACTGAGTTGCAGCCAACAATCCCTATGATTTTAACAGCTTCTTGCTCTTAAGCTTACTATTACTAAGTCCGTTTTCTCAAAACCCAGTAAGAGGACATGAACAAAATAGAGGAGTGAAGGGAGACTTGGAAGGTGCATTGAATGAAGATTTATGTGCAGCTATGATTGCTTGTGAACATAAGGGAGAGGTTTTCTTGAAAGGCAATGCAGCACTGTGGGTAGCAAATGCTGCTCAACATTAAAGAAATGGTTCTGAGTTATCTAGGATAGACTGATAGAGTAAGATGTAAGTTTGTAATTAGGAATTGTAAGTCTTGGAGTTGGAATTAAATAAAAGACTGGGGAAAACCTTGGGCAAATAGATAACTTTCTCTCAGTGTGTGCTTCTTCTATTCTTTCAGTCACTCTGGCTTTGGATTTCCAAAATTTTCAGACCTAAGGAATCATCTTGGACTTACTGGTATATTCGCGTGAAGTGGCATCCAAGTTTATGCTCTAAGTAAAAGACCTATTAATGAACTGATTGAAGAACCTTTAAATATGCACTCTATTATTTAAAGAAAAGGTTTCTTTTTTATGTTTCTCTGTCTAGCAGTAGTTACTTTCAAGATTCTACTTAGTTTGTGCTTTGCTAAGAACCTTGACACTTTGGTAAGCTGTTTTCCATAGGCAAGCCGTATCTGCTATTTACATTGCTGCAAAAGAAACACTTACAGAACAGCCAGAAATTATAATTATTCTTCCAATTATGCATTTTAGAATATGTGCTGCTGCTTATCATATATAGGTTCACAAAGTAGAAAACTCGAAGCAGGGTTTGCTTAAATATTATATCTAGGATAAGTGCTTATGTTCTGACTTGTGACTCTGTAGGAAAGTGATATCCCAGATTATCTTCAAAGGTTACCATAAATGCTATGTTGAAATTTTCCTGACCGTAACTTATAAATTTCTCTCAGTGGAAACATATTCCTCTCGTAGCACAGTCATCATTCTTCATGTGCCTTTTATTGACTGTAACAAGGCTCTTAGGAACGTGTAATCAGACACAGTCAATAGGCCCTGCTTGAAGGCTTGCTGTTATGCATTGGCAGAATGCTAATTTATTTAGCTGGGCTCTATGTCGAAATGCCACAGATAGGCTGTGTGTTTCTCTTCTTGGAAAATGGAGAATTTGCATTGGGCAGATGGTAAATTGGCAACCTGGTGCAGCCATGTAGAGGGCTTGAGGGCAGAAGTGGTTTCTCCTTCACATAGCTCATTAATTTGCAGGAGATGAAACTACTGTGCGGGGGAAGAGTGATTTCTAAAAAATAAAAGAGGGCAGAAGGGAGACAGAAGAGTTCAGGTGGGCTGGATTGCACTTTATTCCCTGAACTGCTGCAGGGATAACTGTGTTGTACCTTACATCTAAGCTGCTTGAAAAAAAGTATTTGCTGATGTCAGTAAGTGACAGAAAGTGAAGGGCATAAACCTACAAATACCAAGCAAAGGAGATTATTGCCTGCTTTGGTTAACCATCACTATTTAAAAATAGTAATATGCTCTGAATGTGGTTAGGTGCCTGCTGTGCTGTTATACAGCTCTAACATAAACTATCCAAGAAACAAAACCCCAAACTCAAATAACTGTGTTAAAAAAACCCCTAAAAATAAAACATAAAAGTTCTTTCAATATAGTTTTAGACCTTAGTAAGATAAATAACTACAGAAAAATAGTTAATAAGAAGTTATTTTAAAACTGTCTTCTTTCGTGTCTTGGCCTTTTGTTTTTGTCAGTAAGTGAGGTTTTTTCCATCAATGAAATACTGTGTATTCTGGTTTTGATGTTATTCCAAAACATAGATCAATAAGATCTGCTGAGGATTACTGAGGCTCCATCTGTTCTTGCCATGAATAGGAAATACTACAGATGATAGTGAGCAGATGTATTCCACCTATTACAATCATGCTCAAAACCACTGTAATATTGAATTGAAAAGGCAAAAACATTTTAGTTCTATACAGATTTCTCTAGTCTTTGCCAGACTGTCTATATGTCTGATAGACATCTCAAAATCATTTTCCTTTTCCTTAAGAATCTTCAAAATGTGTTGGGTGATTCTTGTTTTCTGTTTGTTTGGGTGGGGTGGTGGTGTGTGGTTGTGTTTTGCTTTTTTTTCCCCGGGAAATCAGCATTGCTCACAGCCCAGGTAGGAGGCAGTTTCACATCCAGATCAGAATGGCATGTAATATTTTGACAACTTAGTGCTTATGAATTTATGCTCGCACTTACTTTTTTTTTTTCTGGCCTGATAAATTGTGAGGGGCATTGCGTACCTTGTTTTTGTTTTGTTTTGTTTTTGTTGTTTTGGGTTTTTTTAAGTGCAGAAAGGAAGATGAACACCAACTGGGCAGCCTAAAAATTTGCATGTCAATATGGTAGGTGCTCTGACAGTGGTCCTTGCTTTGCCTTGGGTACTGGTTGAGTTTGAAGGCATCTCTCTCCCCCTAAGGTGACTGCCCTAAGATGCAGGATTGCAGATAAAAGAGAGATAGGGACCACAATAGCTTCAAAAGTGTAGTACCATGATCTCAATTTGAATGGGTTAGTTTGTAAAAGTTGAAAAGCACCATTAGGAACTTCAATTACATGTACTCTGAGCTGTTGGGTTGTTTTGTTGTTGTTTTTTGTGGATTTTTGTTTGTTTTTGGTTTTCTTGTGTTGTGGTGTTTGGTTTTTGTTTGTGGGGTTTTTGTTTTAATTGTCCGATTTGTAGTTGGTTTTGTTTGTGGCTTTTTTTTCTTCTGTTTTTTTTGTTTTGTTTGTTTGATTTTACATTTAATACTCAAACTGGGGTGAATTTCACTGAAGTGCATGCTGGCATCCTCTGAAGCTGCTACTACAGAGTGGCTGAGGTGAAGGATAAGGAAAGCTTTGAAGGATTGAGGATTGGTGTTCCTGCTGAATTAGTAAGACTTGTGGACATAACTCCTGCCCTGTTATATCTGGGGCTGTGACTGTTGGGTAATTGGCCTGTTTCATACAAAAATCAGAGGCTGTGACAGCTCATTTTAATTTATGAAATGCTGCTTACGGGGATAGAGGTTGAGAGGTGAATGCAAAGTGGCAGAAGTGTGATGAATGTACCTGGACAGCCAGGGAGACGAAGAACTCTCTTATGAGAGGAAGCTAACACAGCAAAACAGAAAGCAGGAGTGACATATGATCAAGAGAGAGAAAAAATTGTATCTAAGGTAGATGATTAAGTTGGTGCAAGTAATAGGTTAAACCCTCTGTGACAGGTTATGCTGGGAAGTGATGAAATTTCAAGACAGTTTTCCTGAAAATGTAAATCCCAAATTTTAAAGGAGGAGTTTCTTCATTAAAAGGATTGTTGAATGGGTGGTGACAAGGAACAATGCTAACTTTTGGTGCTGCATTTCGGCAAAAGTTGAAGTCAATAATTTTTTAGCTAGCTTTAATCATTTGGTGCTGGGGGATTTAACAGTATAAAAGCTGTATTTTGCTCCATGAGCAATCCTCCCTGATGAAAAATCCTATTCTGATTATCTCTTAATTTTTTTTTAAACACTTTTCTCTTAGAAGAAATGCTTTGCCAAATCTTGGAAAATTTTCCATTTAATTTTGTTGCTCACCTACATCAGGTATGTCTTCCTCTTTTCTCTGTTTTTCCAAAGCAAAGAGGTTATACAGTAGTACTGAATGGTTTTATTTTAGATAAAGTTGATCTTTAGGGGTTGTCTGCTTATGTTAAAATATGACAATGAAATAAAAAGAAAAAAAATCTGCTTCAAACGATGAACTATTTGTTTAAGTCATACTGTTAACTTGGAAAAATGCTAATCTAAGAATGATGAAAAGAAAGAATTACACCACAGGAAAAGTTGGCAGCCATCATTCTAATGCTGCCACATGCTGCTTCCTTGGGCTGTGGGAAGGAGTTTAAACAGTTTGATGGTGATACTTGCAGATTAAAAATCTGTGGCTAGATCATATTCTTCACTGCTGCTCCAGCAGCTCGCATGTGATAGTGTGAGACCACCCAGGCTGCTATTATGGCTCTAAACTTGTATTCTGTGAACACTGATACAATAAACCAATGATACTTGAAGAGTGGTATTCAATCAAATTTTTAATTTTAATGAACTTCAGGCTCAGCATGATTATTTAATAAATTTTATCTGTCCTAAAAGAAAAAATAAATGTGATGTTTAGGACATATTAGATTGCAAAAAAATTACTATTCTGAGGGTTTGCAAGCTTCAAGCTGAAAGTTGTATACAACTAGTAACAGATTTCAGTCTGTAGGCCTGTTTCTTCCTAATGCAACAAAACAGCTAAGTGGAACCTTATTTTAACAAATTGATAAAGAAATTAGAGAGTTTTTGTGTGTTGAAAAGGTAAGAGTCTACTTGAATTCTTTTTTTAATGTATTGTGGGGTTTGTGAAACCAAGTTTTCCTAAATTACTCTTTCTTACTATTTAGTTACTGTACAGCTAATTCAGCACTTGAGATAAATGATAAAGCTTTCTTCTTTTGATTTTGTAAATGGTAAATGTTTCCTGGCATTATGGGGAAGCTAAATTTTTTCTCTTTTTTTGTAATAGAGCTAGCTGCAGGATTTTGTAAATAATAAATGGATGCTATAGCTTCTGTGGATGAGATTGAAGACATACTAGAGTATGTTCTGAAACAATGATTGCAAAATATTACTATTCTTATGTCCTTTGGATAATCTTTGGAGTAAGAAAATGTCTCTTTTTAATGGCAATATGAGAAGACAAGGAAGTGGGGAATAAGGTTATTTTATAATTCTCTTTAAAAACCCCTCATCCAATGCAAAGTGATATTCATTTTTATATAACTCTGTTTGTCTTATAACTTTTAGGACTTTATAATTAGCTCAAAATTTAGATCAATTGCACTAAGATTTTTTAAATGTTTAAATGTTAAAATTGTTTTGGTTTTGTTTCTCCTTTTAGTCCTAATTGCAGTCTTGCATCTTACATCTTGCATTCTTAAGGGAGAAAAGCCATTCTACACTCTATTTAAGTGTCCCATTATATGAGTAATGCTCACATGTAAATGGCCTTTGGGGATCTATAGATTTGATTCTTTTATGGTGTTATTTATAGCTTCTAAAACTATGACCAGCTGAGCCACTTAGAAAAGCAAACCATACTTTTGTACTGGAGCCTGTACTCCATGCTCTGTTTTGCTATGTGATCATTGGAAAGATAAAAATGAGAAAGAGACTGAGGCACAATCTTCTCTTGACTAATACTGTTAAAATCAATAAATCTACAATATCAGTAAAATGAGTTGATTTTATTTATTCAGTTCATCAGTATTAAAGATTCTCTGCCCATTTTTCTTATCCATGTAACATTAGCAACGGACTAAGAACTAAAAGAGCACAACAACATAATTAAAGTGTTTGAAATATTTGTTTTCCCCTGGAATGGACGATCTTGGAAACCCTTGTGCATTCTAAAAGTCATCTTGGTTATTTCTCTGAGGGTGTTTTTGGAGGAACGTAATACAGAGTAAGTTATCATGCTCTGTACTCTTTTTGCTTAGCAATAGCAAATCCAGGTGCTTCTGCATCACTGGTTAGAAATGTGCATGTGTGCTCACACATCCTGCAATTAATAGGTAAGCACTGCAGTGTTAACCAGGCTTTATGGAAATAATGTGGAAATCTGTAGGAAAAGAAAAGTGGAACAGAAAGCTATCAGTCCGTGACCATTGGTCTTCAAAAAATAGTTCTTGAAATTCTGAGAAGAGTCAATAAGCTATAAGCAAAAGCAGACAGAAAAAGAATGCTGTTAATGAAAAGCAGATTGATGTGTTAAAAAATGGTAGACATATACTCCTTTGGTACTTCAGAGGAAGGACTAAGATTAGAAAAATAAATGTAGAAGAAATAAACTCATTTTTTAATTTTGTTTTTCTTAAACTAGAGCAGCAGCAAGAAGGGGCTATGAAGTACCAACAGAACCTCTGAAGGTAGGGAATAGGAGAGCTTTTTTCCCCATTGGATAGCAAGTAAATTTCAGAACAAGTTAGAACAACAAAATTACATTTAGGTAATGTGCCTTTAACAAGTGAAAAATATATGTTTTGCTATACTTTTATTTTTCTAACATTAATTTAATTGTTTTTTATCAACTGTTGTTGATTTGTGGGCGTGTCAACTTTACATGAATTGATAAAAACATCTTTGCTGTTGTAATTCCCTTTAAAATTTTGGAATAAACATAATTAGCTAGCAACTTTTGTAGCATTTCCAAATATATAAATATCTTGTCTCATTAATATTTGCTTTTGATTTTGTTATATTTTGATCAGGATTCTTTTTAATATTTGGGGATTTGAGTCACATATTTCATTTACTCAGCAGCAAATTACTTCATCTTGCTACTCTGTGTAATGGAAAATATTCTGGCTGTGCATCTTAAACCTCTACAAGTACTTTAAATTTAATGTAACATTGGGTCCCACTACTCTTTTATACTCCTGTAATCCAGCTGATCTCTGAGGATCATTGTAAAACATGTCAATAAGACAACTGTAATAAAAACAAAAGAGTGATTGTGAATTTCTTAAAAAATTAGTAAGTTTTTTTTCTAACAAAAAGTGCACCTTGGACTACGACCTATCCTGTTATATAGACTGCAGAAAAATGCAGCTTAGGAATGGGTCCTGGAAACCTTAGACAGCCATACTTTGTACTGAAGTACTTTGTCAATTTATTCAGGTAAACCCTTGATTCTGCAGCTCTTCAGGCAGCAACACATCTGTCAGACTCTCCAAGCTGCACTTAAAGATCTAACGATGCAACCAGACGTAGAATTCAGCCAGCAGTGCTGAACTTCTGCTCCTTTTTGTCTGTAGGTAACTGTATCTGAGAGTGTGCTTGCACTTGAAATATTACATCAGGGAAATCACAATTGGGATTGGTGGGCAGTGAGGTGGATTAAAAAAAAAGAGCCTATTTGGATTACTAGGCTTAGTGGATGATGGGTTGTGTTTTACTTGGAAGCAGATAACAAGGGGAGTGAAGAATCTCTCCTGAAACCTGTCCTGTTTCACAGCTCTATCAATAACCCACAAAGAAATGGGCTGTCAACAGGATTGCTGGTGATGCCAAAATTGGGTGATCCACTCTTCAGAGAGACCTACAAAGATTGGAGGAATGGGCCAGAAGGAATCTCATTAATTGCAGTAAAGAAAAAGGCCAAATCCTGCACTTAAGAAGGAATATGTGGAACAGCTCTACTGGGAGCTGCTCTATTGGAGAGCATCTGGGGGTCCTGGTGCACAGCAAGATGAATGCACTGCCTGGCACCTTGCTGTCCTGGGTAAGTCTGGGTTGGGAGCATGAGCAGGAAGGGTCACAGCCAAGAGATTGAGGAACATGACTGTTACCATCATTATACTGCATCTAGAGTGCTGTATCCAGTTTTGGGTCCTCTAAAACAAGGTATTGATAAACAGAAGTGAGCTCAGTGGAGACCCTTAAGCTGGTGGGGAACTGGAGTACTTGTTTCTTAATATTTTCTTAACATGCATATTTCTGATAAAATCTAGACTCATTTTGCTAGTACAAAGCGGAAACATATCTCCATTCTTCACAACAGCCAACATCATTCCTCATGTCTTGTTTCATATGAATTAATTTTGAAAGTTCTGTTGAAACTTAATTATGTTTATGCTGTAAATGTGAGAGAGGAGTCTGCTTTTCACTGGGTAAAATGAATTCCATCATTAATTAATTCTCTTTTGTTAGTTTAGAAGAGGATTTTATATGTGGCTGTAGGAAAATAGCAAAACATATTTGCTCGTTTCATCCAATGTTTGCACTAGTTTGGCAGTTAATTTATCAACCAGCACTTTTTGAGATCAACAGCACTGGATATTGCCCTTAATTCTTCAGTAGGATCAACCTCCAAGCTCCAACCATTACCAGCACTCCATGGTGTTACGTATGCTCTCTCTACTGGTGTTTCTTCAGGTAGATCAGAGCTACTCATAACAGCCCCACTGCCTTCATACCACCCATGGCACTGGGAAAGCTTTCATAGCCTAAAGGCTGGTATGGACAGGGACTGTTCAGAAAGTGTATTCGATAATCCTTCCTTCTCTTGGGCAATGTAGGATGTATTTTGAAGCCTGTCAGCATGCATTCCTGCAAGCTGAGTGTATGAAGCTGTTAATGTGCTTTGGTTTGACTGAGCCAAGTTGGAGAGCTGTGTTTGACAGCAGGAATAGGCAGAAGCAGCTTTGCTTGATCAAGAGAGCAGAAAGAGTGGTCTGTGGGTGGCAGAGAATGAACTGCAGAGAGGAAAGAATGGTGTTATCTGACAGGCATCTATTCATAATGAGGTGGATTTTATATGGGGTGGTTTGGGGTTTCCTTGGGAAATTTATTTCTATTTAAAAAATAATTTCTATTTATTTTTTTCAAAGTGTGCTAGCATCTCCTGAGGGTGTTAATGACTTTGCAAGGGTAAATTTTTTATGGTCTAAAATACCAGTATAAAGAGATTTGATACAGGATTAATGCTCTGATGTCTCACCTCTGTATCGTTGCAGCAAGAAACTCTTATGTGTGCTTTTAAGGCTCCATTTTCCTTCATATTTTCCAGGCGTGTAACCTCATATCTCATATTTCTTACAGAAAAATAAAGTTCACTTAACTGGTCTGTGATGGTAGGAAGTGTTTTTTTCTGAGCTACTCTCCATTAATGGACTTTTCTTAAGTATTTCGTTCTTTGTCATTCTCTGGTTTCACAGACGTGAGCTGATGAACATTCCAGAAGGCACTCGCTTTTTTATTTTTCTTTCCTAAAAAAAAAAAAAAAGCAGGATGGGAGGAAGCAGTTTTGGCAGTATGAAGAGGAAAAGGAAGTTCAAACAAGCATAAGGGATCAAAAGGGGCTGGCTGATTTCATACAGGAGGCAAGCCAGCAGCTGATGCTGTTCCCAGCATAGGCAGTGCCCTCTGGAATGGGTCATGGTGCAACAGGGGATGAACATGCCTGGTGTGCTAATGGAAAGAGTCACTTTCAACCGTCCACATGTCACCAAATAAAGTGATACAATGAGTCAGGTTTAGGAGGTGAATCCCTAAAGTCTGGTCAGGAACAGAGGAGAGAGAGAGAGAGAGAGAGACATAGAGAGAGATGGATATTTCTAACACAGATTCAGAGGAAATGAGGACCGATATGGATACAACCATGATACAGTTCAGGGAAGATGCCCAAAATTTAGCTGAACTGGACACCCTGGACCCATGGAATTGGGTAAGAGATCCCAGGTGAGGCTGTTTAAGGCCATCAAAATCTTAAAAGTACGCTTGGTACCCTGCTTATGTGCTGTTAATTAATCACCCTAATTAGTTAATGTGCTTGGACTATTTAATTTTCTTAAGTTGTGATTCCATAGGTGTGCTGGAGCATATGTGCTAGAGCTCTGCAGGGTGCTGGTTTCACACCCGTGACTGTGCAAAAGGCCTTGATGGCTGACAGGAATGGCCTCAGAGCGTGATGCTCCTGTCCCACTGTGGCACTTTTAAAGGGAACTGATAAGTTTCAACAATGAGACAGGTTAATGGTGTGAACTTGATAAGGTCAAAGCACAGACTGCAGGTTTGAAAACTTCTTTTAGTTCATAATCCAGCAGAAGGGCTCAATGGCTAGATATGTAGCAAACACCATTCGCCCTTGCCTTGAAAAAAATTAAGTCATGATGATGATGATCATTCCACTAAAGTAACACAAACTACAACTATTTTACTTATAAATATTGGACATAGAGGAGTATAATGTACTTCCAGTAAATGAATTTTACATTTTGATCATTAGATATTTTGGCTTGATTTTGGGCAAGATTTCCCCTCTATATCATGGTGAAAGAAAAAAAAAATGTAGAAATAAAGGCAACGTATGTTTCAGCTAGACTGTTTGACTACTGCGATTTCCCGGGAAAGGAAATTTTATTGATTTAGTTTTTTATCCTCTATGAAGACAAAGGTACTCCTGGTGCCTTATGCATTATTGGAGAGGCTCAAAGCGGTTGTCAATTATTTTTTTGAAGTCATGGAAACAATCCTTTCATTTTTGCTTGTGTCTGTGTAGTTCTTACAGAGTGCATGGCTTTTTCCTGCCAGAAAGCTCCCAGAATTTACTCTTCATAATTATTTTGCTAATATATTAGAGTTAATTGGATCCTCACTTCCTTGTTTTGATCACAGTAAGTATCAGAAGGAGAGTTATGAAATTTACTTGCTTTAGTGCCTGGCTTGTCATTGAGGTTCACTGATGAGACAGTCTAGGGTGTTGACATGGATTTGTGAGTCTCCTGGTAAGTCATAAAGATCAAGAGAGATTTGTTGTCTTCATTAACACCTTGTCATGATAAAGGTTAGGTGTTTCCTTCACATCAGTCATAAGACCCTACTGCAGCCACTAAAGCTCTCTCTTTTCTCCCAATATTGAGTCAGTTGTGATAATAATTAAGACATGATTGCAATTTCTTAAACTAATTTCTACTCTTATTTCAGGCTGATATGCTATGCTTTTCCTTCAAGTTAGTTTATATAGATAATAAAATTCAAAAGCACTAATATATTCAGATTTATCTGCAACTTTCGGTACCATTAATCATGACATTTTCTTTTACTTATTGAAGTTTTAGTAAACCACACAATCTTTTTGGATACTGCGTTTTCCTGAGTGGAACTTCTGGACTATTCCCACCACACCAACCTGTGCAGCAGATCAATGTTCACAAGCAATGGCACTCTCCCTGCAGCCCTTTTCAACAGCAACTTAACTTTTCAACCATCTATCAGCAAAATACTTGCATGATTTCATGCATTTCCTCTCAGACAACATTGAGAGAGTGCTACTGGATTGCAAGAAAATCTTAACAGCACTTCAGAAATGTTTTCTTTGAAAAAATTCATCTTTTTGTTTAAATAAGAATTACTGTCTCAAATCACTGCACTCCTGAGTAATATTAGCAAAAGATGCACCTCATAAAACATCACTATTGAATTGATTACTGATGGAAATCATAATCCAGAACAGAGATATGTGCATGTTTTTCCTCTTGTTCCAGTGGTAAAAAGATAGTTTCCATGTCTTTACAAAGCTGACAGTCCTCTCTACCAATTCTGTCTGTGCATTGTAAATCTTGTATTTCTTGCTTAGATACCACCACATACGTTATAGATGTTCTCTGGTCAGTCAGATAATTTCTATTTATAACTGTCTTTAAAAAGTATATGAATTATGCAATACACTGTGAGGAAACTATTCTTATCTCATATGAGAATCTGAATTTAAGATGCATACCATAGTGGGCACAGCGAAAGTTCAGGTGAAAATAAAATTTCATTAGGAAATAAGACTCATAAATTATGTAGTTGGTGAATAAAAATACAGCTTTTTTTATTAGAATATTAATAAGTAACTGACAGTTATAGCCAAAAGATCATTGAAGAGACAGCTAAAACATTTCTGCATTGACATTTAATCATTAATACCCCATTGGAAGGTATTAATTTAGATGTTATGGTTACAACTTATTGCAGGTTTGTCCAAATCTGGAGTCTAAACTAGATTACAAATTTATAGTATTTAAATTAATTAGACACCAAGCTTTCATTAATAATCAACTGCCATACGGGCCTGTTTTTTGTTAAGCTATATGTTGATGGCACAATCTTTAACTGCAGCAGGTGAAAACATGAATTTAGTTGAAACAATAGCGAAGTTATTATTGGTATTTCTGTGTCCAGGAATTCATAGACTTTGAGGATTTTCTTTGACATACTCAGAAAAATGAAATAAGGAAATAAATGTCAGAGTTTTGCTCACACTTTCTACGCTTTAAATCAGAATAACTTCTTGGTCTTTTCTATCATGTCTCATTTATCATCCTAAACATATCTTAGTGCCATCTCCAATTTTGAGGCAATAGAGCAGAGAATTCATTAGGTTCTGAATGACATGTTTATGATGAGAACACTGGAACAGGCTCTGAGCAAAAAGCAGTGCTTGAATACTTCGATTGTCCTAAACAATGATCTGTCTAACATACCATACCTGCTTCCCAGAGAGCTCCACTAGCAGTGATCCTGCTTCTCTGCCTCTGTTCCCCAGCATGAAACAGCACAACAAGGATGATCCACGCAGGCAGGATGTGTCTGAAATGGAAATACAAAAGGGTTATGAGTGTTTACATGTCAGCTTACAGCGAGATACCAATCAACTCTTGTAAGAAAGGAATTTATTTATAAAATGCAGCTAAACAGCTGAAAAAAACCCTTTCAAATATAATTTATTGACTGATTTTTTTCATGATAAAATATATTACGTATTCTCAGAGATATTTCATTCATTGGTTATTTGTTTTGACATTAAGATGCAGTGGGAATATATAGAACTAATAAATAATTTAAAATATATTTCTTTTTCTTAAACTGATTTTTTCTACTGCACAAGACAATGAAATAAAGCTATTTAAAAGTATATGATTATTTATGAAAACCAGTATAATTTTGAAAGTCAGCATCAGCATAATGCAGCAGCAGAAAAGACTGCAGTTGTAAAAGTATGGATTTGCTGCTGCTAAAACCACTGGGGTTACTGCACTTAATGTGAATTAATAATGTTTGAATGTGCACTGTAGTTAAGAATACAGAGAAATGGAAAAGAATATTTGAAAGTTTGCATAGTTCCGGGTCAGTTCAGTGCAGTGAGTGGTCAGGGCAGGATTTTTCTCCACCACACTGTGATCAAGTTTCTGTTCTGCATTTGTTTAGTTAAATGCCTCATAAAATTTAAGGCAGTTTGGCAATAAACTTGCTGAAATGCATGAAAGGGTATGAAAGAAAGGCTCTAAGCCATTATAGCAAGTAATCTTTCCTACTACATTGACCATGCTGCATTCTGTACTTAAATAACTGTACTAGAAAAAGAAATAATAGCCTAATAAACCATGCCAGAATGCATACTAAATGCACTAGGAGATTGGATATTAATGACTAAAACTTCTAGCTGATTAGGCAATTGTCTTTTGAATGTGCTTTTGTATATATCAGCAGCTGTGCCCAGACCTCTGCAAGAATGTTCTTGCTTGGAAGTTAGAGGCCTTATATAAGTATGAGCTTGCTTTTTTTTTTTTT